>VZTH01019436.1:0-25000 GCA_013397815.1 Aleadryas rufinucha | reverse complement strand
GTTTTGCAGGGTGTCCAGATAAGCAAGCAGCAAGTTCATGTTCATTTTTATATTGCTTTGTTCTTGGTAGAAAAACCAATCAGGGAATGGGTTTTATCTAAAAGTTTTTCAGCCTGGAGAAGCAATGTCTCCAAGGACGCTTTGTTGTGGCATTTCAGTGCTTATACAGAGATCAAAAGAAAGAGAGAGAGTTTTCACCAAGGGCTGTACCTACAGGACAGGAACAATGGTTTTAAAGAGGTTTAAATTGGCCATAATTAAGAAATTTCTTATTATGAGGATGGTGAGACACTAGAAGAGGTTATGCAGAGAAGCTGTGGATCCCTTATTCCTGGAAGTATTCAAGGCCAGGTTGGATGGGGCTTTGAGCAGCCTGGCCTAGTGAAAGTTGTTCCTGCCCTTGGCAGGGGTTGGAACTACACGATCTTTAAGGATCCCTCACAACCCAAATCATTCTATGGTTCTGAGAACTTCTGTTTAATCATTTAGAAGAGGAACATAAGTATCTCTCTGCTAGAGAGTGATCAGGACTCCCAGAAAGATTTATTCAATGTCCAGGAGAGCTTAATTTGTATTCCTGCCCGAAGTGTGGTGCTGCTATTCACAGAAAGGGTGGAGTTAAGATCCAAATGTTTAATGCTATTTTACATCTTTTCTCAATTTACAGGATTTTCAGTCAAAGCACCTAATGTTAAAGACAGACTACCTAGCATCGGGTGGCAATTCCACTTCAGTGAACAATGACTGTGTTAAGTGAGTTTTGAGTTTTGAGTACAGTGCCATTGTAAAACCTACGTTCCTTCTGAGGAGTTACTTAAACTTATTTTTTGTATCTAAATAAGTAATAAAAAGACAAAGAGAGATTCCAGAACCCGTCTTTTAGTGGGTCTTCAAACTTCTCACTTTAGAGCTATTTCTAAGAAAACTGCTGTATTAAAGGGCTTACAGGAAAAAGAAAGATGTCTTGTAATTGCTGAACTACTTGCCTACATAAATCTAATTAAAAATCTTTAAGACATCTTAACTGGGACCTAAATTGCACTTCTCCAAGATTTAAGTGGTATACAGTATTTTTTGAAGACCTCTACCTGAAAGTTAATATTATCATATGGAGCAGATTGTCATCATGCTTGCAGCTTGATAAAACTCCTTGGAAGCCTAAAGGGATCGGGTTCTGTTGTGTGTAACTAAGCTGACTTTTGCTAACTAAATTCCTAATCAATAATTCTTTATCACTGAATCCTGAGTCTAAGGCAGTTTTCTTACAGCTTCCTTCAATCAAATGTATGTAAAACAAAACAAATTTCTAATTAGATGCAGAATAAGATTAAAACAGTATTTTGGACAAAAGAGAGCACAGGTTTTTCTTTGATGTTCATTTAAGGAGTAATATCTCTTGATAACAGTTTGACCACACTCAAGGAATTTGATGCCTGTATCTTTGTTTTCTAAGAATTATGATGTCATTTAGGATCAAAGAAAAATAGAAATCTGATTCTTTTTTGAAGTTGCTGTAGTGCAATATCAATTCTGGCTTCTAATGATATTCAAGTACATAGTGAGATCTACTACTCTAATAACCCACATATAATATCCTTCCTAAGAACTACGTGACAAAAGGCATTTGTAATTATATTTACTTCTGAAAGATTATGGTTTATAGTTAAACCAAGAGAGGCATCCTGTCATTTTCAGAACCCGTTAAATGTGACAGAATCTATTTTTCTGCCAACTTGTGAAGACCAGGCAGAGAGCAAATTTGCTGTGGTCAGCTAAGTGTAACCACTGAGCAGGAAAGTGAATTTAATAATGCATTATTGTTCTTCACTGAAGGTGAACTGTTACAGTGCCTTTGTTATATCAGACTTTGCCTCTGCTTAGGTTTCCAGATGCTGTGCAGATTACCTGATTAAAATCTCTAATGCATGATAAAATGTTCCATGTATGCTTTTATATTAACATAAATGCATCAGTTTTTGAGGACTGTGACACTAAAGCTAATTGGAAATATTTACTACTCCATTATATGATGCATATTACAAATAAGGATTTATTATGTGCAGAACAAATGATAAGCAACTGGAATTCACAAGGCTTATAACTGCACTATAGTTTTGGGGGGGTTAAAATACTGAGAACAAATCTCAAGAGGTTTATGACAGCACGTCAGACTCCTAAGCTGATGTTGGATGTTGGTCTTGTGTTTTCATTTTTACTTCACACAGTAATTCAACCAAAATTCCTCCTGGCCAAATGATGTTCTTGGCTGTATCCTGTCATCATTTAAGCCCTTTCAGCTCTTTATGTTTTATAGATTCCTGCTGCTTTTCTTTAATTTTTTCCTATCTTTTGTTATCCTATCAACTTCCAATTAAAATGTAATGCATGATAATTTGTTTGTCACCAACAAGCTGAATTTTCATCTTTTTATTTAAAATTCTGTGATTTTGTAATATTTCAATGTTAAAAAAAAATTTTTGAGGAAAGAAACACACATTATATGTACAGACCGGAGGTTCAGCTTTCCAATCTGTCGCTGTCGCCCCTCTGTCAGTGTTTTTGTGACCTGTTCAAGTCACATCTTCATCTGTCGCATCCAATTCTGTACTAGTGAGAAATTTACTTAATCATTTTCTTAAAATTTGTGGGTTTCACATGGAGGGCATTAAGAGTACACCACAGTTTTATATGCATACAAATGAACCATCAGCGTAGCAGGAACTGTGTTCAGCAGAGGCTGTGTGTTGGAATATAAGTGTATGGGAACTAGGTTTTGGCAGAATGATACAAGAGATAATCCCAGAGCCCACACCTGTTGTACATTTAACTCAGGTGAAGCTGTAATGATTCATGCCAGCAAAAGTGAAGAACCATTGAACACAGTTCTGTATTACTTTCCGTTTTACTTCTTTGAAGGGCCTACATGTATATATTAATGTATCTACATTCATAGTTATGTGTTGTGTTCAGGAGAGTCACTGTTGAGGATTCCTTCATTGACTCTGGGAATAAGATTGCTATTACTTGCTTTTTGAAGTATATCTACGTCTTGAAAAATGAAGTTGAGAATCAGAAGTGATAAGTAATGTTCCTCATGACAAGAGATCTTGTCTTCCACAGGGGGAGAGAGAGCTGGATCAGGGATTTCAAATAATTGTTTAAACTACAGTTGTAAACAGCAAACTTTATTGGAAAGAAGGAGAAGAAGGTTTTTCTTTCACCTTTGTCATGTGTGTGAATAAAACAATGGGCCAAACAGAGCAGAGGCTCAGGAGACTGAAGGGAGAGCAGATTAATAAAAGGAGCAATTGGATTAGAATTGGACTTTGGCAGGGAATGGTGGATGAGAAGCTGATAGATTTTGACTTGTTATTACATCAAAAAAAGGAAATAGATAATTTCATAGTGGAATCAGCTTTTCTTTCTGTATAGTCTTTTATCCATTTTTCTTTTTAGCAGGGTATTTGTAAAATGGATTTTAATCCTCATAAAGGACTGGGCAACTTTAAAGGACTTAGAGGAGAAAAGAATTATCTGATAATTGTTAAACTGGGAGGTCTAATTACCTCCACAGTTAATTAAAACTCTTTAACTGCCCTCTTGGTGTGACAATGATACTTTCTCCTTTCTAAATGAAAGTGTAAAGGTTAAACAAAGCGGCAATCTAGCAAACAGCCTACTAGAATTTGTAATCTGACCCTGAGATCTACTGTTTACTTTGCAGAAATTACAGTCCTGGAGTGTAAAACAGGTGCAGAACACTTGATACTGTTGCCCACTGTTATACAAATTACTTGCTTTTTACTAGGCACCTAGAATTTCCTGCATTTCCTGGAA
The DNA here is from genome assembly GCA_013397815.1 of Aleadryas rufinucha. NCBI lineage: Eukaryota > Metazoa > Chordata > Aves > Passeriformes > Aleadryas > Aleadryas rufinucha. The sequence continues at coordinate 21,163 of VZTH01019436.1, read as the reverse complement.
AACTCCAGACACCCTAGATTAACAAAGTGGAAAAACTCAGTCTGTTTCTTGACCGTGACCTTGGCAGTGAGACAAAAGGAGATTGGCAATGTAATGTATTTGTTGTACGCAGAAAAAAAGGCTCACCACTGGAGCCCTGCAGATAGAGCTAAAATGCCTCAAACAATTGTTAAAGTTATCACTAGCAGTAGCAGCATTTCAGGTCTTTGTAACCTAGGAAAAGTAGATATTTATTTTGCCGAAGCTGCATTGTATTTGAACTTCTTTTCCTTTTCTTTCTCTCTTTTTCTTTTCTTTTCTTTATTTCTTTTCTCTTTTTCTCTCTTTCTTTCTCTCTTTCTCCTTTCTCTCTCTCTCTTTTTCTCTCTTTCTCTCTTTCTCTCTTTCTCTCTTTCTCTCTTTCTCTCTTTCTCTCTCTCTTTCTCTCTCTTCTTCCCTCTTCCTCTCTTCTTCCTCTCTTTCTTTTTTTTCCCCCAGAAAATGAGCGCTGTATTTTAAGTCATTTTACAAATAACATGGGACTATCCTTTTCCCACATTTTTTTTCAACTGAACACATTTCTAACCAGTTCAATACTCAGAAAATTACTACTAAACTAATGGGTAATGGACATCTCTGAGTACAGAAAAGTTCTGAATGCACTGCAGGAGCTCACAGTATATGCCTTGTGATAGAAGGATATATATTATTGACCATCTTAGTAGGAGATACCTATGGAAATGAGCACATATGAAATCTAACCAATCACATCTTGGGTCATGTTAAGGACATATATGAAATTAGAAATTCAGCTGGCCAATGTAGTTGCTCATTTTTTTTCTCAACAAGCAAGAGTCAAACTTCCTGTAACCAATGACTTATATCAAGAGCAAAGATTTAGTACTGTTCAAATGGAGGAGTTTTTAAAAAATAAACTTGTATAGCAAAGGCTTATTTCAAGAGGTTATCTTAGAGTGCTGTTCTGGTTAAAGCCAGCCTCCCACATACCTCTTCTATGCTAAGAATTTTTAAGAAAATATTTATTTCTACGTTGTAAGTTTAACTGTATCTCAATACTGAACTTAGATTATGCAGTGTTTTCTCCCCTGTGTCTAGTGTCTGCCTTCTAGTTTTTCTGACATGAGGATCTGCAGCTGGCACCTTTTTATCTGTGATTAATAAAAAAAGGGGATTTAAAACTTTGTTCAACAAAGATGTACTGAAATACAGACATTTTCTGAGTGAAAACTTATGTTTTCATCTGCGTGCAATTTTTGCAGTTCAAAAAAAACACCTACATATGTTCAGTTTGCAGCAGTCTGATTTGTGGGAGAGTGAAAGCATGTCCATTTTCCATTGTATGAACTCATAAAAATACAACTTCAATGACTTTTTAGCTGCATTTTCAAGGCACGTTTCTCCTTTGTTACATAGCAAAGCCTCAATGTAACAGGCCATAAATTCTGCTAAATAAAAGAGATCTAGGGAGTGAGCTTAAGCACTTGATTGTCCAGACTGCTTAATTGTTAGCTTTTAGCCTGGCTGTGTTTTGACTGCTGCAATTAGCTCCCTCTACAACACATCTGCTCTAGAAAGTACTAGCACTAAATAACGTGGGCACAAGAAAATCTTACTTCGCAGCATGGTCAGAGATCAAATTGCAGCCCTTTTGTTTAGTGTTACAACATCCAAACACAAGGGAATAATATTTGTTTCAGGAAAGAATATCGAGCCTTGACTTTATTAACAGAACATTTTATTTACAGCAAAATGGTATCTATGATCCTGTTACCTTTACCTTGCAGCGCTGACTTTGCTTGCTTTCATTTAATATCAAAAGACCCATATTGCAAATCTGCAGACTCCTTTTCTTTATACATCTTCTGATTTCAAGTAATTTGATTTCTTTCAAATTGAAGTTTTCTAACCATGTACAGTTGTACATTTACCAGACTTTCAGTGGATTCATAGCAAAACATTTGACTGGGGCTTGTTCATTCATTTCACCTTAAAAGTCCTGTCTCATTATACTTGCACATTAGCACTGCAGATATTCTCTTCTACCCAATTATTACCCATTAGAAAACAGTTGCTGAAGCCACTCAACAGCTTTGCCACCCAAACTTTCACTAAAAATAGAATCATAGAACTACAGAATGGCTTGGGTTGGACCTTAAAGATACCTAGTTCCTCCTGCCCTGCCATGGGCTGGGACACCTTTCATAGACCACATTGCTTGGTGCCCTATCCAGCCTGGCCTTGAAGCTAAGTGGAATTTTGTGATTTCACGCTTTATCTTTGGCGAGTCCTTAGCCTGTTTTTATCCCCAGGCTGCACTTGATGCATTTCTGCAAATTGTCAGTCAGATTTTCAGTTTCAGCTATTGGCTGGGAGGGGGTGTATGAAAAATAAAGGAACATTGGCAGAGAAACGGAATAATTGAGTTCCTTGGTTACCTGTTGCTAAAGAGAAATCAGTTCTGAACTAATGTTCTGACATTTTCATTAGAAATATGGCACAGAACCCTTTCCTGTTGTTCTGTTAGAGACAGTTTAACTATCGTAACTTCTGAGGTGAAAGACTCAAGGTAACATATTAATAACTTACTGTAAAAAAACAATGAATAGAGATAATTCTGTTGCTTGAAGCCAATATTAGTTTTGAACAATAACTGGGTTTGAACTTATTTGTAAGGATCAATAAATTATGTTCTACTTTATCTAATGGACATAAAAATAAGAAATATTTTCTAACTGGCCTATAAAATCTGTACATCTCAAAATTATTGGAAAGCTATAATCTACAGTGTCATAGTTGTATAACTGAGACTACCTAATTTTTTTCTTTCCACTTTCACTACTACTCCATTTTTCCCTTTCCCATAGCATTATGGTACAAGTCTATATTAGACCATCATCCCAATAGTTTGCATAATAAACTCTAGCAGTACTGTCCTTGCTTTTAGGAGCTGAATTATGTGTCAGTGCTTCCGAGCACTGATTAAAATGATGTAACATTGTTAATAAGTAGATACAACTTGATCCCATATATTTAATGAGTATAAATAGGTGTGACTAAGAATGAAATTCATAGATGAAACGTGAAAGTATGATGAGCAGTATTTAATTGTAGATACCTTAAAAAAGGGATACTTTTTGGGTTTGTTCTATGCATTTCCAGAGTGATTATAACATCACAGAATTCTGATACAACTTTTTGGGGGTTTGGGGGATTTTTGTTCATCTTTTCTGTTTTGGATTATTTAACATTAAGTTTTTATAATTAAAATCTTAACAAACGAAGATGAGGGTGTATTCATTTATAACCAGTTTTATTAAATTTACTTGATTCAATTTAAAAGATAAAGCTGGATGGCTAATAAAATTTTCAATTTAATTTGTGCACTAAGTAGTAACAGGTAGGAAACGATTACGTAAAATTTTAATTAGAATTTACAGAGGGAATGAGGATTTAGTCAAATTAACATTGGGTTAACCTAAAATGATTTTGATTATTTTTTAATCTTAAAAGCATGCATTTTAAAGAATTGCTCTAAAAATTATGACTATCTTAATTAATTTAAATGAAAAATTGATTGTAAAGAAATCACCAAACCTTTCAAGAACTGTCTTCAAAACAGCAAAACAAAATCAAATCATTGTTTATGCTTTTGTTTCTTCCAATTTATTTACTCAGCTGAACACATTAACTGAATGAACAAACAATTTTGGCTTTGTTTCTTTCATTATCCTTTAGTGCAGAAACGAAAACATTTCTATGAGTTCAAAGTTACACACTTTTTCAATAGCAGGCTTTTTTATTCATTGATATTTCAGCATAATTGTCTTTCCTAAGTTGTACACTGTTTTTCCCCACAGCTACAATCCCAGATTAGTGTGTAACATTGAATGTTGACTTTGCAGGAGTGTTGTTAGTATGAGTTCTTTCGTTGTGCTTTGGATTGGGAATTGGAATTTAATTCTTGAGTGGGAGGAGAAAAGTGGAAGAGGAAGTGGAATATTTACCATATTGGAATCAGAGGGTTATGATGATAATTTTTTTTGCCATTTTTCAGAATGTGCTGAGTTCCTGTTACATTTACTGAATACTTAAATGAAGAGAAAAATGAGCAAAAGCTTTTAAAGCAGATGATGTCAGTCATGTTTTTCTTTTGATTTGGTTTGCATTTTATGTGGTTTGTTCTTTCAGTTATTGTATGTTTAGCCAACCATCAGCCCCATCCTGAAAGTCAACAATAATAAAAATGTAAATCATCATCAAAAGCATGCCTTGCAGTGAGAGAACATTTCAAAGATTGTTTATCAGTTGTTCATTTTCTCCTGTCAGATGTTGAAATCTTTTACTTCCCATCATATTGCACAGAAATGCAGTTTTACTGATAGTGTCTACTTGTAGCTAAGCTGTGAAAAGTCAAAATTTCATTTTGTAAGAGCAGTTATCACACAGAATACTGCAGACCTAGGTTATTGGTCCTTATTTAGCAAGCTCACAGATAAGATGTCTAATTTCCTGGCCAACCTTTTTGTATATGTGAGTGTGTATGTGTGTGTGAGAGTGTGTATGTATGTGTGTGGGCCCATTAAAATATATAGGATTGATAAAAAATACACTATACAGCTTTTTCACTTGCACTATACAGATAGCGAAATAATATAAACACTGGCCATGAAGTCACTTTGAAAAAATAAGATTTTAATTATTAAATTAAGTGTTAATATTATATTGCAGTATTTTTAAGTGCTGCATGAAAATTTAATTAGAGATATGAGATGTGCGGACTACCTGACTGAACATTGGGTACAATTCAATACATCCTCAATCAAGTTCTTCAGCTGTTGATTTAAGTTTGAAGAATTTCCATATCTAAATTAGAGCTGTTCTGGAAAAAATGGAGGGAAAAATACATGTTAACCATTTTAATACAGAATTTTGTAGTAGAAAATGTTCAATAGAATAGAGGTTTGTCTACTATCCTTCCACAGATGGCTTCTCTGATATATTAAAATAATACTTCTATTTTCAGTTAAAAGAAACCTGTGCCAAATTTTTTTCTTAATCTTAAAAATACTAAAATACCAGAAATATTTTGTACTAATCTTGGTCAGGTACAGGGAAGGAATGGTTAAAAGACCTGTTTAATCTATCTGAGAAAAAAAAATGAAGTCGCAAATAATTATTTTAAGAACTCTTTCTGTAAATGTTTTTTACATAACACATGAACAGCTTCTTGGTTGTCTTTATTTGGGGTATGGCTTTTTTTCTTTTCCACTTAGTTTATAGCTCATACTTGTGAAAGAAATGTAGCCACTCTAATGAAGTTGTTAGAAATGTAGGAGAATGACTTATTAGTGAAACTGCAGAACAGGGAGTGCTAGGTTTGATTCCAGCTTTTTTTTTTTTTTCTGGAAGTAGAATTATCAAAACAGAATTTCAAAGAAAAATTGCAAGTCCATTTAATAGCATCTACTTCCATCATGTACTTTTCTGCTCACTACAGTGTACATAAAAGAGAAAATATATTCCATCATGCACCTTGGATACATGCTGTAATTTCAGCTGCAGTTGAAGCTAACAAAAGTGGAAAAATAATTTTGTGAATGGTTTTCTCTGCACGTCCTAAAATTTTCTTTAAATCTATACTCCCTTCTTAGCACAGGAAAATTAAACCTTGATTACTGTTAATACTAAACTCATTTAATAATACAAATAAGGATCCATAAATATAATAATGACTACAGACATTAAATGTCAGTTAAAAAATATAGGTAGGTACTATATTGCCAGGACAAGACCTTTTTCCCTGAACCTACATTCTAGCATTTTCTTTTTATGCTTCAATAAGTTGCTTTTCATAATTAAACAACTATCTCTAGAGCACTTCTTCATGTGTTTATTAAAGATTGTCTAACTCATTTCCTGTTGACATAAAATTGTTTGAGTGGCAAAGGAACTTTTATAAATAACTGACATCCAAGAACATGAAGGGGACTGTTTAAGTGGGTTGTTTGGTCATGTACTTCTATAAGGAATTTTTAAACTGTAATCTTTACTTGAATTGAAATACTATTGTGCAGTGCTTTAATTCCTTTAAGAATAACATTCATTTTAGTGCATTTTAAAAGTCTGGACTCTGTAAGCATTATCTATACCCATGAACATCTGTCTAAAATGGCTTAATTCCAACAATATTGCAAAAGTTAAAGTTCAGTTGGTGACTTTGTCTATTGTTTAGCTTGTATCAATTTTTTAAGGTCTGAACTTAACCATTGCTGTCATTCAGTTTCTCTCTCTCTTTTCTCATTTTCTTTTATCATTTTCTTTTCTAAATTTTATCTTTAATTCCCTGAAAAAATGCTTGAAGTCCTCTACATAACACTAAATATAAAATGAAAACTAGAAATCATATGAATTCATATATACTCTTTCAAACTTGAATATCTTAGTTATTAACTAATCCCAATTTCAGCTTTGGTGAGCTCATTTTAAAAGAAGTAGCCTTTATCTCATGATGTAAATTCAAATGCTGTTGTCAGGTCTATTAAATAGAGTATTATTTTATTTACCCCACAGCTGATAACAGAGTCACACAATTCACTGCAGACTGGTCTTCCCATAAGTTATAGCTATGATGTCTCCAAAGGGATAAAAGAAGTCATATCCTCTACTTCTCAACTTATTTTCATCATTACATATATTCTTATGCTATAATAAATCACATGAAATACTTTTTGTAGCTACAGGGCTCAAGGAGTATCTTCCGTGCTTGATATTTATTTCAGCTCCAGAAATATAAATATGTCTGAATCTTGCTGAATGAGGATCTGTGTTGTACACTAGTACAACAGTGGTTAGACATATTTAGAGTTTAAGAAATGTAGTTAAATAACCCAAATCTGATCATACTATATGCATTGTCTCAAACACACTTAAGTTCTATATGAAATGCAGCATCCAGAATATTGTTGCTCAGTAAGCTGTGAAAGGAAAGTGAACATCCTGAAAGCCTGACCTCACCATATGACATGGGAGAGGAAAAAATACTTATCTTCTTAAGCAATTAGAGAGCCCTTTGCAGGACAACCCCTGACTACTACAGCCAGTTTGTAGCCCATACATAACCAGATAGTGGGTTATGCTGCTTGAGAAATATTCTCTAGTGAATATTCTCTAGCGAATATATAGTGATTCTGTTCTCATTGATTTCACAGTTTCCTCAATCCAGAACAGAGTAGCCTTGGTTTTCCTTTAATTTTTATCCAATTTCTTCTTCTTTTTTTTTTTTCCTTCTGTTAGGGAAAAAGAGATTAAAAGGAAAGAGTTCTGAAGTAAATAGTTATTGAAAACTAGGATTAAATTTAGAGGAAGATGCTCAGCACCCACACAACAGCTCTGTCTTACCAAAGACTTATGATGACAGGTTTGGAGATCTTGGAAAAACATCTTGAGAAGCAGCCATATTTTGGCAAAATAGCTATGCATGTGATTACTTGATTTCTAGATTGGCTGCTTGCTTCCATTGTTCTCTTCCTTACCTTGATGTAAGGATGTGATGTGATATGGTACTCCTTCAGACTCTCCACTTTTCAAACCATCATTGAAGCAGCATCTGTATCAGTTCAGTTCAGTCTAAACGTGCACGGTTACATAGAAAGTAGGGGGAGCACGAAACAGACTTCCACAAAGTGTTGTATGCCTTCAAACCTGATCTTTTAAAGTATTGTCCCATTTGGTTTTCCCCATGAAATTAGTTTGTAGGTTTTGGAAAATGTTTTATGACTTGTGGCCGCAAAAATGGAACTCTGCAATCAGGGTGATCTTGTGTGATGTGGGGGAGCTTTGCAGACCTGTTCTGTTTCTTCAGTGCAGGATGACATGGTTTATTGCCGAATGGATTAGACCACAGACAGAGGATAGTGGAATGGCTAGGGAAACAGAATAGTGAAAGGACAGGAGGACGTGGACAGAAACTGAAATACAGGAAATTACATCAGAACATGCTAGAAGACTTTTTAACTCTGAGGGTGTTGAAGAGAGCTAGTGGAGACTGTCCAAGGAGCTATTTAAAACCCAACTGGACAGTCATGAGTTGGGCTGGGCTAGGTGGTCTTCAGAGGTTCCTTCCAGCCCTCTAGTTCTTTCAACTGCCCTATGATCCTGTAAAATGGTGAGGAAATGTTATCAGTAATTAATGGAAGAAACCACAAAGATTTTCGTGTGCTGTTTTTCAGCTATAATATGACCCAAAGAGAAGGAGTGAATAAATGAAATGCTTGCTTCATTTTATTATGTTCTTGTGAGAGAAGAAAAATACAACCACTTATCTGAGAATACATTTGCTCTAATATTTCCATATTCCCAAACATTCTGGTCTTATTTCTCTTATTTGGGGATCCATATGCAATGGTTTGCTCTCTGTTCAAGTATGGGAATCATAGAATTCTTTTTACATAGCACTGATACTGCAGACCATTTCTATTTTCAAAAGATTTTTGTAGATTACCATTACTTATTATTTTTAAAATAAAATCCCCTAAAGAAAAGACCACCTAGAAAATTAGTTGATTATATAGCACTCCTGGCAACCTTTTATACCTAGTTAGCAGTAAATGCTTTCTTTTTAGAACCCTTAAAGTTTGGTTAATAGAATATCAATTTTTTTACACAGAACTGATTTTACTAAAGCTGCAGAGTGTTTAAAAAGTTTGAAAATCTCAGAAATCTCTCAAATAGAAGGGCTGTCTTTAGTAGCGCTTGATAAACTTGAACGCTTTTGAGTGTAAGTCAATATCTTCTCAAAGTAACATGAGTCTTAAACATTCAAGTCTATTAAAACTTTATCAATAAAACTAATTGGAGGCTGAAAAATTATAATTACCGTTAATTTGAATAAGTACATTCAGTTTAGCTGTTCCCATATAAGTCAGAAATCATAACTGCATTGCAATCAGTGTACATCTCAAAATCAGTGTACATATCAAAATCTCTTGCAATATTTATCTTGTTATAAATTGGCAAACAGCTTTCAGAGTTTGTAATGAAACATTTTTGACATGATTTCTGACAGAGTTGTGTAATTTTAGACTAGTAAGCATAAATGTGGGAAAGTGTTTGGGGTTTTTTTCTGACAAGTCAGGCCTTGGGTGGCTCTCATGAATCATCTTTCAGATGATGACTTATTTACCAACCGAACAGGAGTTGTGTGTCATGTAAATAATACAGAAATAACAAGTCTGGAAAATCTAAACTCCCATTTTACCTGCATTAAAACCAATTGTTTTTCTGCCTGCTTGTAAGTTTTTTGAACTATTTTGTTTTCAGATCTGAGGTGTTTTTCCAGCCCTTCACATCCAAACAGACCATATCAGAAGTGATCTTTAAAAAGCACAACAGCACATTTCTTTACTCCAGTACTTAATCCACTTCCAGCCTTTAATTGAAAAAGGTTGGATTATTGTTTTTCATTTTAAGCTTTCATCAGCTTTTAAAATTGATAGTGCCTATATTCACAAGGGATTAAGGAAGAAAATAAGTATACATTTTCACAGCCTTTAAATCATATAATTTGCCACTGAAATTAATGTGTATCATCTTGAATTATTATTTGATCTTATACATAAGTGCTGTGCTATTTAAAAGGAGTCTTAATAACAAATTTACCAAAGGCAGTTCAAAGCCCTTTTATCATTTTTTTTTCATTAGTATCTCCCATTTTCATTTCATTGCTTTTGTTCCTTACCACCTTCTTCATCCAGAAAAATAAGTAACAGCCAGTGTCGCTTTTGAAATGGAAAAATGGTTTCAAATCACTGGCAAAGCTTAATGACTTCTGACTGCTGAGATATGTTAATTTAAGCCAGACCAAATGTTCCTCAGCTGCAAATATTTGGTGTTGTTCACTGGGAACTGGCAAGATTTATGAGGGCCCAGTGGCAAAGGCTCTCTGCTCACATGCCTCACATTACAATTGTTTCACATGTTAGATGATAAAAGGCTGTTTGAAAAAAAAAAAAAAGGGAAGAAGGAAAAGAATCAACTTTTCACAGAAAATGTGTATAGGCCCAAAGAGGATGAGGACTTAGAAAGACAGCTTTGCTTTTTTCTGTCAGTGAATCTTCTCAAAGAACCATTTAACTGCTGAATTAATGTGGTATTCTCATGCCAATCTGCATTCTTTTCGCCCTCTCAAAACATCAAAATCCATGTGACTGGATGGTTCAAAGCACTGGTAATGGAGCATAGAGGACTTGTTTTTGGTGGTTTTTTTTTCACTTCTAGGTGGCCAGTCCAAACCTACTGCAAACTGATAGTGGCCAAAAGTCATTAACCTTTGGCTCTTTGGTTGTTTTTGAGAAATTAAGTTAGTGAGCTCAGTTTAGTAATGAGTAGATGGGTATCTACACCAGAAATACCCCAGTAAATTATTCTGATAGACACTCTTGATAGGGAAGCTTACATGGATAGGACAGACACCAAACTATCCTTTGTGAAAAGGCACCTGCATGACTAGCACATCAGAAGGAAAAATCTATGGAAGCATTCCCTGCCATTCTGTTTGCAAGACTGTAAATTGGGAAGCATTCAGTCTGTAGTAATCGACAATAACAGAAAAAAAAAAAATCCAAAAACCTGTAGGGGGAAGGAGGCATTATAAAAGTTATGTTCATAAATTTAATTTTTTAATATATGCTTAAAGAGAAACTTTTACTTGTTTCATTAATTGAAATAAAAATTAATTTCTGACTTACATTTTCTCTTTAATTTGCAAATGACTGTGAAATTTAGGGGGGGGGTTACACTATTCCTAACTGCTCCAATAGGATTAGATTTTTTTTTTCTTTTCTTTTCTGAAAGCGGAAGCCACTAGTAGTAGCAAATCCTGGTCTATAGAGAGAAGAATAAATGCTTTCTCTGCTGGACTGGATTAAACAACGTGCCTCCTAAAGCCCTTCTCCTGTCCACGCTTGAAATGTTTGGGGCAAATACAGTTTTGTTTTCTGAGTCTGTCTGAGGTTGTTATTGTCGAAAGCCTAATTGCTGCTTTCATGCAGACAGGTAACCTCAGTGTTAGAGCTGCTGACTCACCGCTGCTGCTAGTGCTTTAGCGCTTTACCACTGCTTTTTGTACCCCATTCCTTCTCATAGCTGATAGAACAAGTTCTTCCTAAATTCAAAGGAAGGAAGGGAACTGCAGCTTTACTTATGCTGGATCAAGTCACCCCTAAAACCAAACAAAAATCCCAAAGCCTATTTCCGTGGAAGTCTTGATGGCATCCTGAGCTGAGTGAGCATCAGTGTGAATTCATTCACACTTTACGGTATGGATGTTTGCAATCAGAATAGATTAACCCTGATTATACAAATCAGCTACAGTGAAGGTCTACTAAGCACAGAAATGACTGCTCTAATGATTATAGGGTGATAACTCCTGAGCAGTACTCAGGGTTTCCACTGAAGGTAGTGGGAGCCACGAGGGCTAAGTCATTCCCAGGCTTTCAAACAGGAAAGAGAAATGCCTCTGCAGGGGTCAAAATGCCCCCTCGAGTGTTAAAAAAGGATAATGGTTCTCACAGATAAGGGAAACATCTTGAAATAAATAAACAATGTTGGAGGTTTGCTTTTTAAAAGTGTTTATAAACTAAAATATAAAAATTATTATGTTCATATTTGCATTTAGGCTGAAACTGTTGTTCCTTAGGGGGAAAAAAAATGCACCATGTATTTGTATTAAATACTCTAATTGTGCTCTTCACTGGGATAAAAGGAAAAAATGAAAGCTGGCAGCCAGCAAAAGTAACAAAAATCTAAATTCTTTTCTTGCATTAAATATGACACAGATTGTAAAAGCAATATTTTTACCCTTGAAATGTTTGAAGTATTGACATTCTGTCCACTCAATTGTCAGCTTGTCTTTAGAGATAGAGCTTCCAGGTTCTTAGCATTTAGTAAACTGACACTGATCTCTATTCTTCTTTAAACTTGTATGCAATTCTTGGCTTAAAAAAACCCCTCCATGATACCATGAAAGGTTATTCTTGCTGTAGACACTTCAAGAATTCTGTGCTATCCTTATGGCTGTTTTCCTGATCTCCCAAATTTGTATTAATAAATAAACCTTGTTAGCTTTAATTTAAGTGTCCACAAAGGTTGAAAAGGGATTTAGGAACATTATGGGCTGCTGTTCTTGGGGATACATGTAGAAGTTGTATCTTGTGCTACTGGAAAGAAGCTCCCCAGTGCCTTCGAGCTGGTGAGGAAGGGGAGGTGGCAGGAGCAACACAGAGGTAGAGAAAAGAACTGAGAGTGGGAGCCCGACCTGGTAGGCAAGAGCTGTCTTCACAGTTAATTCAGTTAATTCAGTTGGAGTTTGTGTATGTTATTTGGGCTGTACAAAATCAGCTTCATGAATCTGAGGGTCCAGCTTTGTGTACTTAAAACCAAAGTATGCATCAGAGCCTGCCTTCCTTATCTGAGCAGAACTCTGGTGGAATTTAAATAAATGGCAGAACATTAGGCTTTTCTCTCTTTTATACCAGATAGGTATATAAACAAAATTAGCTGCATGTTAATAAAGGTTAAAGCAAGAAGTATGATGTCCTAGAATAAATTGCTGAACCTTCCTAGCAGAAGCAATGGCATTGCTTCATTTCTCTGCTGTTATTCATACTGCTGTGTTTGCTTTAGAGTGCTAGAGAAGTCCCTTATGATTTAAATAAAGTTTGTCATGTTTTACTTCTATTGGCATGTGAATTCTTCAAGGATAAAATATCTGCTAAATTTCTCTGCTTTCTTTCACTCCTGCTTATATGATGAAGCATGATCTGTGGTATTCAATGTAATCAGAGTATCATTAATTTTCTGCTAAAATGTTTCTGCGTATGGCCATGCAAAATAAGTATCTACCATACCATCAGTTGCTTAAAGAATCAAAATGAGGATGGCAGTGTTTTTCTAAAGAAGATTTCTCTGAATCTTTCCACCCACAGGCTCTGTTGAAGGCAGTAAATAGTCCATTTTTGTTAATGAAGCTTCACTCATACAGCTGGGATTGTTTAATATTTTACGAGTGTTACTTTGTTTTGCTCTCAACGATCTCAGGCAGTTAAGGATTTATGAATCGTGTTTTTCTCAGCCCATCTGCGGTTTCCTATCTTCCCTGGCCTTGAGAATATGTTTAAATTTATTAAAGCGAAGCAAAGGCTCATTATTTCAAAGGAGAGCCAAAGTGACACAGTGAATTGGTTATTAATGGAAAGGCACTGCCATAGGGCGATTGAAATTTAATGATATCCTACAAGAAAAAAATGAGGGTGTCACTTTCCAAAAAGTCATGCTAAATGCCAGCCTTTTTAAGGTCCTGCCGCTAATTTTATGCCTGCACACAGTAATGTTTTCAAAAGCGTTTAGGAAACACGGACCAGTGACTGTACTGATTATCCTTTTCACCTTCTCGCCTGTTCCAAATGGGTTTGTGCAGTGAGCGATTTAATCTCTAAATATAGGGAACGTTAAAAAAAATAACATTGCTGTTTTTCACAAGCTAAGGGCCTTTTGCAATCCTCCAGAGATGGACTTGCAAATATGCTATCTCCATATGCTCACAGTAAGCTCTCAAACTGGCTCATCACCAAAAAAAAAAAAAAAAAAAAAAAACAAAAAACTTCAATCACTTTATTTCTTCTGCTTTTCTGTCATTCAAGAGATGTTTTATGTACACAGAGTACATTTATCAAAATTTAAGTCACACATGATTAGAGCATACCTAGGAATCTCTGAAATTTCTCAGTTTTCTCCTGATTAGTCTACATTTTCTTTCAGAAGACAGTCCTTGTTTCCTGAAATGCCTTCCACCTGTTTCTGGATTATTCTTAGTTTTTAATGTAATGTTCATATAGACTTCATCACTGTGTTTTCTCAGTTTGAAAGACAACCTGTGTAATTTCCTGACAAAATTCATTGTATTCTTCCAAAGTGCATGTTGAGACTTGGATTTTTTTTTTTTTTTTTGTTTTTTGGTTGATTGGATTGGTTTGGTTTGTTTTTTATTTTAAATTTAAACAGGTTATAATTCTCAGACTACAGAGACCCTATAATGTGATCCTTAAGTGACTATTGAAAGAGTTCCAAATGGAAGATGAAGATGAGGGGAAAGGGGAAATACCTGTGTTAGGACTGCAGGACCAGGCTAATAGAAACTTGTTGATGATGCTGGTGCTCAGTGGAGTATTATTGTTTAATGTTCCAGTGCTAGGGATAACTATATGGTTCCTTCCTTCTAGTTGTGTGTTTCAACATATGATTTACTACAACTATAACCATGTTTAAGCACAATTGAGGAACACGGATTGGGGATAAATCACGGATAACACAAGGTCTGTGTAAATGTCTGGACACAAAATAGCTTGTGATAACCATGTCAAAAAAGCAGGCTTTACATTAAACACCTCACAATGTTAGATGACTGCTCCTTTGTAAAAGTAGAAGAACTGGCAAAGGATTCTCATGCCATGACAACAAAGCTGCTATGGCTACACAAGCTATTGTGTGACCTTCCTCAGTTCTCAGCCATCGGGATGAAGAATCTCCTTTAGTACTTCCCCATAGCTGTTCTCCTAAAATATCAACTCCCCCAGAAAGCATACAAATATGCAGCAAAATGAAAAGGGGTAGTAACATAAAGGGATATTTGGTATCAATCATCCTCGGTTAATACAGAAATGGTAGAAGTCTGCGGTGGAAAAGACATGCTAGGTCACCTAGTTCATCTTCCTGCTGGTGTGGGAAATGTTCCTGACATATATTTTCTAGTGCCCTGTCCAGTCTAGTTTAAATACCTGATGCAACTCATTTATATTTATATTGTAATTTTCTTACAAACATAAATATAAAACCAAACTCCAGACGTTGCCCTTGACAGGCATATTAGTAACAAATCATTTTCTAACCTTGCTTATGGTAAATTTCCAACCATCTGCTGACAGGTAAACAGAAATTTCTTCTTCTTTTTTTTTTTTTTTTTTTTTTTTTTTTTTTTTTCAAATTTTCAGAATACTTTCACTTCCCAGTCTCATCAAATGAAATAATAAAAAAAACCCGACCTTAATTATAAAGTGACAGCACCATGTTGTTTCTAAAAGGAGATATGTTGTCCTTTCTGGAGATGTGGATCTGACAAGCATGCCCTGCCCCTCCTACACAAAGGGATAACCTGTGGTCTTTAAACATACCATCTGCTGTTTGAACGCCCTAGAGGTGGAGGCAGTCTGAAGGCAGTAAAGACTCGTAGCCATCTCCCTACATTTTACATATTAGCAGCCCTAAAAAAATAAGTTAAATTATTGGCAAATTTTGAACTCTTTCTCCTACAGAGCAGAATCCTGAGGCAAGAGCTTCTGGTTTGTTCTGTCTGTAGAAGAGCTGCAGTGGGGAAGAGTTATTTGCAGACTGGAGCCAGGCTAGGTGACGTGAGTCATGGGGAGTGTCATTTCTGAGGAGAAGGTAGCAGACATCGTTTCACACGCCTCGGTCTTGGGTCCGTGCGTGGGTGCTGGCAATGCCGCTTGTTCTGCAGGAAGCAAAAGCTGCTCCTCAGTGCATGGAAACCACTCAGGGAGAGGGTCTTGCTCAGATTAGCACACCAGGAGCTGGAAGGGTTAGAAGGAAAGGTCAGCGTCTGTGTGGTGCTAAGTGTCTTCTTCTCGGGCTTAAATCACTGAAAGGAAGGATCTTCAGACTGGGTGCAAGAATTACTATAGCCAGTGCCATGCCTTCACAGGGACTTTCTGTTGTCTGGGGTGAGGGGGTAGAAAAGTCAGAAAATAAGGTCGTTAAGACAAACACTGTGTAAACTGAAGCCCTAATAGGATTTGCATACCATTTTAAAGAACACCTGGAAAAATGGTGACTCAAGGGCCTGCAAGTTTGGTCCCTCTAAGCTTACTGTTTTAACTATAAACTTGTCATCCTATAACCTTTCTAACAAAGACATAAACACTTCAGCTACATATATTTTGATTGTTTCATGACAGTTTACTGGAGGCTTAGCAATGACAGATTTCTTCATTGTCTTTTTGCCAAAATTTGTCCTTTAAGTCATTTTTGTTGACTGCCCCTTTTAGCAGCTCACCTCACAATGAGAGAGGAGACAATTAATGGGAGGGTGATTTATCACTGCCAAAAACTGTCAAGGACTTCTGTTGTAGCTGGAGAAAAAGCAATTTCACATTATGGCATTTCATTCCGAATACATTGTATTTACAGCTCACAGTTTTATTTTCAGAGCCTATTATCAGGTGAAACAGTTGCATCTGAAATGTTGTTTGTGACATAGGTGACCTGTTAGGATTTGATAAGTATTTACGCCAGAGCACAAGGGGCTCACACATCTGCTGTTGGCAGAAGCAATGGAAAAAAATAACCTGGAAATGAGGCGTTTGATTTTTCTGGTTCCTACACTCGAGCATCTGTTGCTATAATTAAGTGGCATTCAGTAATTGCAGAGCAATGGTGAAATAAACATATGCATTCTTGCCAGCTTTTAGGATTTGGTGTCCTTACAGTAGGAGAGACAAGCAAAGTGACTTCAGCAAGAACAAAGGGTTCTGTAACAAAGTTTAGCAATTAACTTTGCTATTGCATAAAGAGAAATTTTACAATGAAAAAGAAATAGAGGAAGAAAAAAAAAATCTAAATTGGCCAGTAGCTTTTATACATTTAAACTGATTGCTGCAAGAGGTAAAGCAGAATATTGAACTGGGAGCATGTTAACATTTTTCTGTTGAATGAAGTTGTATTGGAGTTGTATTTAGGAAATAAAAATTGAGCATGCAATACTAACAAAAAAAATAAGAAGGCAAGAAATCTATTATACAGAGAGAGCTTGTAATGAAATGTACTCCTTCAATGTGGAGGGGGAGTTGAGATCTCTGTGAGGGCCCCTGCTGCCTTTGTTTACGCCTCAATTGTGGTGTAAATGAAAACAGAACCTGGTGGTCAGTATTAGTTAAGAACCCCGGTTAAAACAGGCTTTTTAAATGAATCATTTGTAGGGCATTTGTTAAACAATCAGGTGTTCCTTCTTCTGTGGTGAGATTCAGTATATCTTTTTAGGTTATTTTTTAGAAGTGGGAAGAACTAGGGGGATGTAATTTTTTTCCGAAGAGAGGATTTAAGTCAGAGCACTGTCTCATCTGATCAGAAGTTTTGTGATTTTTTTTTGTGAGTTTGGCCTTTTAAGAACAGTCTGTCCAACAAGCTATTTCAACAATGGTCCTTGTACTAAAAATAAAAATAAAAATGGATAATTGGATAGCAGAACCCATGTAACCCAACAGATATGCAGCAGATGCAGTATGTTATAAATACTGAGAACCTAAGAATAGAAAAGAGTGTCTGTCTCTTGCTGTCTGTCGAGGCCAATAAAGAGGGAGCATGAAAAAGAGCTATTAGTATTGTTTGAGGAGGCCATTCTTATATGTGCTTTGGCACTTTCACTTGCATGGTCTGGAGCAAGTTTGGCACTCTATGGCCCTGCCTTTTTGGCTGGGGGATTAAGTAAGAGGAGCCACTGTGCCGTGGGTGTTAAAAAACACAGTAAGTATCCTGAATATATGCATAGATGCATACATACACATGCATGTTTTTACATACATACATGCAGAGAGAGAAAAAGAGATGTAATGAATAAATCAAAGAGAAAATAATCTTGTTTCGTGGAGATAGGACAGGACAGAACAGTGAAACTAGACGATAATTTTTACTTCATTTTCCATCACTTACAATCATTTCTACATGGCCACAGGAAGCCATAGCAAACCAGTCAGAGCTTTAAAGAGCTGGAATATCACGGGATTGGGATCTCTGTTGTATCTTAACATAAATGTCAGAATGCTTTTTTCACTTTACTGTTCAGATAGTGAAACTGAATCTGTTAATTTTCTTTGCAAATACAAATATTTTGAGGGTAAGTATAGCTTTCTAAACTGATAAAGTAGAATATTATTTTTTAGCTGGATTTAATGAAATCTAATGCTAATTTCAGTAACTACATTTTAAAAAACATTGTTACAATAGATATCTCCATGTTATAATTCTAAAAAGAAAAAAAGAAATAATCTCATCAGACTTGGGGACATTAATGTATAAGAGTCTGATTCTAATAAACTTCATATATGCATGAACCTGATTTTTTATTCTGCAAATGAGCTACAGGATTTTGATGTTGTTTGGGAAAACTCATGAAGCAATATACCTGAACGAGGTGAGAGTCAGGAGATTTAGATTGTTTTTCAGGCTTTGCCAATAACCTGTTGTGTGACTTTGGGCAAAGCACTTCACAACTCTGTGCCTCTGCTTCCCTCTGTGCTTATTTACAGATGAATTCTTTGAGGAAGGAGTTACCCCTTAAGAATTTGCACACGACTTTGATTTCCTTTTTGAGCCCTAGGCATTAAAAATAAGTATTCTCATTAAGTATTTCATTGAGCAAGGTTGGAAGCTTTTTATTTTTGATGGAGGTGAGCCCATGGACAGTGGCTGTGAGCCTACTCCTGCCATTCTTGCATTGGCTCCTGTTTTTGAGCCATTTCAGTAGGGAATGTGGCATTAGGACCTCTTATAATCAACATTCTTTTGCCAGCATCCATTCTCAGCCTATTAAAAGAAAAAAGATAGTTGTGAGAACTCTGTCAATAGTGAAAGATCTATTATGTTGTCCACTAAAAACTTAGTAGATGCTATAGGAGTGATTTTAATTGAGATTTTTACAACCATTTGATAACACTGTTTTGATCACCGTATTTAGGGCTGGATTCTAACAGTGGACATAAAACCTCTGACTAATCCACTGAGTCACCCAGTCCATGTCATATATTGCTTAATGGTCCATGCTGCCAGGAATTATAATAGCTTTCTAGTAATAATTTTTTTTTTTTTTTTTGAAAGAAACTTTATGGGCCCAAAGTCTTATAAAAGTTTAAACCCAGATTTTTAAAAGGTAATCAAAGAAAACTTCCTAGAGCTATGCTAAACTGCAGATTTTTTTTTATTTACAATAAATGTATAGAGTCATATATACTATAAGTTAATGACTAATATTTTAACTTTGGTTGGTTAATGTTTGCAGGGCACTTACAGATGCTAGAATAATCTCTAATGTTTTTGCTCAATCTGCTCTGGAGATGGATGAAATAAATAGTTTAAACTAATTAATGTAACACCAGCTGTTACAAGTGCTTGGCAGACGTCTGTGAGTTTTGATGGGCAGAGAGCGGCTGTTGTACTTGACTTTATTTTAGTACAATGTTGATCACAGTGTAAGCTGGAATAAATGACGAGCCAAAGGAAGGAACAGAGGATGAATTCTGTGTAATGCAAAATAAATAATGCCCTTTTTCTGAAAGTATTTTTTGAGGTCGAGGGAGATTTATAGTGGACTTCTATTAAGTCAGAAGTGCTGTGACAACAGCTGTGCTAAGCATGCTCGGTATTAACATGCTTTACAAAAGCTGCAGAAATATATATAGACATCTATGAAATTTCACATTGCTTTTAGATTTCAAAAAGTGCTATAGCTTAGTATTAGCACTTTGGCTGCATATTTTATTTCTACCTAGCAATTGCTCATAGAAAGAATTGGTGTTTAAGACAGATAGATAAAAAGTAATACTAGATTAGAAAGTCAATATGTTTGCAAGGACTAAGTTGGATTTCAGTGCTGTTTGTATGCACATGATTGTGTAGTAGGTGTTTTTATTTATTTTGTATTCTAAAGAATGAGCACGACTGCAGAAACTTCCAAGCTACAAAGTAGTTATATCAAACTGAACTTGGGACTTTGTGCCATAGCCTAATTTTATCAGTGCCCAGTCAAAAAAACTCCACAAAGCCTTAACCATATATCTGATGAGAATTTATTCTGTGTGATTTAATAAAAAGTTAAAATATCAAAGTAACTTGTCTTTTAAAGTTGGAAGGTAGAATAATTGTGCTGTGACAGGGGAATGATGGCTGCTATCTCTCTATGTGCCAGCATTAAGATAACAGTGTCATTGTACAGATTGTTACCCTGTGAATATGTCTAATAAGTTATTATAGCGTGCTGAGCAGATGGCAAGTGTGCTCCTGAAAGAATTGATGGATGGGATATGATGTCATCAGTGAGATGACAAGGTTCACAAGGTACTTGACCTCCAAGAATAAGTCCTAACTGGTTAGAATTCTAAATGGTGAACTTTTGTGACACTGGCTAAATGGGAAATATGTGCAATTTGTATTTCTTTATGGTAGTGTTTACCCTCTTCACTGAACTCCACATAATGGGATTTGGTCCCTGAAGACTTGGAGATATTGTTGGAAGGTTTCACCCTGTAACCTTCAGAGGATTTCAAATACAAATCTATACATCTAAACTTTAACAAAATCCTACTGAATTATATTTATGAAGTCAGGTTCGTAGCTTTTCCTGCTTTATATATGTGTATAAAGAATTTAATTGAGATGATCAATTAATTTAACATGTTCTCCCAAAAGAGAAAGCTGCTGATTCAGTAAGAAAATACAAAGCATAAAATTACAATTTATACTTTTATAAGAATGTCTTTGAAATTGTGAGCTATACTAACATGACAGGGATCTTAAGAGTATAGTAATTTTAATTATGACTAAATTCTCCATCTCTAAATCCTATTAAACAAATAAATATTTGATTGTTCTATCTATCTAAAAAGGTATCTTCCTTTCTATTATGTTCCAAATTATATAGTGGGATCTATACCGTTGAAACATAGGCCTCTAAAATAATCCCCTTAGTGCTTTGCATGACTCATGGAATGAAGATGGTGCACGTGGAAGCCTCAAAATGGGGAATCTTGCTGCTAAAGTTTAGGCACTGTCTAACAGCTGCATCTGATAGATACCTACCTTCTCTTCTTTGTTGTGTGGAGAATTTAGGTCCTTGCTGCTTCCATGGCAGTCTGGATAATCTAGACAGTGGAATTTTACCCTTCATCTCTTTTAGGCACTCCCTAAACCCTACTGACTAGAGAGTGAGCTCTGCATATCAATTTTCATGAGCAATTATGCAGATGGACAGATCCTTCAGAATTCGAAGTTTGTACCTATACATTGTTAATTGGAAATAGAAACGGAACATGCGAAAGATTATATA
>VZTH01019426.1:0-19178 GCA_013397815.1 Aleadryas rufinucha | reverse complement strand
CCCAAAGGCACGTGTGTACAACGAGGCACAGACCCTCAGCCCTGCACTGCTGATGCAAAGGCTGTAACAGAAAATAAACAGAAAATACAGCATCACTAGGACTTCAGATTTGTTCTCCTCAGTAACTCTCTTGTCTGCCAAGCTGTTGAGTGTTTCTAGCCAGGACTCAAAACCACTTAAAGCTCAGTGGTGTTCTCTCCCCAGAATCGATCACTGGAACAACGAGAAGGAGCGCCTCGTCCTCATCACAGACTGGTCCCTCCTGGTCTGTAAGTACAACTTCATCAGCTTGCAGTGCCAGCACGTGACGAGGATTGCCCTCAGCGCCGTGGACACCATCTCCGTGGGAGAGTTCGAGTTCCCGCCCAAATCTCTGAACAAGTAAGCTGCCACAGTCACCTCTAAGTCCTGCATGGTTATTGGGAACAGTTTGAGCTGTCAGCATGACCAGTGGAAAGGTCTGAGAATTCTTCCTTGGCTAAAGCTGCATGAGAAGACCTCAGAGTAGCTGCTGGCTTGCTGGGATGGTCAGTAGTTGCAGTAACAGTGAGTTGCTCAAGGACTTTCAAGATAAGATGAGTAGATTTGGGAGCAGAAGCTCATGACCATTATGTAATGCAGTAAGAAGCAGCAATACCACCTTAGCATGACTAGAAAGCTGTGAATGTCAGGTCCCCTGTACACAGGGGCTGTCACAGGCTGTGAAGGATGGCCAGGGTGTCCCAGGTGTCCAGGAAGCTTCACCTTCTTGCTCTCNGGCTAAAGCTGCATGAGAAGACCTCAGAGTAGCTGCTGGCTTGCTGGGATGGTCAGTAGTTGCAGTAACAGTGAGTTGCTCAAGGACTTTCAAGATAAGATGAGTAGATTTGGGAGCAGAAGCTCATGACCATTATGTAATGCAGTAAGAAGCAGCAATACCACCTTAGCATGACTAGAAAGCTGTGAATGTCAGGTCCCCTGTACACAGGGGCTGTCACAGGCTGTGAAGGATGGCCAGGGTGTCCCAGGTGTCCAGGAAGCTTCACCTTCTTGCTCTCAGCTCATAAGAATGTCCCTTTGTACATTTCAGGGGCTGAATTCTTGCATTTCTTGCCTCCAGTAAAATTTACTGTCACTTTTATTTCAGCTTCCAGTTTCAAGTAGGTCTTTTTCAGACAGAACATTTTTAGTTAACCGTGCCTCAAAGACTGGAAAGTCTTACCCTGTTCATTCTGCACTGTCAGGAGGGAAGGTGTCGGGATCCGCATTCAGTGGGACAAGCAGAGCCGCGCCTCCTTCATCAACAGGTGGAACCCCTGGTCCACCAACATCCCCTACGTGACCTTCACCGAGCACCCCATGGCAGACGCTGACGAGAAGATCTCGTCCCTGTGCCGGGTAAGGAACAGCCTCTGCTGCTCCAGGCAGCTCACTGAGCTCGTAGGGTGGACACAGCTCAGATTATTCTGAAGCAATACATCAGTTAATCAAACAAAATCAGTTACATCAGAGAGCTGGGAGCTCCGTCTCCCCAGTCTCCAAATTTTGACTTGCAGGGTGGCCCCGCTGCCCACTCCTGCCAGCCACCCATAACTGGCTGAAACACAGAGGAAGCCAAAACTTCCAAGGGTGCAGAGTCCTGTAAAACCCAAAAGCAAATGGATCTTGGGCTTTTTCTGTTCTTACTTAACCTGACCTGACAGGCTGATGGACTTTTCATCTAGGGCTGCCAGCTAATTAACAGCTGCTTTAATTGCTCACTGAAAACCTTCAACGAGGTGGTTCTCATTTCTTCTTGTAATAGATGCTTCCCTCTGAAGGTTTCCCGAAAATTAGAACACTGTTAAGCGTAACACATCAGTGACCAGGGTAGAACGAGAGTCAGAAATAAACACTTGGTCACTGATTCATCTTTACCCATCCAGCCCCTGTGTAAGTCACACATCGGCAGTGTCCTGTGTGAAATTAACTGAATCACTGAGGTTACACATCAGAATGTGACTATCACAGCACACAGAGTCCTGACAGCTACAGCTGTAGTGCTAATCCTTCCCCATTCCCTATCAGAAGCTGTTGTAAAACAATGCAAAAGCAAGGTGATTTCTTTTCTTTCAGCTGGAAAACTTTCAAACGCAGCTGATCCAGGCTGTGAAGAAAGCCCACAAGGAGGGCCCGGTGCCAGGAAGCACTAATGGGGTGTTGGTGCTGGAGCGGCCCATCCTCATCGAGACCTACCTGGGACTGATGTCCTTCATCAACAACGAGGCCAAGCTGGGATACTCCATGACAAGAGGCAAAATTGGATTTTAAACCCCGCTGTGTGTCACCTGTTCAAGGGCAAGTGAGTTGCTGGTGGTGCCCTGGGGAGAGGGTGCTGAGGGCAGAGCACGGGATAGAGCAGAGTTGTCAGGGGAAGGGAAGGAAAAGGGGAGGTTGTAGGACAGTTCCCAGGTTGTTTGGGGAATGCACAGGTTGGATTTGAGGCAGACACAGGGTGGTGTCAGTCTTGTACTTTGTACCTGATTTACAGCCCTCACTGGTCCTTACACAGGATGAATGAGCAGTGGCGTGTTCCGTGTCCCAGTGCCTGCTCTTCCCAGTCCATGAAGTGCCATTGGAACCTGCTAAACCCCCCCAGTGCACAGCAGAACCTTTGTGCCACGGCCCTGCTGTATCCCTGTGTACGGTGTCAAATCCTGTCGTGTGCTTGGGACTGCTTTGTGCTGTTTAGAGGAGCTGCTGTTCCAATCACCGTGATCTCAGTGCTCTGATTAATGCCTGTTAGGAATTCTCGAAGCTGTCAGTCAGTCTTTAACAGTATTTGCTGGCTTTTGCTAAAGCTGCACTGTTCCACCTGCTCAGCAGCAGTTTGTGAACTCAATATGCATTTATGAGCTTCTTGTAAAAATCCCTCTAAGAACCTACTGGAACTTCCCCTCCACTGTTTCTTCACCGCAGCCACAGAATAAAGACTGTTGTGAGAGAACGTTGCCAAAAGCCTCTCAAACCCATTTGCCTTCAAAGCTGTTCTTTGTAAAACTGGAAAGGAATTCTATTTTGGTTAGATTGATACTCTCAGCCATTTTTCTTAAATCTACTCTAGTTTGGGCCAGGACTTTTTAAATGGAGACAGAGAAAACTTTCAGCACTGTGTGTCAGCCTTGGTTCATACATTCGTGCACTGAACCTCTCATCCAGGGATGAAACTCAGAAGCAGCCCAAGAGATTACAGCTGAAACTGCTCAGGAGGTGACTCTAACAAGCTTTTTCCTTGTGCATGACCTCCTCTCCATGCCCTTTCATCAGAGCATTTATCTGCTGGATAAACACTGTGCTGCAGTGGTGGGGTTTTTTTGACCTTAATGTAGGTGTGTGTGAAACTCCTGTTGCAGTCCATCCTGACTCCAGCTTTCCAAGCTTCTCCATGCGTTTTCTAAGTTATCTGTTCAATTTTCATTAACCTTGCAGTAAAGTTAAATTTCAACTCTTATGTGGTCTTTGTTCTTCATTTTCTGGAGCCTGAGGCTGTGAAATTAAGTAGCAAAAGAAAAAACATCCAGTAAATTCCTAAACAAGAGGGTCCCTCCTTGGAAAGACACAGGGGAAAACAAGGAAGGATATCCAACTGCTCCTTCCCTGCCAAACCATCCACTCCCATTTGGCACCAGAGTTGGGACAAAATCTCCCATTTCAGTTACCTGTAATTCAGCATCCTGAAGTGTCAATTGTGATCCCTCTGGTAAAGATCCCATGTAATAAATCCATGGTGGCCCAGGCACAGTTACTGTCACCCAAAATTATCTGTGTGCAAGTAACAGTTTCCTTGTGCTGGGATAAATCACTACAGCATCACATCACTGATCACACTGAAACAGACTTTCAAGTGCAGAGGTGCAGGTTTATAGTTTGTAACTATCAAAATATTTATTGGAAATTAGAAAATTTAAATAATAGCTATACATTATATACACACAGAGCTACAGTCTTAGAAAATAAGGGTTCAGAGTTGAAAAAGAGATGTTCAACTCCATCAATACTCAGGTTTTCTTGCAATAGAGACTCATTCCCTACATTTCACTTGCTACATCACTTCATTCAAATGCAGTCACAGTATTTCACACACTGAGCTTGGAGCTCCTTCAAATAAATAACTTATAAATACAAACACTTCAGACTGGGCAACAGGTTTTGACTCCTTTCCTCTTTCTTCCTCAGACTTGGGAGCATTTTTAATGCATTTTAGTTCCTTTATTTTACCTCTTCTCTTTCCAAGTAACACACACAGAAGTTGTCCTTACTCAGGAGCACCATGGAGTCCCCACTGGAATGCCAGGAGAGAGAAACGATCTGGAAGTCACCTGCAGGAAGAGATCAGAGTGTGTCAGCAAGGAGCTGGCAGCCCGTCCTCCTGCTGGAGGAAAAGGCAGCTGCAATCAGCCACACAAATCCCTGCTGCCCCCGTGCTGTCCTTGACACATCTGCTGTGTCTCACTGTGAACTCCTCTTCTTCCAAGGGTGAAAACACCCATCCTTAATCGTCTCCAAGAACACACCTGAGCCATTTCCATGACAACACTCAGATCGATTTATAAACAGAGTAACATTTTGTCACTGAGCAGTTGTTGAGGGGTTGTGGCAGCTGCTGCAGGGCCTCACCTTCCCCGGGCACCTGCACGACCACGCAGCCGGCCGGGGACCACAGGTACACTCTGCTGGTGCCCGTGCACACGGCCAGGCGGGGCTGGCAGGGATCCCACTGGAAACACTGGATCGTGCACAGCTGCTCCAACACCACCGACAGCTTCAGCTTCCGGATGTCCCAGATCCACACGGCGTTGGGAATGTTATCTGGAGAGGAAGCAGCAATCGTGTGATAGCTGAAGGATGAAAGGATCACGCTCGGTGTTTCTAAATGCACAGTAACAAACAAATTCGTACAACACAAACCTTTAGGAACACCCTGGGGTTACCACCACTTGAGTTTTGCCAAGCAGAGCCTTCAGGGAAATATTCGGCCTTGGAAATATTGCAAAAAAAAAGGTAGAAGCGACCTAGTCCATCCCCCAGTCCTTCCCTGGCTTTTATCAAATTAATCTGTCTGATGGGTTTTGCACCTGACCCAGAGCTTTGGCATCCAGGCATGAACAGCCCCTCAGGACCATCAAAGGGAAAAATGGAACATTAATTCCATGACTTTCACTATTCAGAACTCCTCCTGCTATAGGTTGTGCAGAGTTCTGCCTTTCAAGAGACCCAGGCTGTAAGTGGGAAGATTAGTTTCATTTTCAATACAGTGAGCTCACATAAACTTGAAGAAATACAAAACCCCACTATTTTCATTAAATACGGAGCCAAGGCTGAGTTCATGCCCTGATCAGCAGTTCTGGCAGCTCACAACAGTTAACACACAGTAGAAGACAGGCTGGGATTCCTCTCCAGTTACATATCTCACAACAGAGCTGATTTTACAGGGCCATGACTCTTTTTATAGCGCAAAGGATCATTTCTGCTAAGGAAACCCCCCACATGCCACACGGTTTCCCCCCTAAGGCAGGGCAGTCGGAACTTACCATTTTTGGTTGCCAGGAAACAGTTATCTGCACTGAAGGCCAACATCCCAACTCCCACTTTGGGATTTGCCCTGTCAGCAACTGGTTTGACATACTGTAAAGATACTGGCACCTGGGAAATGTCATCTGGAACGGGAAATAAAAGTATTTCACTAAGTGAGCCTGGATGGACAATGCATTTACATCCAGCTGTTAAAACCCCTCATCTCTGAAGTGATAGGACCAAATTTTACTCTTCTCCAAGATGTTCCAATCAAAATTTCAATTGCTTTAAGATATCACATCTTCACACAGCCACCCTACTACTATTCCTGCCCTCCTACAGAAAAGGAAAGGCTGGAAATTCAGGCAAGACTGAGATTAAATCAGGAAAATGAGGAGAAATTAGTTTTTCTACTACCTTTTAACTAATATTCCAAACAGCGTTAACCAAAGGTGATTTACAGTGCCACAAACACTGACACTGATTTTTACTGCCCTTAAGAACATCCAGAGGATCTGTCCTACCATCCAAGGGGCAGAGTTCACCTACAACGTTTATTTAAAGACTTCCCAAGGCAAACTCAAGTGTCTGGTTTGAGTAAACTTTGGCTTACATTTACTCTGTGTGCTGAAGAGAGAACTAGCCAATTCTCTTGTTGGAGGGAAAGAAAGTCTCTCTGTGTCAACAGTTGGGGATTTCTCCACTTCTTTATACACAATCTACAAAGAAACAAGTGAGAGCTCTACAGAAGGGCCTCGGAGAGTTTGAACATGGGCTGTTACCAAACACCCACATCCCACTGATTCATTTGCACATTTATTACATCTCAGCATCCCCTGGTTCATCAACAGAGGAAAGGGCTTCAGCAGGCAGATACAGAATCTGGTATTCTCAGTGAATCATGGGCCATTTGGAACCTTGATCAGGAAAAACACTCCTGTGACAAATACACAAACCTTGAAGTCTACAAACAATAAGTCTGAGGGAGTGCCCCGTGTTCATTATTTCTGACAGCAAAATAAATCATCCCTATTACAGTGGGAACGTGAATCTCATTTTTGCAACCAAAAATCTTTAATCTGATTCTATCACAAATAAAGTGCAGCACTGCAGAAGGCAAATAGCAAAAATATTTTAGTGTGCCTGCAACATATTCCCAAACACAAGCACCAGGATAAAACACAGCAACTGCAATTCCTGTCTGTGTAGTGGAGATTAACAGAGCTATTTCCATTTGTTTTCCATGACATATTTTACACCTAACTGGAAGTTAAGGCATTTTTCAGCCGTGAGAAGCTTTGCTGAGGTGCTTTAATGGCTCGTGCCTTGCTTCTGGTCAAGAGGCAGAGTCATGTGAATATTGCAGGCTTACAATCCACACACAAACTCTTCAGGAGGTCTGTGCAGTCCCTCTACACTGTTGTTGTTACCTCCAGGGTAACAAAATCTCCAGGTCTCATCTCCAGGATGAGATCAGCTCAGGATTTTGGGAACAACAGCTCTGCACCTGCTGCCAACAGCCCAGAATCTGTCAGGCCTTGCAGGTACAGGTATAAAGGATAAAAATCAATGCCGACAGATGTTCCAGGAAATGCCCTTTAGGTGAGCTGGATGAGCCTGTCCACACAGGACGGGAAATCTGAACACAATCCAGTTCCAGCACTGTTTAAAGTCAGGAATTGTACAAAGCTGAGACAAATCTCTCCTGTTCAGTTTTCCAGTTTGCTGTTGGCTGCACACCCAAATCTGTAATGCAGCCACCACCTACACCAAAATACACTGGCACATGACAGGAACATCTGAGAATCTATTACTGCTCAAGAGAGATGATCACAGACATATTCTATCAAATTTGAAAGGGTTCCCGCATTTTTCTTATATTCCAAGGTTGCCATGCAATTTCCCAAGACCTAGTGGGGAAAAAGCGAAGTCTTCAGAATGAAATGGATTCCTCAGCATCTTTCAGATACAAACAGCAGCACCCGAGCTCTGCTAAGGGCTCCATGAATTTGGGATCCACACTTACAGTCTTCTTGCTGGCAATGGTTGCTGGATGCTCAAGCTCCGTGATCTTCTTCCACGTCACGTGGTTCAGGATACGCACCTGCCTCAGGAAGCGTGACAAGGGGAGACTGTTAGGACAAAGTTCTCCAAATGGTCTAGATAAAAGAGGCAGGAAACATTTCTCACCTTTTCATCAAAGCTGCCAATGGCCAGGAACTGGCTGCTGGGGCTCCAGGCGATCGATTTGACGCCCAGGGGCCACTCGTAGGCGCGGAAGGAGGAGAGCAGCCGCCCATCGAGGGAGTACAGCAGGACCTTGTACTGAAACAGACAGAGCCACTCTAAAAACCAGCAATGCTGCTAAAAACCACAGGCAGGAAAATCATCCCTGCCAAACTCTGCCTGTTTAACATGCAGCATGTTAAATACAAAGGTACAAATGGTTATCTATGAGTTAAGAGGCTTCGTTGCTCTCTTTTTGGATGAGTACTTTCATTAACTGAAAAATCACTGTCCAATGCAATGTCAGTAGAGCTGTAAAAGACTCTTAATTCTTCCAATATTCTTCTTCCATTATTCTTTCATTGCTTCAATAGCAGCTTTTGTAATGTTTACAATTTTTTTTGCAAGATAAATTAGAAATAATTTCCTGTCACTGAAGGTTTACAGAACAGCGACATCCACTTGCAAGGACACCCATCCCCAGTACAAGTGTAATATTTAACAAAAGCTGGACTCACACCCTTTTATGTCCAAATGAAACATTTTAAACACTAATTATTTTAGTCACTGCTTTTATACATGATGGCCAAAGACCAGCTTGAACTCTTCAAGAAAATAATCTGCTTTTCCTCCTACCTCCAGGCACGTGTCCCACGCTGCCAGCACACAGCCATTGGGAGCCCACTCAATCCCAGACAGATCTTGAGTTTCAGTGTCAAAATGCTGCTCACAAAAGAGAAACCACAAAACAATCTGAAATATGTCAAGGAGTCCTAAGCTGACAGAATGCTCAGTTTTAACCTTTCAAGGGCTACCACAAACACAAAAGAGCTTTTCGTATGCCAGAGTAGCAACAGAAATATTTCCTCTTGTAATACATGCTGCATTCAGTGATCTTTGATCCCCTTTACAGAAAAGCCAGAATTTTCTATACCTTCAGATGAACAGCATTTCATAAGAAAATTAAATTAGTTACACTGAATCAGCCAGGAAGCTTAATTCTTTGTCTCAAAGCCTAGTATGGGATCACAGAATCCCAGAATGATTTGGGTTGGAAGGGACCTTAAAGATCATCTTGTCCCATGGGCAGGGACACCTTCCACTATCCCAGGCTGCTCCAAGCCCCATCCAAGCTGGCCTTGGACACTTCCAGGGATGGGGCAGCCACAGCTTCCACTACAAGGTTCATTAGAGAAGAGCTCAGGAACACAACAAACATTTAGTGGTATTTCCCAAATTTTCTCTCAGCTGCTGGTGAGGCTCAGAATTTCCAAATTAGAGGTGACACAACATACAGACAAGTTCTTAGTGAGGTTTAATTGCTCAGATCCAGCCCGTGGCCGGTGCCACCCTCCATGGACTGATCCCACGTGTGAACAGTTTATATCACACATCCAAAGTACCGAGCACTTGCTTCTCTCACTGTTACTAATGGAGTGATGTGAGATGTGTGCATGTAACCCCCACAGCAGAGCGGGAGGAGAGGCAGAGCTTACCCTGAGGAGCTGCCAGTTGCTGCACACGAAGATGCTGATGAAATCCTTGCAGTCGCGTCGCTCCGCCACGGCCATGTAGCGCCCGTCCTTGGTGAAAACCACCCCTGCCACGGGACAGATTAATTACAAATGGCTTAAACAAAAATCAGACAACAAGGCAGAAGAGCTGATGAGTCTTCAGCGAGGAACAGTTACTCCCAATTCAAAGCAGAAATAAAAGAGGAGACAGAATTTTTTCACAGAAGGTCACATTAATCAAGGCAAAGCACAGTGTTACTGATTCATTGTGTCAGCAATTTTTAAGCTTGGAATGTACAATTTCCCAGGATGCAGAGCTCCAGCGTGCTTCAAAACACATCTAACCACTGACAGTTATTATATAAACCCAACAGATTTCAAATAACCACTTCATTTAGCCTGGCTAAATGGACCAGTTATGCAACCATCGGGTCTCCACTAACTCCCAGGCATTGCTCCCCATCCACTTGGATTTTACACGAATACATAATTGTCTTTGGCATCTGTGGGATACAAGCCTTGGGCAGCAAACTGCTCACCACAGCCATGTGGTCTGACAGCCCTGACACGAGCTTCCCTTTCCAACCTTCCCACGTGCAGAAGATGACAAAAGTCACTTTGGATTAATGTTTTTCATCGCGAGCACATCCAGCATAATTTAATGTCTTAAAGGATCCCTCAGAAGCAAACACAACACAAAAGCACATGTGAAGAGCAGGCACATGGATCAGCTGGAATCCTTCACTCTGAGACCACAACCTGGCTGCAGGTGCTGCTCAGAAGGGATGGGATCAGACCCTGTTCCCTAACATGGGGTCTGTCACCACATTAAATTCCTTTTCCCTTTCTGCCCCATTACAGGACCATTCCCAGGTGGATGTGTGACACTCACCTTGTTGGCACGCTTTGGGGTACTTGATGTAAGACACAGACTTGGTGCACAAGGACCACACCGTGATTCGCAGCTGGCAGAGAGACAGGGAGCAGTTTTGGTTATTTTTGTAGATTAAAAAAAAAAAAAAGAATTAATAGGAAAACATCAACCTAATTCAACAACACAAAGTGGATCAATGAATTTATGAGACTAATTAAACTCTGCAGCTATTCTGTATAACACAATGGCCTGGGAAGCAAGTATGAGGAATTCTCTCCCAGTTTCTGGCACTTAGCAGGGAATTTACCCCAAGCTTAAAATGAGTACTCCAGATGGGGATACAAAATTCACACCACTGATATGAGGAAAAGCTCTTCACTAATACTAAATTTCCTGACATTAGCACAAATGTGTCTTCCCAATCTATTGCCCAGAGTCACTTTGCATTTGGAAAAACAGATTCATCACAGAATCTGGAGGAGAGGAGTTTGCTGCCTTTATGAATGGATGACAAGTTACAGCCACTTCAGAACATTGTATCCCTTGGGAAAAGGCTACCAAGTGTGAAAACTGAGCTGTATTTTTCAAGGTTTAGACACTCTCAGCTTTGATGGCTGATTTGTGTTTTGCTCTTCCCTCTTCAGCCACACACAAGGAGGCACCATTACAGAATTACTGAAAAATTCGAAGACACCCAAAACCTGCTATGCAAAGCAAGGCTTTACACTGGTGTTTGGGGGATTTCTGGAGAACTGTGCCTCCACAAGCACCAAGAGCTGCAGAGAGGGCAGGCAGCTGCAGACCCAGCCTCCCCACAGCTCCCCAAGGTCACAGCTGCACTCCAGGCCCTGCCTTGCCATCTGCCCATTACCCAATTAAAAACAAATACTCCCTCTCCCTTAGCAACGGCAGCCCCAGACACGTGGGCATTCACCAGCATGGCATGTGAACCTTTGCATTTGGAGCTGGAGCGAGGAATGTTTCCAGGGTCAGGTTTTTTTCCTTCTGTTTTCCTGCATTTTACTGCACCAAGGAAGAGCTACAGCTAAGACTTTTTGCAGTGAAGCACCTCCATCACAAAGCAGCCTTTCCCTGAACTACTGAACACCAAAATTAATTCTGATCCATTATGTAAAACTCCAGCACTGTCTCCATTTCCTCCTCCTCCCACATCCCACACAGCCCAGCAGCATCACAGCAGCATCCCAGCAGTCTTGGGAGGAAGGTTCTGCTACACCTTTTTGCAAGTTTGTCCTCAGCACACCTTTTCCTTCCCTGAAGTACCTGGCACTGTTCAGTGGTGACAAAGGATCCTGGGGGAGAACCCTATGGATCTGCTTTACTGGTACCACTGCAGGCTCTGTCTTGCAATAGAACCTGAAAGTTTTTCTCTTGCTGACATGATCAGTTTGGGTGGGAAGCACAATTGAAGGGATTTCCAGGGTTCAAACCGAGCTTCAGAATCTCAGTAAATGCTGCCTCCCCATCAGAGATCTGTGGAATCCCAGAACAGTCCCTTCTACCTCACACATCAGACAAACTTCTGAGATTTGAAGAAACAACACAGGAATCTTTTTCCATGGAATCATAGAATGATTTGGGCTGGAAGGGACCTTAAAGCTCATCTTGTCCCACCCCCTGCCATCGACATAGACACCTTCCAATAAACCAGGTTGCTCCAAGCCCTGTCCAACCTCACAGGGAAGAATTTCTTCCCAGTATCTCACCTAATCCTGCCCTCTGTCAGTGTGAAGCCATTTCCCTTTGTCCTGTCATTCCAGGCCCTTGGAAATAGGGGCCCTTCTCCATCTTTCCTGGAAGTTCCCTTCAGGCACTGGAAGGCCACAATGAGGTCACCCCAGAACCTTCTCTTCTCCAGGCTGGACAATCCCAACTCTCCCAGCCCTTCCTCCCAGCAGAGCTGCTCCATCCCTCTGATCATCCTGCTGCCTCCTCTGGACTCGCTCCAGCTCCTTCCTGTGCTGGATCCCAGGGCTGGAGGCAGCTCTGCAGGTGGGGTCTCACCTGAGCGGGGCAGAGGGGCAGAACCTCCTCCTCAAAGTTTAGCAGCTCCTGGAGGAACCCACGAGATGAACAACATAAATCAACTTTTATCCCTGGGCCCGTTCACTTCCGGCCACCCAAACCCAGCGTTGTCAGTCTGCTCCTCAGACAAGATTTACTTTAAAAATACCAACACGATGCCTCCACACATTCTTCTGCAGCAACTGCAGCACTGAAATGCTGCCGGGGACTATTAATTGCAGCCCTAAATGCACTGGCTGCCCTGCCTCCCCTGAGCTAAACACACAGCACACATTCTCCAGCCACTTAATACAAGCTTAGCAGCTGCAGGCTTCGAATGCTGAGGGCTGGATCATCATTTTTCCTGACAAAGGCAGCTGAGTGTTGCTACTTGGCCTCATGAACAGCTCCCCTGGCCTGCTGGGCATCAAACACACTTCCATCCTGGACCACGCTGGCTGCTCCAAGCCTCAGGAGGCAAAGCCTTGCTGCTCATGCTGAGCTCAGGTGCACAGGAAGAGGGAAATCTCTGTAGATGAGACACACCACTGAGTTCCCACTGTCACCTCTGCCCTGCCTGAGGTTCTGCCAAAGAAAAGGCAAGGTCACCTTTGTTTTGAAATATTTCTGCATCCATCTCTGCTCCCTCATGGAGCCACAGAGTCATTTAGGATGAAAAAGCCCTCAAAGACCACTGAGTCTATTTCCAGCACTGCCAAGGCCACCATTAGACCATGTCACCAGGCACCACATCTGAATGTCTTTTAAATCCCACAAGGGATGTTGGCTCCATCCTTCCCCTGAGGGGTCTGTCCCAATGCTTGACAACCCTTTCCATGAAGAAATTTTTCCTAATATCCAATCTAATCCTCCTTTTGCTTCTCCAAAAGGGTGAAGCTTTGTAACTCCTCAGAGAGGACAATAATGGTTTCCCTGTTCTTCACTGCTGAGCACATGCTCCTGGCACTGGATGTTTCGGTGCCATCACACCCTGATACTGCTGGGGGGGCACTGCCCTGCCCTGTGTGCCCCAAAACGTGGACAACAAACTGCACCAGTGCCTCTGCAGCACTGGGGAGAGCCCAGAGAGCAGAGCCAGCACACATTTCATGGCACAGTCACACACACAAAAATACACCTGCAAAAACCCAGACTACAACTAAACCAGATGCCTCTAAGTGTCTGATAAGCAAAGCCCTCATCTTCACTCCATCTATCAGCCACAATACACCTTTAACATCTAATAAGATCACAGAATCACAGCAGGGTTTGGGTTGGAATGAGCCTTAAAGATCATCTTGTTTCAAATCCTCTATTCACAGAATCGCTGAGGTTGGAAAAGGCCAGCAGGATCACTGTGTCCAATCCAACCTGTGCCTGATCCCCACCTTGTCACCCAGCCCAGAGCACTGAGTGCCACCTCCAGGGATGGGGACTCCAAACCTCCCTGGGCAGCGCCTTCCAATGCCTGACCACCCTTTCCATGAAGAAACTCCTCCTGGTGTCCAACCTGACCCTCCCCTGGCACAATTTGAGGCTGTGTCCTCTCATCCTGCCGTTTTTTGTCTGTTCAACTCCACTCTCTCCCCTGCAAGAGCTGCAGGCTCAGAGGGAAGCACACAGATACATTCCGTAATTCCATTGTAACTTCTCACCCCAACTCACACAACCTGATGATTCAGCCTAGTGCTGGGAACATTTAAAACCAAATCATCTTGATTCCTGAAAGTAGGATCCTTTTCTGTTGTTCCATTTGTGCCCACTCAGACATTCCTACAAACTGGGAAACTCCCATTATGTGCTGAATGTATGGATTTCACACCCCCTTCCCTTAACATTGTGTTTACAACTGAATTGTGACAGAAAGGGAAAACCTTCATATTCCCACCTGGAACATTCCACAATCTCATTTAAGCTGCCAACATAAATGAGGTGAAGAAGATTAGAAGGATTATGTCACAGCTTGCAGACAGGATCAGGAGCAACAGAAACACTGAACACAGAGGGTGAGAAAAGAAACCAAACACTTCAAAAACGACAGAAAATTTCCATTGCTGCTCATTGCCTTTCTCCGGAAATTCATGGAGGAGGAACAATTGCTTTTATAGCAGGAGAAGAGCCCATGGTCAGTTAAGTCTGCAGCAAGCCCTTCTCCACTGCTCCTTTTGGGAGATACTTTCTCATCAGCGTAGTTGACTCCATTGAGTGGAGTTGTCA
Source organism: Aleadryas rufinucha (assembly GCA_013397815.1). NCBI lineage: Eukaryota > Metazoa > Chordata > Aves > Passeriformes > Aleadryas > Aleadryas rufinucha. The sequence goes on along the minus strand of VZTH01019426.1, from coordinate 4,790 downwards.
AACTCAAATCCTCATGATAATGGTGTCTGAGAAGTTTTCAGCTGTTGTTTTGCAGTGGAAAAGCAAACCAAAAGCAGAAGCATTTTTAAAATAGCCTAAAAACAGCTGAGAAATAAAAAGTATTTGGATGGTAACGTGATAAACAGTCTCCAGCGCCGGGCCCAGGACCACGGCCCGATGTTGACAGCTCCAGGCAGGTGTAGGACTGGTGATTTTCAGCAGACAAAAACACACTTTTAAACAACCTACAGCTCAAATGACTGTCAACTCTTGTCCCAGACTTGACTGGGTCACTCGGTCCCCTTACATAGCAGTGTCTGTCAGCACCGGATTTCAGAAGATTATTCGGAGCACATTCCTCGCCAGGAAGCATTTTTCAGCCAATGCAGCCACGCACAGTTACTAAGGATTAGCTGGGATACACACACAGAAACACACACTTCTCCCTGCTGCTGGGGTTCCAAAGAAGCTCCTTAATGCTTAAGGACCTGACAAGGAATGAGACAAAGTACAAAGTATGTAGTTTATAAGCACAGCTCTTCAGAGAAACACTCCAGAACATCTTCACACTATTTATCCCAAAACACATGGGTCATGAGGAAGCAGAGAATCACAGAATCCCAAGATGGCTTGGGTTGGAAGGGACCTTAAAGCTCATCTTATCCCACCCCATGCCATAGGCAGGGACACCTACTAGACCAGGTTGCTCCAAGCCCTGTCCAACCTGGCTTTGAGCACTTTCAGGAATGTGAAGAGGATCCATTTGCTTTCCTTCAGATCTTTCACCTGCAGCTCTTGGGTTAAGCTGTGCCTGTAAATTCTGGTGGAACGATGGCACTGGAAGGAGTCACATTGGGTTCAACACCTTCCACAGGACACACTGATAACGAGGAACTGCCTCCCAGAGTGGATTTCAGCAGAGGAGGAACACTGACCACAAAGAAACCCTGCAAATGAGCCGATGAATTCCAAGTGTCAGAGGATGGTGCCAGACTCCTTTTTTTGGTGCCGGTGACAGGACAAGGAGTAATGGCCATAAACTAAAACACAACAAGTTCCACCTCAACATGAGGAAGAACTTCTTTCCATGGAGGGTGGCAGAACAGCTTCCCAGGGAGGGTGTGGAGCCTCCCTTTCTGGAGACATTCCAAACCCACCTGGATGTGTCCCTGTGTCACCTGCTCCAGCTGACCCTGCCTTGGCAGGGGGGTTGGACTGGATGATCTCCAGAGGGCCCTCCCAACCCCAACTATTCTGGGATTCTGTAATGATTTTTCTGAGGCACTGGTAAGTACAGATTGCTAGAAAGAAATCAGCATGATGATAACCTTTAAAAAACTCAGGGAATAAGGAAGTTCCTTGCGAGCTTTCAGTGGAGCTCACACATTGACCTGAAGAATTACAAGAACGAGTGGTTACTTGGTGCTGTTTGAAAGCATCAAGTGACCAAAGCCCAGCTGAGCTGGCTGACAGGGAACCCCCAAACCCTCCAGGCAATTGCTGGATTTGATAACACACTGATATTAAATATCCCCACAGCTTGTCCTGAGCACTGCCCACGTCCATCCCCCCAGACTGTGGATTTAGCAGGGAGGGAGTAAACACAGCTCCGACCGCGGCCCGGCCCCGGCAGCTGTCTGACAACAGCTAATTTAGCAACCTGTTTACAGCTGGAAAGGAAACTTATCCCAACACAGATGCCAACTTGGCAAAGGCTTAATGAAATCCTCTAAGGTCAAACCGAGTTCTGTTGGGAGGCAATAAATCCTCGCTGGTCCACCCCCACACGCACGTGCCACGAGATCCTCTCTGGGAGCCTCACACAGCCCCAGCCTGCAGTTCTGACTCCTCTGCTGCCGCCTGACCAGCAGGGATGGCTGTGCTGCCTCCAGGCTGGAATTCTGGGCTTGTTTTTAATTTTTATTGCTGCTATCAGGGCAAATCACACCTGGGAAAACCAAGGCCTAAACTCATCACTCCTACCTAGAAGGGCGAGGGAGTGGGTCTGCACACACACACACGGCAGAGTCCCCATCCATATCCCACTGACACTGGGATTTTCCCAAAAAAAGGGGGAATCCCGCATTGCAGCATGTGAATTCTGTGCTAGCCAGTGCTATGGCACAAGATCCTGTCACCTAAAACCCACTCACAGGTTTGGAAAGAGTAAACACGAAGAGAAAGTCTCTCACATGCAGTTCTTGGCCGTTTTCTGACCCTTCATTATTGTACTGAATAACAGGAATCATCAGCTCTACTCCAAAGCTGAAGAGTCAGAAGCCACAGGCCTTCCAACAAACCCACCATCCACAAACCAATTTGGACTCTACATTAGTGTGTGTTCCCCAATATGGGTCTTAATAAGCACTTAGAGGTGTTTTAATTTTAATTTTACAAGTGGTTCCATCAGCAGTCTGGCTCCTATATGTCAAATCAAACAACCGGGAAAGTATTTCCAGGATCTGGATCTAAATCTCATCTCATAGGTCAATAAACCTAAGCCTGTATGTTTTAATTTAAAATCACTCTGAAATGTTTATGGTTTGGGTTTTTTTAATTAGAAATCTTGAGCTTTTCTCACTGTGCAAGCAATATATTGGATTTCTAAAACTGCTTTGTTGAATGCCATCAAACTATCAAAATCAAACACCAGGGTATGTTCTCAAACATAATTTTACCTTCAAATTTAAGTGTCCATTTTCTATCTTATCACCAGAAGCAAGAGGACAAAGTGTTAGTGGAATGACAAACGCCTACCCTGGAATTAACCTGAGCTACACGCAGGAATACAGAGCTGCATCCGCGCTCTCCACCACCGCTGCAGCTTTAAGGGCTTTGGGTTATTTTAGGAGGCAAAGGGCAGACAGCAACATCTGACACCGTGGGGAGCTACCCTGCCTCCACACTCACATGGAACTCGGTGGTGTTGAGGATGTGACGACCGTCCGGACTCCAGCATGAAGCCACCAATCCCGCGGAGCCCTCGTCGATCCTACAGTGCCAGGCCGGCTGCTCCAGGGACCAGACCTGGGGCAGGGAGCAACCAGACAGCGCAGGAAGCAACAGCTCATCCAAACCTCTGCTCAGGAGGACTCCCTGCAGCTGACAACAGGCTCCTGCATCCCACCCTGGGGAGCTCAGGAACACCCAGCCACCCGCAGCCATGAAGGACTGGCGCTGGATCCCGCTGCAAAAGTGAGTCCCACACCTCTGGGTGATAATGGATGTGGGGTTGTTTTTTTCTGAATATCCAACATTTAAACAGGTTTAGTCCATTTAACGAGCTTGTGTGTATTTATTTCCTACTGCAGTAAGAAACTGGTAAGATAATCTCCAATTCTGATCTGTTTTGCTAGGTATTTTTATCCTAAATATTCTTTTTCAAACTAAGATGTTTGTTATGGCTTTCAAAATCCTGGCATGCTGTGTTATGCTCAAACTGTGTTATCAATAACATCAGGTGCTTCAGCAAAGCCTCAGACAGGTGCTGGCTGTTCAGCTCTCACTCACATCACACCCAAATCCCATGCCCTGTCCTGCTTTCACCCTCACCTGGACAATGCCTCTCTTGTACAAGGCACACAGGATGAACAGGGAGTCCGAGGACCACTCGATGTACTGGATCTGATCCAGGCAGGTGTAGAGCTGGAGGAGCTGCAGGGAGCTCGCATCCCGAACCACCAAACGGTGCTGCACACATGAGGCCTGGGGGGGACGGGGACAGGGCTGAGGTGGGGCAGGATCCTGGATGGAGCACCAGGGCTGCCCCTGCCAGGCTCGCTGCGATCTCAGGTTTAGTTCAGAGAGGGTCAATGATGTGTTTTAAAGAAAAAATCCATCCTGTGAAGGTGGTGAGGCACTGGCACAGGGTGCCCAGAGAAGCTGTGGCTGCCCCTGGATCCCTGGAAGTGTCCAAGGCCAGGATGGACAGGGCTTGGAGCAGCCTGGGATAGTGGAAGGGGTCCCTGACCATGGCAGGGGTGGAACAAGATGAGCTTTAAGGTTCCTTGCACCCCAAATCAGTCGGGGATTCTATAATTCTATTCAATATGCGCTGAGCTCCACTGCAAACAGTGGAAGAGCTAACAGTAGAGCTGTTCTCTAGTGAGAACAGCTAACCCACGGGGAAATGGGGCTTTATAGTAATAAACAGAATCCTCATTGATTCCATCACTGCTGGCTAAGTAACTCCAGTTTTTAAAATATCACTTTCTGCCTTATAACTATTATTTTATTTCGTAGAATCCCAGGATGGTTTGGGTTGGGAGGGACCTAAAGTTCATCCAGTTCTACTCCCTACCATGGGTAGGGACACCTTCCACTATCCCAGGTTGCTCCAAGCTCTGTCCAACCTGGCCTTGGACACTGCCAGGGACCCAGGGGCAGCCACAGCTTCTCTGGGCACCCTGTGCCAGGGCCTCCCCACCCTCACAGGGAACAATTCCTTCCCAATATCCCATCTAACCCTCTCCTCTAGCAGTTTGAAGCTATTCCCCCTTGTCCTGCCTCTCCAAACCGTTCTAAAAAGTCCCTCTCCATCTTTCCTGCAGGCTCCCTTCAGGTACTGCTTAATGTAAAGTACTATTTCATCTAACTGATTAAGGTTAATTTAACCTAACTCAGGTCTCCGGTATTGACCCTTACTGACTCAAAGCCTCTCGGCAGCAGCCTCTGAGCTCAGACCCGCAAGATCCGGGGCTCCATCGCTGCCCGCTCCGCGTCCGCCCTCAGCCCGGCCCGGCCCGGGGGGCCCCGCGCCGCGGCCGCTCGGGGGCCCCGCCAACCGCCCC
>VZTH01019391.1:0-24794 GCA_013397815.1 Aleadryas rufinucha | reverse complement strand
ACCCACTAGATGTCCTCTCTGATGTACAGGCCAAAATGGGCTGACGCACCGCAGCAAGGACTTATTTCTGAATTGGAGTGATTCAGTCTTTGGACTACAAATGTAGGCAGCTGACTAGTATCAGTCACGTATGCAGAACTCAGAAACACATATTTGATTGAAAATGGAGATCCTGACTAAAGCACTGTTCTAAAACCAGCAAGGAATTGCATTAACTAATTTTGAAAAATTCCCCACACTAGTGAGTCAAAGGCACTCCATATTTTTCCTCATTAATTTGTTGTGGAGACTGAAAGAAGCCTTCTTAGTACTGCCATGACAGTGCTTTCAAATAATTTGTCAACAACGTCACTTCCATTCTGTAACAAATTTGCATGCTATTTGCAATTTCTCCATATATAGGAATTTAAAAACTCTAATCCATGCTTCTCTATCACCAAGACAAAAGGAACATATTTCTCAGATAAAAACAAAATAAACAAACAAGCAAAAACTTCTGGAATATATTTGCTTTAGAAATGCAAGTCTATGAGATGGGTAATAAATTCCAGTGTTCAAGGACCTTTTCGGCTGAGTATTTTTTAATTACACAAATAATGTTCTCAATTCCATAAAGAGAGGTCATTTTTCACAAAGTATAATCAAGAAATTTAGATTGGCCAATCCAAACCTGCCATTGTTCACACCCCCCACCAAATTTAAAGAATGAGAGTGACTGAAACCTTGGGCATGCTTGGCTACTCTCAATTAAGTCTGTCAAGGGAATATATTTCCATAAATATTTTGATTCCAATGATGTAAAATTTTCTTAACAGAGAAGTGCTTCATGAAAAATGTTTAAGACAGGCCTACAAAAACCTTTCATCCAACTCTCTTAGATCACAGGAATAATAATATTTTTTAAACCAAACCAGAACAGTGTTATTAGAGGTTTTAAAATTTTTAAAAGAACTTATTAAGGAATAAAAAAAAATCTTGAGGAATAAATGAGCAGCTTTCCTTTTTAACATTAGCATTGAAAAGCAGCAGAAGAGACATTGAAGAATGAAAACACTGTTCTACTGCAGAAAAAAAAACTGTTCAAGCTACCCTCATAGTTTCAGTTCTGTTTGCTGTACTTTTAACTCAAAATCAATTAATTTAGAGTAGCCTGCAATAGTAAATAATTGGAAATTCATTCTATGTCTAAATGACTGTTAGAGGAGACACTGCTGTGTTGGAAACAAGTCTTATCAATATTATATTCTGATTTTTGCAACACTTGAAAAGATACAGAACAATCATTTATTTTTTCTCTTTCTGGGAGATGAATTTGTGCTCTTTTAAGAAAAGTGGAAGAACTATTTTACTTAGAACAGTGAAGCACAGTATTTTGTGCCATCTTCGACATTTAGCAAAGGATGGAAAGATTGTGTTTCTAGAACTGCAAAGTGCCATAAAACAGAAAAATGTCAACGGTGATGGATAGACTTTAGAAGAATGTTTACTTTAATGTCTGTCATAATAATTCTTGGAAGCAAAAGTACAGATAGGAAACAGGATTAAACATAAATGCCATAAGAAGGCCAAACAGTAAGAAAACATTTTTCTTCCCAGAAATATTACTAAATTTGTGTATTTCTGTGAGATATTTTAGTACTGTTAGGAGATGATTTTCTTAAGTTATATAGAAGCTTTGAAATGTCATATCATATCTCACTTAACTGATTTATGGACCTAAAGTCCAATGTTAGGAGGACAGTCTGCTTTATTCAGAGCAATTAGGTATTATTGGGATCCAGAAGAATTGTGAAAGAACTCAAAACATATTTTTTCAAGAGAGAAAGATGTATTATGGTTAGCAGTGTATTTTTAACACACACTGGAGCAATTAATCAATACCTCTGTTTTGAATTTGCATTTTATTTGTATTTTGTTTTTTCTTTTACTATGAAACTATAAGAACTAAAATACTAAGAAAGTTACCACAACCATATTTTGTTTTAACCATGTAAACTGATTCCTTAACTCCTACTCTGTCATTAACCATTATGTGTGCTATGACAAGATCCAGGAGACCTTGTCACAGATCAGTAATCCCTTGTGTTCAGCAAAGTAAGAAAACATGCAAAGTAAGAAAACAAACAAAATATATCTGTGCAAGGAAACTTAGCTATATGACAAGACAAATGGGTCGATATAGACCAAGAATGGAGTAAAAGGAAGATCTCCAGCCAACCATCTTAACAGACCACTGCTGAGGTCAATAAAAATCACAGAAAAAGTGGGATTTTAGGAGAAGAGCAAAGTGGTTATTCACCAGGGACTACTCCCAAAGATGCGAGGTGGTCCAGGAAAGAGAATGAAGGGGTTTTCCCCAACAAGTGGTTGGTGCATTAGTGAGATACACCAGGGTTATTTAGAAGTAGAAAAAGAGGCTGACTAACCCATAATGCCTGAGATATGTGACTGTCACGCGACTCTTAGCACAGTGCAGGCTACAGGAGCCCCATGAGTGAAGGAAAAGAGACTGTGAGCCTGAGGCGGCTGAGCTTCCAGAGGGATACAGGGGCATGGCTGATGCCCCTGAAGATGATGGATGACCCAGTCATAAAAAAAGGAAATGAGACGGTATTGGAGAAATTAAACAACTCAGCCTAACTTCAATATACAAAACAATACTGAACTGTGATAGAGGACAAACAATTTATGACTACCTACTAAATAATACAATGATAAGAAACAATATCTTTGTGAGTATGTAAAGAAGAAATTGTATTGAGCCCGACTAATTTCATGCCAGATTATCTACCTGTGGAGACTGCTGCCGGTGTGACTTGAACATGATTTTTCTAACACAGTCTCCTCAACATTCTCACACAAAAATCTGGGAAACATGGTCTAGATGACAGCACTATAAGATGGATGCAGACCCAGCTGAAAAATAAGATTTGAGGACTTGGTACAAAAGATTTCCTGTCAGCAAAGTGAGGCATATCAATGTTGTGAGGCTCTCTCCAGAGCCTGATATTATCTCACTTTTATTCAAACTTTCTCCTTACCAGTATGTGAGGTTGTGTACGGATTTAATGTTCTCTTCTGAACACTTTTGAAAACAGCTTTTCAATAAAGTTGAGGACAAATTAATGTCCAGAGGAGAGTAACATAAAATCTGGGTGAGAAAACTGTCTCATGAGATGTGGCGGAAGGTGTCTAAATAAAGGAAAGATTCAGCAGCGTTTTGAAATACAGGGAAGAGGTTAGATTTCTGTTGTCCACGAATGACAGGATAAGACAAAACCTGCATAACATTCAGAGGGAAGATCTGGTTGCACATCAGAAAAAGCAGTCCACCTGCACATTTAGAAAGCACTCAGATAGTACCCTGGTGTCTTTGTAGAAAATCTTTTACTATTCTGCAGCAATAGGAAGAAGGAGGTATTTGCTCATGACAGATGAGATGATGACTTAGTATCTGAGAAGTAAGTCAGTGAAAGACTGTGTGAGAGATATTTCTGACTGGATAGGGAAATTCATCACTCACAGATGTCATGAAGAAAGAATCTTCATGACCTAGGCAAAAACCTGGAAGCAGACATTAGACCACAAGAAATGGCCTCTGGGATCACAATGATAGTCCGTCTAGCTCAGCTCTGCCTTTTTCTTTCTCCCTTCCATCCTGCGTCCATAGTTACTGGAGTAAGGCAGTTTAGAGCAGATTTCCTCATCCCTGTTTGTCTAATTCCCAGTAGTGTCTATCAGCTTGCTGTCTGTTAATTTGTCCAATCCCTTCTGGAAAACCTGCCAATACTCTGCTCTTCACAGACTCCTGTGGCAACAGTGAACTTGCACTGGTTCACCAGTTGCTTTTATCTGTTTTAAATTACAGCTCCCTGTCGCTGTTGAGCGCTAGCCGAGTGCAAGAACCAAACTGGATCGGGTGAGGCGGAATCCTGATTTTATTATTTAATTCTAAAACTTATATAGACTTTTAAAAGTTTCTCCGGATTGGGTCAATTCAAAACCTCCCCCTAGGCCCATAGGCCAGGTAGAACTGTCCATCTTTCCAGAGACAGTTTCAATAACATCCAAACCTTATCTTTATTTATAGAACACAGGGAGAAGAAGAGAAAAATTCCCATGGGAAAGAATCTGTGCTACCACAGCTCCCTATTTCCAGTTTCGTGGGACTTGGTGAAGTGTTTGGCATGCATTCATCTTATTAACCACCTTCATGACTTTGTAAACCTTGAGCACATCCCCATGGCTTTCTCCTCTACAAACTGAAGACTTGTAACCACTTCTGCTTCTTCATAAAAGGTGGCTACTTCTGCTGTTTAGGTCTTACACTAACTTCTGTGGGGTAATGGATTTTAATGACAGGCAGGAAGGGAGCACAGCTCACATTTACTGTGTAATTTTATGCTTCAGGTAAAACCTGACAAGCAAAAAATGGTGCCACAGCCCCACTTACAATGCCAATGAATGCAGAACTGTTTGCTGGTTTATCTGATATCTACTGGTTTTATTTAAAAAATGCTGGTTTTTTAATCTGTCTTCTGTTTAACTGTGCTGTTGCCTTGTACCTGCATGTCAGAGGAACACCTCTTATAATCCATTTCAACAGTTGCCTTTGTGGCTGAGAGCTGAAAGTTATTTGCTTTTGGCCTTTTGTTTGCAATACCAATTGAGTTGTCTTCCTAAAGAGCAAATGGCCATTTGTGTCCCTTCACTAAGATATGGTAGGAGAGGCCATTGCAGGATTACATCTGGACAATGGGAGTGAAGCTAATGGGAACCACAACAGCCCTCCCCCATCAACATTTCTGATTCAGACAAGGAAATGGCTAACTCTTTTGCTGCATTCCCTGGACATTTAAAGTTGTTCTGTTCATGATTTCCATTTTCATTGTAGTTTTATGTTCAGCTTCATACACTACATATTTTCAGTTCTTTGGTAAGCAGTTCAGATATTACATGAAACGTGCCTTTAGGTGGTGACTTCTCAGTACACAAGGGGATGACACCAGTTACTTAAAATTTAAGAGACTTTATGCTAAACAAAAAGCAAATCCCAAAACTGATAAGAGACAAAAGCACTAGAATAACAAGCAACCGCATTAGAAAATATCTTACAAAATTACTGAAGTATTCACTCTGTTATACAAAGGGTCTGACAGTGAAAGGAGATATTGTTGCAGTAACATTTTGGGATAATGTTGACCATTCCATGGAGAAACAAAACTAGAAGTTTAAAGTATCATCTCTAAAAGTTTACTAAGAGAAAGGTAAATAGTAAAAGGAAGTGTATGTATCACTACGGTTATGGAGGGTCCCATAAAAGCACGGGTCTATTGGGACAGGCTGTTCAGACAACTGACAGGGTTCTGGTTTTCCTGATTGATGTCATGGTCAGCTCCATCTCACATGTTGGAAGGAGGAGACAGCACTGCTGTGCAAGTCCCTTTCAGGAGCAGGCAGTTAGACTATCAGTGGTGGTGTACATTTTCTTTCTGTTCCCTATTGTGATGACAACTGTAGCAGAGCATCTTTGTGATGGCTGAATGCACAGAGATGACATCATCTTTTGTTTATCTTTGTTGTCCTTTGATAAATGACAGATAAATACAACAGATTGTGAGAGATTCCCTTAGCAGCAGTAGCAGCTTATAAACAACATTAGGTCTACCAGAATATCAAGTTTCTGCCTCTCAAAATCACTAAGCAGGATGCAACTAATTAACTCTGTTACACTTATGATAAACCAGTACATATACACATAGCTATTATGTGTATTATAGCATACACTTCCTAATTTACAGGAAGGCCTCTTTAAAGTATCTGCATTTTTTTTTAAATTGCCAGTGACACGAGTACGATACTCAGTGATTTTGTGCCAGTTCCTAAGGGTTGAAAGCATTTGAATCCTGTTCTCATGGTGAAATACCTACAACCGTGAAGGTGAGTGATCAAGCAAAGGACTCAAATGGACTGACGAGGATTAAAGCATGAAGCCTTACACAGTTCTAAAATAAACGGGAAATAAATTTCTGTCTCCAGAGGTGGCAGACAGTTACCAAGTTCTTCAGTTGTGTGGATGCTTTAGAAGCCCAGAGGTTATGCACAATATCTAAGCTAAAATAAACGAGGTGAGTAATAGAATATTTGCCACTGGCTAGCATATATAGGGAGATTTTTTTGCAATGTTAAAAAATTCTCAGTGATCAGGCATTAAGGAATGTCTAGCACCAAAAGATCATAGTAAGGGTCAATTAAAGATATTTTTGAAAGAAAGAAAAATGTTGTGCTTCTAGGCATAATCTACTTAATTGTCTTTTCTTAAAAAGCTGAAGGGCAGGCAGGTAGAAAGAAGTCCAATGATGCTGCACAGTAACTACAACGTTTTGAACAGAATTAAAACCCTTAAAAACCAGTAACTTCAGAAATATTAAATTGCCAGTTGTGTCCACAAAAACAAGCTGTAACAATTATTAACAACTATTTAATCTAACAACATTTAGGAAGTGTGAAATACAGAAAGACAATCTGCTCTCCTGCTGTCCTAATCTTCTGTGAGCATTATTTTTACTGGATATGTTTTACAGAATTTTGTAATGATAAAATGTTTGGCTTTGGAAGCACAGAAAACACAAACCAATTTTTGGTTCATCTTATGATTTAGCACTTCACATCTTTCATCAATCTTCACATAATTGCAGTTTAGCTGCTATGCATATTCTTTGAGATACGAGTATCTTTAACCTGTAACTGTGATGGAAAGACGCATAGTTGTAAAACCAAATACCAAATAATAAACAAACATAACACATTTACAAAGGTAGAATCATGGAATCATTAAGGTTGAAAAAGACATCTGAGAAGACTGAGTCTAACCATTAACCCACCACTGCTGTGTTCACCATTAAAGCATATCACCAAGTGCCACATCCACATGCCAGCTGAACACTTCCAGGGATGGAGATTCCACTCTGGACAGCCTAATCTGGTACTTGATAAGTGAACATTTGTCAGATTTCATGGTTTGCAGAGTCCTATTTGGCTGAGGCTTTTATTCTGTGGCAGTTGGTTTAAATGCTCTCCTTATCTAATTGTCCTTTACCCAGTAAGGGTTGTTGTATACAAAGTCTTGTCATTTTCTGTTTCAACAACGACAACTAGCAATTTAGAAATATATCTGTTATTTGCTGAGACCTGTAAATGCTTTTCCATGCTCAAGTTCATAAAAATGCAGTACCACAAAACACTGAAACAGTAGGAAAAGTAAACCGTGAGTAAGGCCCTTATCCAAAGCTCATCCAGGTGAGCTGGAAAACTTTCTCTGATTTTAAATCTGATGTTGTTAACAAGCACCCTTTCCCTGTCTCTACTGGTATTCATACTGGGGAAGAAGAACTGGAGAGTAACAGAAGTGTCAGAAAAGGATTTAGATAACCAAATAAGGAGCCAGTTGCAATTTAAATAGTTTTTTTTTTTTTTTGGTGCATAAAAAATTGCCTTTCCAAGAAGTACCTAAACTTCATATTCATATGTACTTTACAAGTTCCCACATACCTAAAACTGTTGGCCTGTGCCTGCCACTGACTATCTAACTCTTGACATGTCTGAGAAACCCAGTGACTATCTCAGGGCTAAGCCTCAAAAATTATCAATTCCTCTGTCAGAGTCCACTGCAACTCTATCTGTATTTTCAATTAAAATAGTATCAGGGTATGGTGCAAGCAACAAGTCTGCAACCGTCTTTCCTCTTATCTGTTTGAATGTGTTCTGGAATGATTTTGACCCACATTAACTAATACTATCTTTGAGACTGTCTTGGTGCAGATGACATTGCAATTCAGGTCCAAAGCAGTTTTCAGTAGGCAGTGCAGGAATAAATATGCAGTTTTATGGGAAAGAGAAACAGGAAAAAATCCATTCAATTCCCCCATTTTTTTTCATAGGGAAATCTAAACACTTACTTTCTTAGCATGTAGACCTTTTTGGATATACACTCTATTCTTCCTACAGGAATATGCCACTGTGCACAGTGCTTCATAGTGAGGTCACCCACTTGGCTATTCTAGAATCCTAGGTAGTTCCTACATTTCTGCCTTCTATACAATCCTAGTTTATATGGACTGCCCAAAAGAGTAAAACAGAAAACATGGACAGACCAAAAACTAGGACTTGTTTTTATTGCCCCCCAAGTTGTACGAATGAAGGTTCACCTTTGATTCCTGTGTTCTTCTCTGCATGGGAATCCAGCCTCAACATCAGACCTGGAGTGTACCTTTACTGTTATCACCACCCCCAAATGGGTGATATGACACTGTATTGCAATACCATAAGCACAAACTTTTACAAGGAGAGGCCAGTAAAAAGCCTGGACCCTTTGCAATGCAGTAATGATACAGAAATTTTGAGGAATTCTAGCATTTTAAAGGTATTAGCCACAATCAATTCTTGAATGACAGAGGAGAAAAAGACTGAACTGGAATCTATACCTGAAGAAAGCATCCCAGCTGTATATGGCCACTGGGGAGCAATTCCTGCCTGCACATGCTTACATTCAGTGTGCTGCCTGACCCTAGCCCTAGGAAGGCTGACTGTTCATCCTACAACATTATTTTTAAGTGCAACTTTTCATAATCAAGCCTTTTCACACTGTCTCTAGTAACCAAACTAGAACTTTATAGCCTGGATGAGAGGATAGTTAGATGGGCAAAAAACTGCTTGGACAGTCAGAAGGTTGGCAGTTAATGGCTCACACACTACTAGAAGCCTGCAACAAGTGCAGTGTTGCATGGCTCTGCACCAGGACCTGTCCTGTCCAACACCTCGCTCGGTGACCTGGAGGAGGTGATCAAGTACAGTTCCATCAAACTTACAGATGATACCAAATTGGGAAGAACAGACTCAGGGGCAGGTCTGTCATGCAGAGGGAGCCAGACAGGCTGGAGGAACAGGCTGACAGAGGAACATTATGAAAATTTATGATAATCTTTGCAAAGTTCTGCACCTGGGAATCTTGACAGACAGCAAGATGAGCCAGCATGAGCCAGCAACGTGCTCTGAGAGCCAAGATGGACAACAGTATCCTGGGCTGTACTAAGCACAGACAGAAGATTCTGTCAGGGATAGTCACAGGGATGTGATTATCACTTTCTACTTGGCACTTTCTAAGATCACATCTGGAACACTGCATACAGTTTCAGGTTCTCCACAAAAAAATTCAGGGTTAATAAAATGAAGTGAGTTCAGTAGAGAGCCACCAAGGTGGTAGGAGGACAAGAGACAATGAATATAAATTGAAACTAAAAATTTCTTACAGTGATGCCTTGGAGGCACTACCTGAAAACAGAGGCTAGACAAAATCAAGAGGATAAAAGAGGGTATTTACTGATGACCCTTCAATGAGGTACACTGTGGGCAGACAGAACCCTAGGGCTACACCCAAAATGGACCACAGGTTATGGGTTTTTCACATTTTTGTAAGTTTGGTCTATTTGCATATCAGGGTTAATTCTCCAATTGCCATTTCAGGTAATGATGTCATTACCCCAAGTTTGTTCCCCCTTTTTAGAGGCTTTGTTTACGTATTTTGGGGCCAGGGACAACAAGGTGTCCTTGAGTCTCAGGCCTAGAGAGGATTTGTTATGTCTAACCAGAATGGGAGAACAGTAGCTAACAGGCTATATGGAGTTTGAGAGTTACACACTAAAGCACTGCAGGATCTGAAAAATGTAAAAACTAAATCCTAAGGCATCAACAGGATATAAGAAAAACCTTTGCACTATAAGGACAGTCACTCATTGGAGCAGGTTTTCTAGAGAGGTTTTACAGTCTCCATTCTTGCAGATTTCCAAGACTCAGCTGAAGAAAACCACGAGAAACCTGGTTTGATCTCCCAGCTAATACGACTTCAAGTTTAAAGATGTTGGACTGAAGACCTTCTTACGTCTCCAACCTCAACTCAGCTGTGATTCTGCGGTTCCATGACTCCTAGTTCTTTTAAAGCTAAAGTTTTACAATATAGTTTTTTGGGCTTTACTGAAATAATTCAGCATTCTGGTTTCTTTTGGGTCATGCACTTTGAATTAGAATTACCTTATTGTTCCAAGACTCATCTGAACTATTCGTTGTCACAAAGATGACTGGAAGTGCTAATTAAGTTGATGAGTTGTGAATTGTCATTTTGGATCTCTCAGCCATCACAGTTATGTTGAAATAAATTATATGCATTATTAAAGGGTGAATATAATCACACCCATGTTATAACTAAGGAATTCTCAGAAGAGAAGACTTAATTTTCTCATTTTCCTGAAGAAAATTAGTTGTATTCCCATACCACAAAACATGAATTTTAAACCACTAACACAATTCATCAAACTTAAATACGTCAAGGGTGGTTTGAAAGAACTGAAGAGCGTTTTCTTAGTAATTCTGGCATATTTTGTAAGCAACAAAACTTGATAATATTAGCACATGTATTTATGTAGAAAATTTGTATTTCCTAAAAATCACTATCTAGGGAATAAAAAACCAAGTCTTTTCTCAATGCAAATCTGACAGACATCATGACATCTAGGAAATAAAAATATTTTTCAAGTTTTTCATTACTGAATTCAACACGAAAAAATCCACTGTTGACCACGTGAACAGAATTGTGTGCAAGATTGTTACTTTCATTAGTGTGATGTTACTTCTATTATTTATCTGTGAGAAAAGAAGTAAGACCAGCAATACGAAATAGCTTCCCCCCAATTTTGCAACGAGACAGCTCATTCAACCAGTTATTACAACCACACAAGAATCCAATAAAGATACCACATACAACAGTGTCATCAGGAGAGCCTGCACTGGACTTGAAAGAACTGTCCTCACAGCTTGTTCAGCTGCAGATTACAGGGTACATGCTGTGGATCCAGTTCGCAGAGCACTCTGAGAGTTGTGTGTTGCAAGCACAAACAAGACCTTACAGGTAAGATATTAAAAAAAAGATAAAAACATCACACTGTCTGAACACAGCAAGCAAGCAGTTAATTAATGGGTCTAAATGAGAGAGCTAGGCTATTCTACACAAAATGTTTACAGCAGCAAACAGATACTGAACATAGGAACCCCTTAAACAGAGGGCAATAAAGACATGTCTTTAACTTATCTTCTTTTCTTTAAAAGAGAGAGACAGGGAAGAAAAATAATGTCAGTTAAGGTAACAGCAGATGAAACCAAATAATTGCAAATGGTTGAATGCAGAAGCTGCAGGATGTACTTTACCTTCAAGTAGGTACTTGTTAGAAGCTATTTATGTATCAAGTGTCGCATGAGAGGACCCACAGGGAAAAAAAGCGCCTAAGCGCTAGAGATGCAGCTGGAAATCATGATGGAATTCAGGCAAGAGTAAAGGACAGGATGGATGAAGGGAATAAGAAGGTTCAGCAAAGAATACCTGATGAGAATGGCTGAACACCATCATGAGGAAGAAGAGATGGGCACTGAGGAAGGAGTAAAAAATAATAGAAACTTCCAGAATGGGCTTGTTGCTCCAGAAGACAAAAAAAATAAGAAGAAACAAAGGGGAGAAGGAGAGGGAGAACTACTGTCTCAAGAAGAGCAGATAGGGATACTGGGAGACTAGAAAAATATGTGGAAATAGGATAATACATTGAAGAATCTGCAGGAGAATTGAAAAAAAAAAAAAAAAGGAAAAGGAAAAAAGAACAGAGATCCACTGCAACAGCATGAAAAGGCAATTTTCAAAGGGCCTCACTGGCTCTGTCTATATTAGCATTTTGGTTCAGAGCATAGCAGTTCTGAAACAGATGACTTTAATGTTTCCACTTAGTGCATGTCAGTTTTGTTGGTGGAGCTGCTTGGCTTCCACCTTTGGGAGAAAACTATTCCAGAAGTTGTGCTCTGAAGTGGAAATGAAAAGCATGCTTACTCTGAAGAGGAACGAAATGACCAATCCAAAGTGGGCTATATAGTCACAAAGTTCTACCCCAAATGTATGAACATCAAAAATTTCTTAAACCACCAAGTGTTTCTGTCACAATCTGAGGTCTTTCGGGACCTATAAAATGAACCAAATTCTGTGTATCTGCTGCCATAATTATGGCACATAATTAACAGTCAGCCCCTGACTCTTTGAATCTCTAGCACTCCTTCCCCCTGCATCTTCTCTAATCCTAGCCTGGAACCCTTATTTTACTTCCCTATGTCAGTTGTTGTCCATCCACCCTTTCTGATCTTTTGCTATTGACTTTTATCTGTTTTGCAATGATGAGGTGGAAAATTCCAGGAGATGCAAATTACACTGTGCCATGAAAGGGCTGAAGGTTTCCTCAGCAGCAGCCTAGCACTGGCAGTCTCAGAGGAGTGCATCATGGTTGATGAGTGAAGAGGAGTGATGAGCCAAACAACCTTAAATTTGAAGGATGAAAATCATTCTTGAAGAGTAAGGGCAACAACCACCCTTTGGGGGCAGTACAGCAGGAGTATCCCTGCTCTGGAGAGCTTGAATTGGTCTCCTGGTGAGAACTGTCATGGATTAAGTTGCACATTTAGCTGTCTGTGCTCTGGGATACAGGACAACATATCTGCAAGCACACTCTTCAGCCACTCTGGGATCCTGTCCATGTTCCCCACAGAAGAACACTAGAAAGGCAGAAGCAGGAGTGTCTCTCTGGCTTGCTTTTGGTGCTTTTGCAAAGCAAATCTGTGTCAGTGTTACAGAGTCCAGTTCAGGCCAGTATACTCTTTCTGTGCAGGTCATTATAGTGGAATGGGAGTAACATGTTTCTGACAACTGTGTCGTGACTGAGAGGAGATGATGTGTGTTACAAAGGCTGTTGTACCTTGATAAATGTCTGTGGTTATGAGCTGTGGGTGAACTCCTCAATGTGTCAGCTAAACTACAGCAGAAGCTCCCCTCCTAGTCCCAGCCTGTACAAGTGTCAAGCTGTGTGCCAGTGACTGTCCAGCTGTGCAGGCAGCATGCCATAACACAGCTCTGCTAGAGTCCCAGAGGGACACTTGTGCCATTCAGCACCCAGGGGGATGGGAATGGAGGAAAGCTTGTGCACTGGGAGGAATACCAGATAGCTGATTGCATGGGTGCCATGGAGAGCCAGCCCAGGCTGATGCAGACTCTCTATAGAACATGGTATCTGTTGTTCCTCAGTGTGGACAGGCAGTCAGGCACAGGAGTGGAGTCACAGCAAACACCTCCTGGGACTTCTCCACTGTGCTCATGCCTCGACTGCTACCCCAGGGGCTCTTGGAACAGCAGGAAGCTCTGGCCAGTGCAAAAAAGCTGAAGCTCCATTCACTGCAAAAAAAAAATCAACATGAGGGAGCAATTTCCCTCCAGGAGCCTTCTCCTCCCTCTCCCACTGCTTAATGCCACCTCTCCACCTTGCTGTTCTCCGCCCTCTGCCAGTCTTGGTGATCATGCATAGGAACAGAGGCATCAGTTTTGGTCAAGGAACCAGCGTAAAATACCCAAGGCTGGAGTAAAATACCCAAATGAGCATAATGACTATGTGGCAAACATAAGCACCGAGTGCTTTGATCTACTGCTTTGCTCCTGTTGTATCAAATTGTGTGCTAAGATAGACACAGATAGCAGTACAAGAACTGACAGGTCTGTTGCTGCAGTGGATGCAGGAAATGGAAGTACAGGTTTGTTGTGTGTCAGAAGCAAAGATAAAAAATTGAGGCTTTTTAGAGNTTGTGCCATTCAGCACCCAGGGGGATGGGAATGGAGGAAAGCTTGTGCACTGGGAGGAATACCAGATAGCTGATTGCATGGGTGCCATGGAGAGCCAGCCCAGGCTGATGCAGACTCTCTATAGAACATGGTATCTGTTGTTCCTCAGTGTGGACAGGCAGTCAGGCACAGGAGTGGAGTCACAGCAAACACCTCCTGGGACTTCTCCACTGTGCTCATGCCTCGACTGCTACCCCAGGGGGTCTTGGAACAGCAGGAAGCTCTGGCCAGTGCAAAAAAGCTGAAGCTCCATTCACTGCAAAAAAAAAATCAACATGAGGGAGCAATTTCCCTCCAGGAGCCTTCTCCTCCCTCTCCCACTGCTTAATGCCACCTCTCCACCTTGCTGTTCTCCGCCCTCTGCCAGTCTTGGTGATCATGCATAGGAACAGAGGCATCAGTTTTGGTCAAGGAACCAGCGTAAAATACCCAAGGCTGGAGTAAAATACCCAAATGAGCATAATGACTATGTGGCAAACATAAGCACCGAGTGCTTTGATCTACTGCTTTGCTCCTGTTGTACCAAATTGTGTGCTAAGATAGACACAGATAGCAGTACAAGAACTGACAGGTCTGTTGCTGCAGTGGATGCAGGAAATGGAAGTACAGGTTTGTTGTGTGTCAGAAGCAAAGATAAAAAATTGAGGCTTTTTAGAGAAGTTAATAATTCCTATAGCTGCAAAACATAACTGGTAAGAGAAACAGCTGCAATTGCTGTTCTTCTTAAGGTATTTAAATGATACTTTACTTATCTGTTTGTTTAGACAGAAAAAACCCACAGATCTACACCTGTATACTCTGCAAACATAAACCAGAATGAAAGTCAACACAGCTATATAGATATACATCAGCTGTCTATTTTCAGCAATCCTGTCAGGGCCAGCTATAAATTATAGAGAACTTTTCTACAAATATGCTGGGAAGTGATCAAATTAATGTTTGTGCCAGTATCAGGAAGAAATAAAGGGAGGGTGGATGGAGGAAAGTGAGGGCTGGCAGAGAACGCTGAAATACCAGTTGTAATTATAAAAAGAAAAAAACCAATTTTCACATGCATTACAGAGTTTAGTCACAGAGCTAGTGCATCTTTATTTTATGAGCTTCCCTATTATCAAGCTGTGCAACACAGCCATGAAATTAACAGTCAAATAAGGAACTTAATCCTGACAAAAATAACATTCCCACAGACAGTACTGGAAGGTTTGTCAGAAAAGTGTGTTCAGAACTTGACCTCTAAAATGAATACAGTGTTGGTGGGTTCCTAATTATAACATCTCATTTAGCTACCACAGTAAGGCAACTGAAGCAGTAAGAAGTACAAAGAAGTCAGCTGTTGCCAGATGGCTTGGTCTTTGCAGCCATTACTCACAGATATAATATTTGCTCACACAAGGTGGCCCACAGCATTCACTGAAGTGTAACACAACTTATCAGAAGAATTCAAGTTTCATGACAAATCTTCCTAAAAACAAGTTGTGGCAGAGAATCAATCTTTTTTTTTTTCCAAGCACAGAGTTTTTGTGGGTAAAATAACTACTTTTCACTAAAGTAATCAGGGACAAATTACTTGTTTCAGCAACTTTAAGAGCCCGTAATTAATTCAGGAAAACCTTAAGTGTCTTTTTAAACTAAACAGCTAGCTTGCAATCCAAAGTCATGAACAACAAAAGTTCACCAAAAACATGGGTTTTTTAATGATTGTCAAATGAGTTTTTGTGCTTTGTAAGCAGTTTTCTAACATATATGAAAGTTGTTATTTGGTTTATGCTGGAACTGCTCAAACCTGATTCAAAGCCTACTGATGTCAGCAGGAATCTTTTCTCTGACTTCAGTAGCTTTCAGATTACAGCCAGTATTTCTGCAAGAACAACAGGACCATTCAACCCCAAAAAGCAATGAAACCTCACCAGTTGAAGGATGAAGACCATAGTTCTGGACAGGGATCAAATTATGCTAAGAAAGCTACCACAGCTGTCAGAAAGAGATTTTAGCTGACTGGTATTTCCCAGGTATGGGAAAAGAAAAATATCAGAGGCTTCTGATATTACCCATGGAACCTATTTAATAACGGACATACAGAAATGCACAGCACCTCTTTTGCAGGGACACTTTCTGAGGTTCTTTTTTTTGAGGTTTCTGTTTTTTACTGATACCAAAGAAACTAAAGCCAACTAGTCAAAGAAACTTAATTAATTAAGAAAGCACACAATCATAGGAAGGCTTTATTATCTTATTTGTCCTAGAAAATTAATTATGTGTAGTCAATAGAACTGTAACCATAGTGCTGTAAGGAGCAGTAAAAAAACTAGAGCAACCCATGAGTGCAGCAGTTTTAGCAATTGCAAATTTTAAGCACATTTCTTTCTTTCTCATTGTGTTTGAATATCCAAACTACTGTGCAGTAAATTTGGAGTTTAGGCATGATGTCACAATCTTGCTTCTCTTTTATGGAGAATGATCCCATTCAGTATCAGTATAAAAGGAAGAACAAATACTATTCTCTTCAGTGAGATATGAACATCAAAATGTGATTAAAGCATTACCTCCTGAATTCATTATAAAGGAATGCAATAGATTAGACACAAGATTCATTCCCAGTGCAGTAGAATGCCTGCATACTTGAAACAGGAATAGACAGGCAAAGCAAAAATTACCATTCCAAACTTTTTTCAGCCCCATTGCCCATTAGGTATTTTATGTTCTTGTTTACAGTCATGTTTCAAACAGAGATTCAGCAGTAGTATAACTGGAACTCAGCAGCACTGCATTTTGTCCTGATGCCTATATAATTGCTAGAGGAAGGTATTTTATTTACACAGCTGTGATGTGTTTTGTAAACAGGTTGATTCTGACTTCTGAAAGCTCATGGAGAATTATTGCAAAGGAAAAAAAGAAAAGCTGACACAAGCTCCCACGTGTTTGACTTCTTGCCATGTTTACAGATAGGACCACAAAACAGTGTTTCTGTCTGTTTTTCTGGAAAGGGGCCAAAGCTATTTAAGGACAAACAGCCCAACAGGTTCCTATCTGAGCACAGCTGCTCCAAACACTGCTTTATAGTCCCAAAGTACTATGACCAGTCCCAAAGCAGTAAGACTGGTTCCCCCTCTGGAATTAATAAAGCTCCTGTGTTAAATGCTGTCTAATAAATTTTTTTAAAAAATAAGCAAAGTTCATTTACGAAGCAAAGGCAGCTATTCCATCACTTTTAAAATGGCACTGGTATGACAGATATTGCTGTCATTGCTTCTGCTGTCAATAAAGCTTCCAAGTGGAAAAGTAGGATTTTCATCTCAAGTCACATTTGTTTTTCTCAGATAACCACATTCTTTATCAGAAATGCTTTCTCTTCATCACGCTTTATCAATAATCTTACATTAGACTTACCTCACAACAGCTTATGCACAAACAATGCTCTGATCTAACAAAATCCCCAGTTATATTTGTTTAGCATATTGCATCAGCGGAAAATTTTAACTCGATCTGTTAGCTGAAGGTCTTTTGGACTGCTGAGTCACACACAATTAATTCTAACAATATTTTAATTTCCTTCATGATTAGGTAACTAATGATTTGAAATGAGATTGGTTGTTCTAAACTGAATCAGAATTAGCTTTTTTTTTTTTGATGAATGAATTATAATTGATTTATGAAGTGGGACTCTCTAGGGCCTGACTTTGTAGTGCTTATTGATGAGGCTAAATTCCCATTGAAACGAATCAGCAATTTTCCTCAATAAGCCTTGAAGGATCTGCCCTTCAGACGTAGAAGTTATAACTAGCTCTAGCTTTTGAGCCACTCTTAGGACTGCAATTACAAACACTCCAGAGCCATACTCCCCAAAATAAATTTTGCTAAGAACTACACCAGAGTTTCTGAGTAATGTGTACATGGAATTATCCCAAGGGTTTTATGTCTTTCCATTACTACAGTATTTTGCTAGCATAATAAACACAGAAACCTGAGTTGGAAGTATATGGGCAGTATACTCCTAAAGTGTTCACCCAAACAACTCTGGATACACTATGCAGATGCAATTCAGTTTTTTCCATAATAATCATTCCTCTTCATCATTTTCTTGTGATTTCTCAGTGAGTTTTCACAAAAAAAATGAAGAAACTGTCTCTATTTGGAGGTCTATGAAGGGATTAAAAGTCCCACAAATGCAATGTTTTGGTCTTTTCTTAATGGATTGCTTCTCATTATTAAATAAAACTATTTGTATTTTCTAGACCAAATGCACAAATGCTATTTTTTTTTCCAACAAATACTTAAAAAAACTTCAGTTTTGTGTTGCAATGAAATATTTAGTAGTTTTTTCTTTTTTCTATTTTTTAAAAATCAAGATGTTGGCATTTCAAGATCATCTTCTTTATAGACCTATGTAACAAGAAGCAAGTCTCTCAAAAATGAACCCATTTTAGAACCATTTTCCTGAGATATTTCCACACTGCTTTTTAAAGCAATTTGGCAAGTATTTTTGATGAAAAAGCTCCTAAACAAAAGTGTCTTCACTTCTATCATTACAACTCGAGAACAACTTTAAAAGGCAGCTTATAAGATATTAGTATATACTCATTTTTGAAGCAGCTGTTGTATTAAATCTGCACATGAGTTATAGCACCTGTCATCTCCTGATGTCATGAAGTTGCTATGTAAGAATTTGAATGGACTCTTCTCTGCTGGCATCAGTGAGAGTTGAATCAGCCATGAAGCCTCTGTCCTGTCAGAGCTGAGGTTCAGTAGACTAAGAATGAGCCCTCATGTCTGAACACAGCTTCAATTCGAGTGTCAAAGCCTTAAGAGATTTCAGCTTTTATAGGATTTTGCCGGGAAAGAGGCAGGGTTTTCACTAATATTTCCTAAAAGTATGTCAAAGAGTTTTAGGAAAAGATGGAATATCTATTAGTTCTCTGCAAAAAACAACTATTTCAACAGAGACCTTGAAAACCAAATTAGGAAGAGAGGTATCTCCCAATTGAGAGGGAGTAAAGTGATACACACACAGAAAAATCTTTTGCCTCTTTACTAGTGTAAGAAAGGGATTAAGTTTTATGCTCTTTTCCCTAACAGATCAGAGACTACCCCCAAGTAAAACAAGGGACCAAAGGCTGGCTATAGTAACCACTTCAAGCCAGATTTTACTAGTTTTCCCTGTGAAATTAGTAGCATCATATTCTGTCTGAAACCAGTGGCACTTGCACAGAGGGACACCACTCAGTAAGAACTCTGGGATCGAGGAAAACCACAACTAAGTTCTCTCAGGGGTGCCAACATCAACCACAACTCCCCTGCCTGCAACCATGTCTCCAGGGAGTACAGGCAGAGTGAACAGCAGCACTGAGGACATGAGTGTTTGCCTTTCCAAAGTGTGCTGGGATCTCCCAACACTTATTCAGAATGAATTAAGAACTCTGCTAATGAACTACCTGTCTCACTGCAGCTGCAGATTCACTCAGGTGAACTTTATTTACCATCCGGTTTCTGACAGAGACAGGGCTGTGCTGGCTGGTTTCTCCACACTACAGTTGTGTAGTCCACTGTAACCAGTAAATGCCACTTGCCAAGAGCCGTTTGTCCTGTAATTGTAACAGTGCCGTGACACAGGACTGAGCCGAGACCTCAGGAATCAGATGAAAAATCCACTGCAAGGGACTACAATGACTCATGCTGTCTGTAAACTGGACCACAAATTCAGCAGTTGGTGACACATCTTCCCATTTAAAAAAATCCCTTGTCCCAAGTATCTATGGCAAACTGATAAGTACCAAATAAGTTCCTACTAATGGGAATGGCTGTTTTCTTGGCCAACACATCAGGCATTGAATCAGGAGTGGTGAAGGCCACGAATATTAACAAAAGTTTAAAAACGATTTCTGAGTAGTAAACTGTAAAAATTACTAGCTGGCACAGCAAACGTCGAGCTCTGCAAAAGTTGTCAGAAAAGCATTTCAAGAACTCTGAAGAGGATCTTACTTAGATGCCACATAGATTGAGGAAGTTTGTTCCACACCTACAGTTCCTCCCTAAAAAAAACTATTATGCTTTCTGTCACAAGATGAAAGCAAGCCTCCATTATCTAGATGTCTCTTTTGCTTGGGTTTTGTGTGATTTAGATATCATTCTGAGTACTGACATTTAACATCTGCAGCGCGAGTTGTGTTTTAATATTCCAAACATTCAAGGAAAAGCATTGGGCTCTCTAATCCAAATGTTAATTTGGCTTTCTGAAAAGCATCAGGATGAATTCTGATCAGCACTTCTGCATTAGCTTCAGAGTTGAGTTTTATAACCACATGTAAAGATGAAAGAACTGATCAAATGTAGAAACTACCAGCTGATTTAGAAGATTAGTATTACAATGAGTAAGTTGTCTATGAACAAATTTACTTTTCCAATCTTGCATTGGTCTACAAAATCAGATCTCAGTATAAGCATGAATAAAGCACTTTCTCCCAGTGGTCTGTTTGTTGAGTAAAGCTGGCTGAAGAGTAGCATTTCTGATTTGTGAAAAAGATTTGGTGGGAAGCAGGGAGGGTTATTTGGTTTTACTCTGAATCAAAAAAAAAAAAAATCCTTTTTTTAATTTCCCACAAACTGAAAACTGAGAGAATATTTCATTCTGACAATCCCAGCACATGAAACTTCCTACAGGAAATAACCTCACTGCACGCAGCAGCTGCTCAGTGAAATCAGCATTCCTTGTACTTTCACGCTTGCTAATCACCCACCTTGCTTTCCCCAGCAGCTGCCAGGGTGCCCCAGCCCCACGCCCGCACAGCCGCCCTGGCTCCCCGCTCCCAGCCCTGCCTCCCCATCCTGCCCTGCAGCTACACCCAGCCATTCCTCCACAACTGGCCGCAAATCCCTCATTTCCACAGCTTTCAGGCTTCAGCCTGTGGAGACAGAACCTGCCAACCCTCTCAGCTCTACAGCAGAAAGGTGGGAAGCCCTGGAGCACATGGCTTTCTTAGAGCCTCAAGTATTGGGAGTCCTGGTCCACCATGGTCCACCAGTGCACCTGACTGAAAGCTTATTTAGCATAAATATTTGCAGGAAAACATTTTGATTTAGGGAAAAATTACTAGTTCCCCGGTCTCTGGTGTGCACAAGTCATTCCTCTTGAGAACACAAAACATGAGAAACCATAAGTGGCAGGCTGACCTCTCTGTCTCACCATGTCCTCATTTTCCCTGAAGATAGGTACCTATATAGACATGGAGAAGAGAAATGAATTCTCATTATTGTTGCCTTATGAGTGAAACAGACTCCCACTGTCATATATAAACATCATGGCTGATCTTTTGCATAATTATTTTGCCCTACCTGTGACGAGGATTAAGTTTATATGTTATGTTAATCACATGTTTGTTAATTGTTGGTTGTTAATTGCACAGTTATTAGTTGGTTAAAGTATAGTTAAAGTTGTTAAGGTTATTCCTAGAGCCACAGTCGACCCCAGACATTCCCAGAGGAATAACCATTTCTTCCCAAAGTTTTCATGTTTTACAATTAAAAAGTTATTAAAGTTGTTTCTTACAAAGCCAAGCGAGACACAGACATCCCCTAGAAGCAGCCAATCTCCCCAATTTATGTTGATTTATATTGATCTTTGTATTGTTATCACTATTTTGTATTTTAAAAGTTTATTTTGTGTGTTTAACTTAAGTTTCCTTAAAAATCTAAGTTCCCTAAAGTTGATTTCTAAGCTCCCCATACCAGGCTTCCAAACTGCNNNNCTCGCAGCAAGAGAGTTGTGGCTCGTTTTTTTCACACCCACTAAACGCAATGCTTTTTGCAGGATTCCAGGGTATGACTTATTCCAGCATGGAAAAATCTTCTTTCCTCAGCTCATGACAAATATACTATCAGTGTAGTCCTTGATTTGCAATCATATACTGCTGTATTTCATGGGATGCTTAAGACTGACTTCAAATTAATATTAGCACAATGCACTTAAAAGTGATGAATTTACACATACATATTATAAAACAATACTACAATTGTTCTTTTCTAAAGTACAGCTTATAGATATAGAAAATTCTTAATGAAACTTCTGAATGAGCACAATAAAAAATGTAGCACATTCAAGACACTGAGATTACATTTATATTACCGATC
The DNA here is from genome assembly GCA_013397815.1 of Aleadryas rufinucha. Classification (NCBI taxonomy): domain Eukaryota; kingdom Metazoa; phylum Chordata; class Aves; order Passeriformes; genus Aleadryas; species Aleadryas rufinucha. Next base: position 2,923 of record VZTH01019391.1, on the reverse strand, counting down.
AAAACATGACCAAAACAGTTCCCTGGCACTAAGGCATGCAATAACCCCCCCACATCCTATTCAACTGTCCTCTCTTTGAGAACAGGGTATCCACATCCCAGCTGCCTATTGTGCCCATCCCAGGCCCATGCCAGCTCCCAAACTTCATCCAGGGATCCTTGGGAGAGCTCTAAATCAGCTGAAGAGAAGAGTGTGCTGGAGGCTTCTCCAACAGTTTTGAAGTATGATGATATTGCTGTATCTCAGGAGTGCAGCCTGAGACACACACACTCACGAAGCCTTAAAAACTCTGAGTTACTTACTTGACAGAACTGTATCAATACCACTCAAATATGCAATCCTTTTATCATGTCAGAAAGCCACTGGAGTGTGGTATGTATAATCTGGGTCAGTCACTAATGAGGATAAGCCAAATGAGGCTTGTTTAAGTATGGCATGGTGGCTAGGAGCCTTAATTCCAGTCTTTCAGGATTTTTCCGCCATGTAAAGGCAGTTACCCACAGAAGACTAGATGTATGCTAGAATGACAAGTCTTGAATCTGTATTCAAGCTTTTGGCCAAAGGAAAATAATTATTTCACTGAAGTGCTTTGGTTTTTCACTAGAAAGCATCATGATTCCATTAGGAAAAGCGCTTTTTTTTTTGTGGGAACACATGGAGGAAAAGAATTATCGTATTACTTCTGCTGTTAAACTGAGGTGACATACTTTTGTATTTTGTCCTTAGACAATTTTCTGTAGCTGCCTGAGCTGCTATAGTCTCATGTGAGCTGTCTGCATTCCCCCATCCACATTTTCCTCTATCAGGTAATTAATACCATTCAACAAATGATTAAAAAATCTTATAGATTCAATACAAAATGTTTTGTATCTGACTAACATTTCTTATTTGGGGTACTTTTGAACTTTTTATTCCCTATAAGCTTCCGCTTATATTCTAAATTAACAAAATTTTCCACTACAGAAATTGATTGCAGAACATCTTTATGACCCCATTTTTCTTATTCCTCAGATGAAACCAAAAAAGGTAATTAACCCATCTCAAAATTATTGATTCTATTATGACACTATGCATTGTTTAAAATTAGGATTTTTGCTATATCTATGACAGTTCAGAAAAGTCAATGATAAGGTTCATATTTTCAGCCCAAGTGATTTTTCTCTTTCAATAATATCAATACCAATATTAAATTATATTTCCTATAACTAGTACAGAAATACTACTGCAAAATTTTCCCACATAAAGGTGCACAGATCATTTGGAGGAAAGACAAAAAGGCATCAAAATTGACAAAGGAGATCCAGTTTTACTCATAGAACTTTCAACAGTCTATTAAGTACATGGTCAGAAGTCTTCTCTCACCACACGGAATAACTGACAGTGTTGATGTAATGAAATGATTTGTGTAAAGTGATAAAGCAAGTCAAGAACACAATCTAAATCACGTTACTCTTAATCCCAATCAGATACGCTGGCATCCAGTATATTCACTGTCTGTGCAAGCACACAAAGGTCATAAGGAAGACAAACAACTCCACGCATTTAGCTAGTCGTAAATGACAACTTTTATTGGACTCTATGACATATGAAATTCATCAAAGTAACTTTTTTGCTCTGCAGTTTTACAAGGACATGAGCACAAACTTGTACAGAAGCCTTTTTGTCTGTGCTGCCCATGATCTGTATATTAAAAAAAAATTGAAAAAAAAATCTTTCATCGTGGTAAATTTAAGATGTTGTACTTTTTATTGTGAAGATATGTTAATTTCATTGATACTACTATGTACAATGCAAATCTTTCACAATGCCTGCAGATTCTTTTAGTATTCTTGTCAGAGCAACATATATAATTACATAATAAACACCAGGATAATGATAAGGGATACAAGCTTTACACTAGTAGTAGTTATTAGAGAAATACAAGCCATAGGGCCTCTTGATACTCCAATAATTTTACACTCAGTACAAAATGTCAAACATTCTGCAGTCTATCCCCTAGAGAATCTTCTTAAAATCAGGCTGCATTAGATATTCTGAATTTATTAATTTTTCCTTCCTGTGCATTATATTCTCCTTATAGAGTTCCTTTTCATCCTATAATGGGATTTTAGGAAACTATTGCCACATTCTGTTAATGCCATTTCAAAAAATTAGTTTGTAATAAAACACTCAGTCAAACCTGAGTGCAAATGCTACTACTGAGAAATGTCTATCACAGACACAATAAATTTAACCAGCAGAGTTTGCTGAGGGAAAAATTGTTCTTAATATCTGAAAATGAAGAATTCGGTCAAGCTAGCAGGAAGTATAGCTATAATCTTAGATGTGATGATTACTTTTTCAGACAGTTGTACACAGAACTGCTTAGACTACACCACTGCTCCTCTGTGTCGTCAATATTGACAAAATACTGAAATTTTTTTTATGTATAGCCACTACACCACCAACCAACATTATATCCCAACATTAAACATGCTTTCATAGTCTTGATCTGAAATTCTAAACTACTTATCCCTTAATTATTCTACTGCATAATATTAATTTAATACATTGTCAGTAAATTGTATTTAAGACTAAGTTTTGATACACAATCAAAAGGAAGTTATGGGTAATATGAAATGTTTTTGTTCTAATAGTACTGATTATAGGCTAGGGTATGGTCAGGCTCCAACTTCCCACCTTGCATTAATAACAAAATCATATTTTTCAAGGCCATGGATGTCCCATGTAAGTAGTGCATTATATATGATTAATGAATAACTTTATAGTAATATTTTCAGAAGAGTTCACTCAAAAATCCATATGTGAAAACAGATGCCACAACAAAATTATTCTCCAAGTTTGTTGTTTTGTTGGTGGGTTTTCGGTAAAAATTGTCATCAGAGTCATGCCCTTGTAAGTGTGTGTGCCGGTTTGGGCCAAT
>VZTH01019374.1:0-14367 GCA_013397815.1 Aleadryas rufinucha | reverse complement strand
TGGGAAAGGGCCAGGGCAGGGTGCGAGACCCCCCACCCTGGGCACCGCCCGCGGGCAGGGCGGGCAGGTCGGGGTGGCTGCCAGACATCCCCCTCTGCCGCCTGCCAGGCCGGAACGGGCCCCGGCGTGCCGGGGCAGGTGCCGGGGCAGGTTCCGGGGCAGGTTCTGGGGCAGGGCAAGGCGAGATGTGGCGCTTGCCTGGAGCTGATCCTCCTGCCCCCATCTGCGGGGTGCTGAGCACCCATCCTGCCCATGCCCACTGCCCCCAGCCCCACCTTGCACCCTCTGGACACGCCAGAGGGTGAAAACAACTGAGGGAAAGACCCAGTGTCCTCCCAGTCCCCTTCTCCCGGGTCCATCCCCCAGCAAACCCACGGCCCTGCGGCAACCCCGGGGTGGGATGGTGGCAGCGGGCGGGGGGACAGAGCAGGTGACCCCATGGCCTTTGCTGGGCCCCACTGCCCGGGGGGTTCGGGGAGGGATGGAGGAACGAGGGTCCCGGCAGCTCCCGCTTTGTTCCCGCTTCGCCTCCACCCGGCAGTTGCCTGGCAACTCCATCCATGCGGCTGCCACAGAGCGGCAAAACACGTCCCCACATCCCCATCCCCGGCTGCACGGGGCCCTGTCGGGATGGCACGGCACAGCACGGCATGGCCCAGCACATCCCTCCTCTGTTCTTCCAGCCTCCCGTGCTCAGATCCCCCACATCCCATCCACCACCCCCCAAAAATCCCACTCTGCTGAGCTCCTCCATCCCCTTTCCCTGCAGCATCCGGACAAGGGTTCCTGGTGCTGCTGGCCAGGTTCAGCCACGCAGAGAGGGGCTTCTCCTGACAGCAGGAGGGGAAACTGAGGCACGGACAGACCCCACTCGCTGGTGGCAATGGGGATGCACTGGGCCACATGGGCAGGAGCACTGGAGCACTGTGCCATGCTGAGGGCAATGCTCCCCCTGGGAAAGGTGCCCCAGATCCGGCCCGTCCCATCCCCTCTCCCCAGCTCGGCGGGGATGGGGGCACTGCTGGCACAGAGCGAACTATTGGCTTAATTAATTTGCTGTTATTTCTCCTAACGAGCTGGGATCTGGAGCGGGCGCTTCCCTCGGTTGGCAGCCAGCGCATTCCCCCGCCCCGGCAGTGAGCCGGGGGTGCGAAGCCTCCAGGCACCGCTCAAAACAGACCGTGTGTAGGAGGGAAAAATTACACCCCGGGAAAAATCCCTCCCCAAGCCAGCGCCTTAACCCACTTCCCAGCTGCAGCGCTGGGAGAGGGGAGTCAGGCATTTGGGGAAGGGGAGAACCATCAAGAGATGGGGCAGCTCCTCCATGATGTCCCTGTGAATCCTGGACCATGCTCGGTCCTGATCCTGCTGCCAGGGAGGGAAACTGAGGCAGAGGCACTGGGGAGGGATGGGGTAGCACAGCAACGGGGGCAGGAAGAGATTGCCTCCTGCTGCTGCTGCTGCTGGAAGGGTTCTGGGACCCCCACTGCCAGCAGTGAGGACAGGAACTGGGGAGACCTGAAGGGAAGGGAGGAAAAGGGGGTGGGGTGCAAAGGGGGGAGCTGGGGTCCCCCCTGCCCTCAAAGCCACCCTTCCACCACGGCACTGGCAGATCCCACCAGCACCCTTCCCCTGCCTCACCTGGCTGCAGGAGGGCAGAGCTCACCGTGATGCTCCATCCACAGGATCAGGGTGTAACAGGAGTGGGGTACATGCCCCCCACCCCTGTTTGGCGTGGGCAGGTGGGCGGGGGGCTGGCAGGAGGCAGCAGCTGCCAAGGCGGAGGCAGAGCAGCACAAATGCGCGGGCGGCAGCTCCCGCACCACCAGCACAACAGTTGGTCCTTTCCTGTGAGCCAGCGAGGCTGGGGGAGAGGAGGGGGCTCACATCAGCCCTCAGAGAGAGGAGAGGGCTCCCTCCAGCCCCGCTACCGGGGCAGAGCTGGGCTGGGGACGGGCGGCAGCTGCTTCCAGGGATGTGGGGGCGAGGGCGGCTGGTGCCAGGCACAGCAGAGCTGTAATTCCAGTCCCACTGTGAGCTCCTGAGAAGGGCAGAGCTGCACTTGGGAAGAGGAGAGTGGCTCCTGGGAAGGGGAGAACGGCTCCTGGGGAGGGAGCAGCTCCTGGGACACAGCAGCGGTGACGCTGGTCCTGCCAGGGAAGCTCAGGTGGACACTGTCCCTGGGGGTCTCGGCCCCAGGAAGGACACACGAGAGCTGTCTGCTTCCTACAACGCTGTCAGGGATGCGCATCCCACAGGATAGGAATCCAAGTAACACCAAAACCCCAGCATGGGGCTGCAAGGTCCAGGATTTCGGTCGTGTCACCAATGCGTCAATGACGCACGTCAGCCTTAAGGCAGAGACACGGTGACATCTAAACCATGAGGGGATTCTGCTTTGGGAATGTGGCTTTGGTGGCTGAAATGAGACACAAAAGGTCACGGAGTCACAAACACCAAACAAAGAAGGAATTTCTGCTGGAGAGCCAGGCATGGATGAGGGATCCACACAGAGAACGAGCAGGTGGGTGCCGAGCCCCGATCCTGGCCGCAGATGGGGACAGGGTGACCGAGCTGCCGCCCGCTCAGTGACGTCCCCCTCACCCGGTGCCTGCGCCGGCAGCTGGCGCGTCCCCACGGCGTCCCGGCACGTGCTCAGGAGAGCAGCAGGAATCGGCAGGAATGGGCAGGAATCAGCAGCCGGCCCTGCCAAGTTTCCTAATGCAATTTGCAAAAGGCTGCGAGGACGTGGCCAAGCCGGAGCCGGAGCGGGGCCGGAGCCGCGGGGCTGGTGGGACGCGGGAGGCAGAGCGGCAGCGCTGCGGCACAGGTGAGCCAGCCGGGATCAGCGTGGCACAGCTGCGGTGACAGTCACCCTGTGGGATTGGGAATCCCAGTGGGGACACAAGGCTGCTGTGGGGAAATGAGGCAGGAGCTGGTGCAGGGCTGAGGCGCTTCCTTGTGGGGCCGGAGCCCAGCCCGGTGCGTTGGGGAGCGTTCCAACACCCTCTGCAGCCCCAGCAGCAACACCCAAGTGCTGGGAGCAAACCTGGCCCTGCCGAGCTGGTTTGGGTGCTGGCTGGGCTGCTTGGGCAGCGTCAGGGTGCTGGGCGCCCACAAACCTCCCCCTCTCTCTGTGGATTTGGCAGAGGGAGGGTGGAAACGTCCCCTTGCGCTGCTGGGGGTGGCAGGGACGGGGGTCACCCCGTGGATTTCCACCTGAGAGCTCACATGCACCAGTTACCAACAGTTTGCTGAGAAAAGAATCAGGAGGGGCTCCTAAATGAAGTGGTTCCTGCCCAGGCAGCGCATTCCCAACAGCTTCCCACGGCTCCATTGCCCTTCCCCTGCTCCAAAAGTGGCAGAAATCAACTTGCTAATTGAAAAGAGAATTGAAATGAAGAATGAGCTGGGGTGGGGGGATGTCACTGCTGCTTACCCGAACAAATAAATACAAAATACCCAAAAGAAACAAATCAGCTTTACTGAAGGAGCTGCTTCATTCCTTAAATAAAAACAGAGACCACGATCAAGCCAGCGGAGTTTGACATCCCAGGAAGGAGCGGGGAACGTTTAGTAACGGGGAGAAGTTGGGAGAACGTGTGGCCAAGGACCGACTCGGGGGTTGGTTCTTCGGCGGCCCCAGCGTGGGGGAAGAGGGGGGCGGGCAGCAGCGAGATGGATTTCGGGAAGGCACCGCTCGGGCCACGGGGGAAGTGCCTGGCCCTGAGCACGGGCAGGTGTCTCATCCCGCTGCCTCACCTCCGCGCAGGGAAGGAGCCATTCCAAGGAGCAGCTTCCTCCTCGCCGAGGTGCCGAGTCTGGCGCTGGGATTCCTGTGGCCGTGTCCCTACGTGTTGCTCCTCTCCTTTGATTTTTCACCTTTGCTGTCCTGGGAGGAGGGAAAAGGGAAGAGCAGCAGAGGTTTAGGGCCCCCCAAACCCTCTCATGGGGGGAACAGTGCTATGGCTGGGTCTTGCCAGCAACCCCCTCCCCCCACCTGGGTGCCAACCCCCCCTGCTGCCTCTCTGGGCACAACCAGCCCCCTGTGCCAACCTCTCCTCATGGTTCCAGATTTTTCCATCACGAGGCCTTTCCAGGGCCCCTCCATCAGACAATTTGCTTCCCATTCCTCCCCATGTACGGGAACCCACCGGCACATGCCTGCCCGGGTCCGGGCTTGCTTGGCTCCCATATGTGAAGAAGGTATGGAAAGGGAAACCAAAAACACACGTGGCATTCCAGCACGCTCACACACGCACAGCTCACAGCACTGGAGCAAGGAGACCATTCCCAGCACAGGGAAGCCACCGCATCCTGAAAAACCTTTAACTCTACTGCCTGAATTATCTGCTGAGTTCTCAACGTTTATCCTTCCAGAGAACTCCCTGCCTCCTAGCTCCTCCAGCCAGGGCTGGATTTTTCCCTCTCTAAATCTGTTTTCTACCCTGAGCAAATAAAATAAAAAAGAGAGTCAACTTCAGACTTACTTTTTACGTGGTTTTAGTTTTAAAGTTTTAAGTAACTCATATTAACTGGAGCCCTGCTTACCACCTGCAACGAGAAGCTGAGGTTTGGGACAGGTCAGAGATGAGACAGTTTAAGATTTCCCCTTACAAAAGAACAACGTTATTTTTTTTTGGGGAAGGGAGGGGGAACTGCAGCCTCACACACACCGGTGACACCACACACACACAGGGACAGACAGCGAGGGGACGGTACCTCTGGAGGGGGCGGCTTGATGGTCACAGGCTGGGACGTCCGGCGGGGCGGGGAGGGCTTGGGCTGCACCTGCTGCTGGACAGTGTTGTAGTAGGTGACCCCCCCATACACCTGGGACTGCGCCTGCAGGAGCAGCAGGATCAGAGCTCGGGGCTGGGGGGCCCTGCGAGCCCCTCCCGGCACCCACCAGGGCTGGACAGCTGCCCCCAGCCAGAGCCAAGAGGGGCTGCGCCCCCCAGACATCAGCTCCCGAGGCCCCTTGTGTGTCCCCACCCCTCGCCAAGGTCCCCCCACTCGGGCAGGGACAGGACACAGCCTATGCAGATGGGATTCCCTCACCCTGCAGTCCATGGAATGCCTGAACTTCCCAACAGCAGCTTTTCCGCCCGGACACGGCTCCCCTGCACACCCAGCCCTGCAGCCTGGCGGGGAACTGCCCTCAAAGCGGGGTGAGGTCCTGCCTGGATCAGCCGGAGCAGTGGGAAGGGCAGGGACGGTTGGGAGCTCAGGGAAATGTGCAGCTCTCCAGCCTTCCACGGCGTGTCAGCCCTGCTCCAGCCACGGCAGCATCGCTGGCACTGGGATCTGGTCTGCTCTGGTCTCATCTGCCTTTTCAAGGATCTGGTCTGATCTGCGTCCTCGGGGATTTGATCTGTCTGCCTCCCCACAGGGATCAGATTCGGTCTGATCCTCAGAGAGATCCAATCCAATCTGCTTCCTCAGGGATCTGGACTGATCTGCTTCCTCACAGGGATGTGATCTGATCTGCCTTCTCAGGGATCTGGTCTGATCTGCCTTCTCAGGGACCCCATCCAATCCCCCTCCTTGCTGCCCAGCAGCAGCCTTAGATACGGAGCTGGGCCATGGAGCAGGAAAATCCAGCCCCATGCTGCTCCCACCAGCCAGTTCCCAGCCTCCGTCTCAACAGAACTCACTTCTAAAGCCGTTCCCAAGGTATCCTTGGCTCAGCAGGGCCCTGGAGGGGCTATTTCCCTGTTCCATAAGGGAACACCTCAATTCCAGACTCCCCAGGACAGGATTTCACCCACTGCCCGCCACACTCAGGGAGCTGCACAGCAGCCATGGGAACAATCCTTTCTGGGATGAGAGCAGCCTTTCCCCATGGAGCAGCCCAGCTGCTCCACATCCTCTCCCAGGAACACCTCGCAGAACACACCCCACACTCCACAGCATCCCATCTGCTCCTGCCCGGGAAGGAGCCGCGGCGCACCCGGCTTACCTGCGTGTTGGAATAGAGATGAGGAGGGGGCGGAGGGGGCAGAGCTCCAGGGGGGTAGGGGTAGCCAGGATTCCCGAAATTCATCACTCCAGGGGCGGAGAAGTAAGTCGGAGTGAGCAGCTGCTGCGGCGGGGGCTGGCCCGGGGGCATGGACACTGGTGGGGGGTAGAGGCCGGGGTTTGCCATGGCAGGGGGCGTCTGGTGGGGGTGTAAACCTGGAGGTGACGGGAAGCAGATGGGTGTCACCCAAGAAGCCAGAGTGTCCTGGGGTGGCAGCAGCAGGAAGGAGCACGCCCTGCTCCGAGGTTTCCCTGCAGCCCCACGCTGGGGAGGGACACAGAGCAGCGGAGCACAGCCCCCTCCCCAGTTCCGCATTCACCGGAACCAGACACGGCCCCAGCACAACTCCACTGCAGGGAACAATTTGTGTGGGCAAGCAGAGAACGTGTTCGACAGCTCCCAGTTCTGCTTTTTCCTGAGCTACAGGGCCAGGGAGTGAGGAACCAGCCCAGTGCCCACGGAAGGGAGCGGCCCAGCCTGGTGAGGCCCCACAGGGACCTGCAAACACAGGGACCTCCCAGCTCCAGCTGGGAGCTGCCAAAGCTTCAGCTCCCCCCGTCCTGCACTGGCTGGAAGCTCCAGAAACGCCTATTTTTTCTTTCCTTAAAACTCATACTGGTTCAGCCTCACTGCAGGAGGCAACAGGTCTCTTCCACGTTGTAGAAACAAAGGAAAATGGATTCCCCCCATGACAGAGGCTGTGGGAGACCAGAATTCTCTGTTCCCCAGGTCCAGGGGTGTCCCACTGGCTCCTCACCTGGATGAGGGAGGTGCATCTCCGGCTGCACAATCATCCCTTGGGGCGGCAGCGGGGCTGGGTTCTCACCGTGGGTGTAGATTGGTCCCTGGAATTGTACTGCAACAACACATGACAGGCTGTGAGGAAAAGCTCCATGGAATTTCATTCCCCTGCAGCCGGGCACACACAGCCCAGCCTGCCCCAAGGGCTCCCACGGCACACAGAGGCTCCCGGGCTCACAGATGCCACATGCTCCCTAAAGAAAAGCCTCCTACTCCCTTTAGAAAGCAGGAAAATACTCGGGGAATTTCTTCTCTAACACTTTAAATGCTGGAGGGAATTCCTAATCCATCCCCAGTCCTGTTCTCCCCACGCTCAAATGTCAAAGACCTGATTTAAAGTTCATTTTAAATCCCTGTTCTCTGGAAGAATTGGGGTGTCCTAAGAGCCCTGGCATAGAGAGGGGATAACACTGAGGATAATTCCATGGGTTTAAACACAACCAGGGAGGCTCCCAGCTGCCTTTTAGACACTGTGTGAGGGGACACAGCGCCACTGCAACAAAGGAAAGAGAAGACAAAGTCCCGACCCTGATAGGAGTGAGGGGGATCCCTGCTCCAGCTGCTCAGCTCTGAGCACACACGGAGCCACAGGAGCAGGAGGGAAACACTCACGTGGGTCGTAGTAGTGCCCTTCCATGATGCTGATGTGCATGGGGGGCGCGGGCTCTGGCACGGGGGGTCTCTGCCGCTGCGACGAGTAGCGCTTCACACGGCCCCCCGGCACTGCCTGCGAGAGCCCAGGGGTCAGGGGGGCTGTGGGGCACCTACCCGACCCCCAAACCTCCCCTGGGTCACCCCCAAACACCCCCACAAGGGAAAGGCTGAGGTGTCAACAGCCTGTAATTACCACAACCCCAACACCATCAGAGCCCGTCTCCCGCGCGCCGCGCAGCCGGAGTCACGCTCCGGGATCACGCGTTACCATCTCCTCCATCCGGTTAAACTGCGGCGGTGGCCCCGTTCCCACGTGCATATGGTTGGGAATACCTGAGGAAGGAACAGACTGGTGATTACTGTGGTTTGTACCGGTTCCCAGGCCGGAGCCGCCTCGCCCGGGGGCGTGGCTGCGGCTCAGCTCTCGCTCCCATGACACAGAACCTTTGGACTTCATCGCCCGGGTGATGGTTTTAAATATTTTGGGACAAATTAGAGGCTGTTTTGTCACTGCACATTCATCCACGGTGCTCAGCAACGCCTAAATCCTGCCTCAAAACTAAATCCCCAGCTTGAAACTCAGGTCCTGCTCAGAGCTCTGTGTCTGCTGAGACGCGGATCTCCTCCGGGTGGATCAAGGATCTGTGTGGGATCTGAAGCTGCAGTTTAAACCCTCTGCAGGGTGTAAACGTTTTTATCACAGGCTCTTTTGGATTCAAACAGCAAAGTGAATCCATGTGAATTCACAGCAAAGTGAATTTTAAGCCGTGGCTTAAAACCACAGCGCCAAGGTGATCACAGGTGATTCCAAGGGAGTGAAAATGGATAAAACAAACACTGGAAGTGCTCTTGGATCACTGACAGTGCAAATACAGGCAGAGGGATACAGAATGGACTGATGGGAGCCAAATGCTTCCCAGAATTAACTCCTCCCTCCTCTGCTAGGGACAAAAAAGGGACAGCAGAGTCATCATCCTTCTCCACAGCAGAACATGATCTCGTACCTGCAGCCAAGAGCTGGCCTGTGGGAAATTCGGGAAGATGCTTCCTTTTTGCGCATTAAAATAACCCCAAAACAGACAACCTCAGCACCTTTGAACTCTCATCCCACTGCCACGTTTCCAGCCTGTCCAGGGGTCTGGACAGACCTCCCAGTCCCACCAGTGCCAAATGACTTCTGGTTCCATGACCTCCAGCTCAGAGACGCTTATGAAAGCAGCAAGTCGCTTCCTTCTCCTTGCTCCAGTTTTACTCCCCTCGGGAAGCATTCTAACACTTCCCAGAACAGCCTCTAATTCTGCAAAGGGATAATTATACCTGGATGACCTCTCTGTGGATGCGCAACTGGAACTGTCCTCAGCTGGCACCGGGTAACTCTGTCCCATGTCCCTCCCTCCTCCCAGGCACAAAGGGATTTGCCAATCCCAGACAGGCCTTGGCTACTGGCAACCAAATCCCAGTGCCAGGAAATGAGCTGATAAACAGGGAAAAGTTGCTTCCTGCTCTGAGCAGGACACCACAGAGCCCAATTATTGATCCTTATCTTGTGCTCTCCTGCAGCAGGGGTCGGTCTTGCACCCCAAGACACCACCACAGGGAAAGGATTTCCCCTTCCATCCTTCCCAGCCCTAATTCCACTCACCTACACTGAAATGTTTAATTTCCCCTTTTCCTCTGCTGTTGTGTCCATATTGCACTTTCTCAGCAGGAACCATCACTCTGCACCCACCCTGGGACGGGGCTCGGGCAGAGAGAGCTCAGCTCCGACCAACTGCACGGATCAGGATGGCACCGAGCTGCTGGGAAACCGGGAGGCTGCTCCCACTTACCCCTCAGCTCCCGGGGCGGGATGAACTGGGACTGCCCCGGGCTCCAGTTCTGCTCCGTCAGGTTCATCTGGGTCATCTCCTGCTCAAGTCCATCCACGCTGGATTCCACCGGCGACTCCCAGTTGCTCTTGGCCGGCGGGGGGGAGCTCTCGGCTGGCGTGGGTTTTGGAATCACGGGAGCCAGCCCCTCGGAAGCGGGCACTTCCTCCGCCAGCTTCCCCGCGTCCCCAGCCTTGACTCTGGTCCTTCTTGCCCGGGAATAAGATTTCTTCTCGACTGGTCTGTCCGGCGGCGGCTGCGCAGCGTCGGCAGCCGTGGCTTGGTTTTCCAGAGCCCCCTCCTCCTTCCCGGGGCTGCCGTGGACATGTGCCACCTCCAACTCGGGGGACGTGTCCCTCGAGGGGCTCTGCTCTGCGCGCTTCCCGCGGTAGCCGCTCTCCTGCTTGGCTTGTTCCCCGTTCCGGTGCGGGACGGTCGCTTCCGAAGCCCGGTAGCCTGGCCGGGTCTCCTTGTAGCCCCCCATCCTGGGGTAGTTCCTGGTGGGGGGCATCCTGCTGGTGCTGGCAGAGCTGCGGTTGTTGAATGACCGTGGAGGGGCCGAGGGGCTCTTGGCACCCTGGTGCCTCGGGGGCTTGGGGGGCCGCTCGTTGGACCAGTTGGGGTCTCGCTGAGGGGGACTGCCAAAGCTGGGGGAGAAAAATAGAACAATTCACTAGAAAGAATCCCCTGGGTGAGAGGAATTGCTGTGCCAGGGAACAGGATGCTCAACTAGAAACCCCAGGAACAAGGTCCCACATGATAGGGCTTTCCCCCTCTGGAGCTGCAGACCTGGCCCCTCTCCCTGGGACAATCCAGGCCCTGGGGTGACTCTGGGGCTCACCGTGGTTTGCGCATCCTCCGGGGTTTGATGTCGTCGGGGTTGTGGGCTGACCGGATGTCGTATCCGTACAGCGCGATCAGCTCCTGCCTGGTCTTGGGGGCCTGCTCGTCCTCACGGAATTTGTCGTGTTCCCAACGCCCCTCGTCCTTCCACAGCTTCCGCTGACGACCCTTTGGCCTGGAACAGGGACACAGGGAGGAGCAAGGAGCTGTAAGGCCAAGATGTGGCAGTTTCGAGCAGTCCCACACACAGAGCCCGAGCATTCCCGGGGCAGGGAATGCACAGGAGGCAGCATCCCTCCTTCCTCCCGCTCCTCCTGCCCAGCAGCTGCTGCTGACCCACTGCTATTTGGGAAAAGCAGCTCAAAGGGTCACTGCTGCCTGGCATGAGGCTTTTCTTTGTGAGTTTTTTTGCATCTGCCCTTCAAATCAAAGAGCTGAAGTGTCCTGGCAGGACACAGAGCAGGTAACAGAAGCACAGACCTTCCCAGTGCATCTCAATGAAGCAAGGAGCCCTGCTGCCAGAGGCTGGCCTGGAAGCTGACCTGGAAACCGGCCTGTCCCTCCCAGAGCCCCAGGAGGACACTCACATACCTGACCTCCTCCTCCTGCGTCTGCCCTCGGAGGTCGTGCTCGAAGAAGAGCCCCTTGCGTGGGATGTACGCCGGGTTCTTCCGATCCTCATCGTCGTCCAGGTGCTTGGGAACCTTCTTCCCAACTTTCTTCTCCACAGGCTCCGTGCTCTCCTGTCAGAACCAGGGAGCTCTCACCACTGCAGCAGTCCTGCTGCCAGCCCCCAGCCCGGAGCCGTGGGACACCCACCTGCCCATCCCCGCTCTGCCGCTCGCCCGTCACCGCTCCCTTGGGATCGACCTTCTCACTGCCCTTCTCCCCTCTGGCCGCCGACTCGCAGGAATCGTTGCTGTCCTGCTTCAGCTCCACCTTGGAGCTTTCTTCCTCGCTGTAATCCTCTTCCTCTGCCTGGGAGACAGCCAGTGACTCAAACGTGCTGCGTTAGCAACAGATCTGCCAGGAATCTCCCCAAATTTGGAGTTAGGTCCAGCAACAGATCCCCCAGGACTTCTCCCAAATCTGGAGCTAGATCCAGCAACAGGCCCCCCAGAAATTCCCTCAGTTCTGGAGTCAGATCCCTGTCCCAGCTGTTAGACATGACTCTTCCAAAGCAGAGGATAAGCTCCTAAAATTCTTCCTATCCCTCTATTTTTACAGGAAAAGCAAAAGTTAAACCCAACCTCTCCCAAGAGAGGGAGGATCCAACAGGCTTTCTGGAATGGAGCTGGGATCAGCTGCCCCACAAAGATGCAGCATCCCACCACTCCAGTCTGCTCCTGCAGACTGGGAAGACTGGTGATCACAGGCCCTTCCTTCCACACTGAGGGCCCGGATCCAGCCAGGGCCACGTTTCCAAATTCCCTGGAGTTCCTCAGCTGACTCACTCTGCTCAGGAGCATGACCTGGTTTCACCCCCAGGAGCCTCCGGAGGCTGGAGCCGAACTAAAAATAGCTCGGGGTGATTAACCAAACCCTGCTCCATTTTCCTCTTTCAACACAGCCTTTGCACATCGGCTGCTCCCGGTGTTTACGCCGGGGAAGCCCAGGCCGGGCATTATTTTTAGGCACAGGAACAGAGTCATCCTGGTACGGCAGTGATGCAACAACCCCGCTGCCACCGGGAGCCTCCACGCGGGATTCCAGGCTGGGAGAGCTCCGGGAGCTGCCTCGTCACCTCTGCAGCCTGCCGCGCTCGTTCCTTGTTAACAGCATAGATTAATTCCCAAACTGAGATCAATTCCCAAATAAACAGCTTGGATTTCCTGGGCCTGGTGGTTTGTATGCTCTCTAGCCACTGTTTCCCTCAAGATTCCCAAAACAGAGATGGATTTTCCTTAGAAAGCCTTCATTATAATCCTTAGAGACCAGAACTTCTCTAAACACCCTGGAAATATCGAACTTTTAGAGTTCTGAACTAAAAATCCAGGGGAAGCTGCAGCCCCCAGGCACGGGTGGGATGGGATTCCCTCAGCACCCCTCAACTCCCAAGGTGCATCCCCCCTCCGGCTGCTCCCTCAGAACACAGGGAAGCTCCCGGGATGCTCCCAACCACCACTTTGCTTTTAAATTCCAACTAATTAAAACCCAACGAGCATCCCACACTCCTCCCACGCCCTTCTTGGCCATGGCAATTCCTCTTCCCAGCGTGAGGAGCCAGGAGGGTTTTCCCTTGCACATACTGGCCCTACACCCTCCCCAGCAGCACAGTGACACTGGTCCCAGTGCCAGGGGCTGGGACTGGGGGATGCTGTTTCCTCGGGAGACAGAGGGGTTGGTGGAAGAGATTCAAGGACACAAACTGGGTTTGTGCTGGAATTCCATGAGAATCAGGACAGAGCCTGTCCTTACCTCCGAGTCCTCGGCGCTTTCGTAGTCGGAGAGCACAGCTGTGGGGAGGGAAAGGAGGTGGGGTCAGGGCAGGGCTGGATGTGGCTCCTCTCCCATGTCACCAAACCCCTTCCAAAGGGAATGTGGATGCCAGCACCACCCCGGATCAATGCCACAGAGAGCTCAGGAGGGAGCAGGGGCGAGTTTGGGGCACACTGTCCCTGCACCCCATGTTTGCCTGCTGTTACAAGTGAATATTTGGGATGGCAACAACCACAGGATTGTTGGAAAAGCTGTTTTGTCTGGTTTTTACTTTTTTTGCACACAAACAACCCTGCCCAAGAGCCATCACTCACCATCTCCTTCGATGCCATCCTCACTTTCCTGCAGAGAGAGGAGAGAGAGGGGAGTTAGAGGAGGGGAGGGCAGCAGCCAAGTACCCAGCAACAAGGAATCATGGATTCATAAAACCACGGAATAATGAAATTGTTTAGATTGGAAAAGACCTTTAAGATTAAGTCCAACCTTCAACCAGCACTAGCCCCAAGTCACCAATAAACCACATCCCCAAAAGCCACACCCACACTTTTGGTATGCTTCCAGGGATGGGGATTCCACCTCTCTGTGGGCAGCCTGTGCCAGTGCCTGACCACCCCTTCCATGAAGAAATTTTCCCTAAAAAAACTACTTTCTTAGTATCTACTATCCTAACATCATTTCTTAATAGCAACTCTTTTGTCCTAATGTCCATTTCTCCTAATATCCAGCATCCCATGATCCCAGACACGATGACAGCAAGGTCTGGCCCTGACCCTATTGCAGCCACCCTTGGAAGTTCAGCTCCAGTGACCAAGAAGAAACAAATTCCAGGCTCCCAGAGACGTTCTCCAAGAACCTTCTAGAGCAGCTACAGTGGGGGAATATGGAGAGCAAAGCACAGCCTGTCAGTGCTGGGGGTCTCCAGGGAACAGAGTGACAGAGACAGGGGAGCCAGGATCCCTCCTGAGAGACAGGGAAAGGGCAAGAGCAGGGAATAACAAAGAGAGGCCGAGCAGGAGCCAGCTCAGGGAAGGGACTGGATGAAGGACACAGCTTAGAGCAGGAAAAGTGCTCAGTAAAACTGCTCCCCAGAGAAGCTGTGGCTGCCCCATGCCTGGAAGTGTCCAAGGCCAGGTTGGATGGGATCTGGATTAACCTGGGATAGTGGAAGCTGTCCCTGCCCATGGTAGGAGGTGGAAGTGGATGAGCTTTAAGGTCTCTTCCAACCCAAACCATTCCATGATTCCACGCTAAAAGAAAAGATCAGCCCAACTGTACAGGAAGAACAACCCCAGAGCACAAACAACCTGACCAAGGTGACAAGGCAAACCCAAAACCACCACAGAAAACCACATCGGGAGTCAGGGGGAGCTGGAAATAACCAGCCCTGGAATCCAAAACGGGAACGAGCTGGAAATAACCAGCATTAGAACATAAAACCAGGAGGGAATTGCACCTGGATGTGAACTGCAAGAGCAGAACAGCACGACCAGGGGAAACAGCAGCACCCACCCACCTTTCCCTGTTGTAGGGCCCCCAGGAGCAGGGACAGGATCTCAGACTGGGGGAATCCACCCACAAGGCACAGAGAGCCAGAGCGAAGCCCCTGCCTGGTCCTGGGGGGCTGCAGTGCCCACCCCACCTGGGGTAGCCCCAGCCCTGCTCTCCCACACACGCTATGGGGGGGTTCAGCCCAGTTCCCCCAACTCCCCAGACTGCTGCTCTCTCATCTCTCCACCCCCC
>VZTH01019368.1:173272-272753 GCA_013397815.1 Aleadryas rufinucha | reverse complement strand
CTTGTGGGGTCCCCTCTGCGCCCCGCTGCCCGGGCGGCCATGGAGGAGGAAGAGGAGGCCATAGGGTACCTGGATAAAGTGCTGGAGGATGAAGATGACTCTGAGCCAGGAACCCCCACCAGCCCCGTGTCTCCGTTTTCGGCCGGCGAGAAGGTGGGCAGCGGGGGGACCCTGCTCCCGTGCTGGGCAGGGGGTGTGGGACAAGGGCCATCCTGCTGGGGCAGGTGATGCCCAGGTGTTGGGACAGCTCCTGGGGCGATGCGGTGGGTGCTGGCGGGGGGCAGAGCTGGGGGCAGCGGGAGCATCACTGTGGCCCCGCCACTCCTCAGGAGTGTGGCCAGGGGCTCAGGGCAGGGCTGTGCCAGGCTCCAGGTGTGAAGGACTTGGAGTGGGGTGACCACCCAGCTGTCCTCCCAGGGGGGAGTAGGGCCACACGTGCTGCTGGGTGGGGGTTGTGTGGCTCAGCAGAGCCAGCACCGGATGCTCAGGAAGGGGCTGGTTTCACACTCTGCCCCACTGCTCGGCCACCAGAAACTCCTAAACAGTCCCAAAACAGAGCTGGGGAGTGGACCTGGAGAGACCCCTGTGCTGGCAGGTGTAGCTTAGCATCCTTCTCATGCCTGCCCTGCCAGGGTGCCTGGGTGCTGGAAGAGGGCTCCGGCCCTGCTCTTCCTGGGGTCTCCTGCACGGGGCAGCCGCAGGGCCCTGAGTAAGAGTCACTGCTCTGGGTCACGGGGGTCCGGTTGACATCGTCCCTGTGGTGTGTGCGGGCCCGGGCGTGGGTGGGCCCCTTATCTCCTGAGCTCCCGCGCAGGGCCCAGGCTGGGGGAAGCAGGAAGAGCCCGTGACTAATCTGTGGCAAAGAGCCCACGAGCTCCCAGTGAATAAAAGTGGCCCCCCCGCGCACCCTCCTGCTGCGCTGGTCACCATGGCCCAGCCTTAATGGGGCAGCCTGGCAGGGTGGACACTCTGGTTGTCACAGCAGTGCCCAGGGCTGGCTGATGGGCACTAGAGTGGGGCCGGGAGATGCTGATCCTCAGCCATGCCCACCCTGGGGCTGTGCCCCCCAGGTGTTTGCAGCTGCCACCTCCCCTGGCACAACAGCCAGGGCTGGCATGGGCAGAGGAGAAACAGGAGCAATGTCCCCCCTAAACCATCCTGAATGGCCCAGAGTCTTGCCCTCATGGCTCTGCTTGGCCCCTGTCTGGGTGGCAAAGCCTGGTCCTCAAGTATGATTTTTAAGGGAAGAGGCCAAGGCGTGACCAAGGATGGTCCAGGGGCTGGGGTGTCCGTGGCTGGGCACTGGCAGAGCCACGCCGAGGGTCCCAGAGCCCCCCAGCCTGGCCATTCCTGCCATGAGGGTCATGCCACAGGAGCATCGGTGCTGCAGCAGACCTGGGCACTGGGACCTGCCCCAGTGCTGGGGTGGCACTTTCCAAGGGAAACCTCAGCCCAGGGAAAGGGTGGTGCCGCGTCACGTGGTAGCACCATCCAGCGCCAAGCATGATTTCACTGGGCGTCTCTGGACTCTGCCCTGGGAGAGTCCTGCCATGCCGTGCGCCATCCTGGAGCGCTGCCAGCGGCGCCGGGCTCGTGGCCAGCCCGGAGCAGGGAGGGGAGAGAAGCCAGCGCAGCTCGTGGCTCTCCCAGCTGGCTCCCGACGGGCTCTGCTGCCCATCGGGCACATGCCGTGGAGCTTCCCCGACACTGGCAGGGAGATGTGCCCATGTGGGGATGTTAGGAATGGGCTGGTGGGATGAGGGGTCTCCTCCTGTGCCGCTTGCCGGCTCAGCCGGGCTCCTTGCTGTGTTCCGCAGGGCGAGCGGGATGCTGGCAAAGGCCTGGAGATGCGGAAGTTGGTGCTCTCCGGTTTTCTGGCCAGCGAGGAGATCTACATCAACCAGCTGGAGGCCCTCTTGTTGGTGAGCACAGCCCCCAGACCGGACATCCCCAGCAGGGATGGATGGATGGATGGATGGATGGATGGATGGATGGATGGATGGATGGATGGATGGAGTCATTTCTTCCTGGACAGCTTCTCCCAGCCACATCAGCCTGGGTGGGAGCAAAGCTCCAGAAGCCACACCAGAGCCAGCTTTGCTCTGTCCTGGCTACCCCCATCTCACCTCCCCCGCTGCCCATGTCCCTGCTGGGCATATATTTATAGCCCTGCTTCCTCTTGTGGACTAGTTGACCTTCATGGCGAGACGCTGTTGCACAACACAGGGTCACCATGGCCGTGGGGAAGTCCGGGGATGCACGAACCTGGACTGCCCCTTGGTCCAGCTGCCAGCCTTGGTCCATCTGTCCTGGGCTACCCTCACTGCCACCTCAGATCCTCCTCATTCCCAGCCTTCCTCTCTTAGCCCTCGTCTCAAACTCTCCCTTCTTTGGCAGCCCATGAAGCCACTGAAGGCCACGGCCACCACGTCGCAGCCTGTCCTCACCCTCCAGCAGATTGAGACGATTTTCTACAAGATCCAGGATATCTATGAGATCCACAAGGAGTTCTACGACAGCCTGTGCCCGAAGGTGCAGCAGTGGGACAGCAACGTCACCATGGGCCACCTCTTCCAGAAGCTGGTACGCACCTTCCTCGGGTCTTGCTCCACTTGGAAGAGGAGAAGGGCTGGAGCTGTGATGAGTTTGGAGCTGTGATGCCAGCAGGGGCTGTGCCTGTGGATGCCATGACCATGCTGGGGAGAGGAGAAGGAGAGGCCAGGTTGAAGGGCTGTAGCTTCAGCTTCTGCTGTCCAGGCATTTGTTATCTCTCTGCTGGATTTTGGAGGTTTATGGAGGCACAGGGCTGGGCAGGAGCTCCACCATCCTGCCCTGAGCAGGAGCCAAGCATGTGACCCTCAGCTGGCTGAGTGTCCTGCCAGGAGGGGACAGCTCTGGGCAGCATCATCTCAAGGGCTGCCTGACCCCTTGGGTGCAGTGGGGGGCTGCAGCACCCTGCTGGTGCCCAGCTAACCCCCACTCCCCACAGGCCAGCCAGCTGGGGGTCTACAAGGCCTTTGTGGATAACTACAAAATCGCCCTGGAGACAGCAGAGAAGTGCAGCCAGAGCAACTACCAGTTCCAGAAGATCTCAGAGGTAAGCTGGGATGGGGCTGTGCCAGTGGGACAGGGCTGTGCCTGGGCTGTCCCTACACAGGGCAGAGAACACTGTCCTCGTGGCTGAGCTGACCACGTCTGCCCCACAGAGCTGCTCTCCCTGCCCTGGGGACTCGCAGGGACTGTCCCCAAGGGCTGGGCCACGGGGGGCTGTACTGGAGGGCCGTGGTCTTTGGGCATTGCGGAAGTTTGTCCCCACCTTGTGCAAGCTCAGGCTGGGCTCATCCCGTGCTTTCAACACCTCATCCAGTGTTGGTGGGTGCTGGGCACCTGTGGCTCTGTGCCTGGATCCCCTACAGAAATGGGGACCTCCATGGCTACAGCCTGGGCCCCCCCTTGTCCTGTTCAGCTCAGTGGCATCACCACCATACCTCAGCTGCTGGGCACAGCCAGAGCTGCTCACAGCCAGGCAGCATCCCCCACTCCTCCACCCAGCACCCCTGTGTGGCCTCCAGCACGGCCAGGCTGGGGCCAGGGGGAGATATCAGGGTGCAGGATGGGTGGGGGGTACCCCATGACCTTGAGCCATGACCTTCCCCCCCACCCCAGCCCCCACGGGCTGCTCTGATGGGCCTTTCCCTCCCTAGGAGCTGAAGGTGAAGGGCCCCAAGGACTCGAAGGAGAGCCACACGTCCGTCACCATGGAGGGTACGGCGGGCGTGGGGAGGGGGGCGCAGCCTTTTGTGTGCACGGGACCGGCGTGGGTGAATTCCTGAGCCCTTTGTGTGCCCGGAGTCGGCGGGGAGAGGGGGGTCGCGGCTGTTTAGGATGCTGGGGGCGTGCGGCAGCCCCCCAGCCCCTGCCCACCGCTCCTCCCCGCCCGCGGCCGTGCCGGGAGCCGTGCGGAGGGGCCGGAGCTGTGCCGCAGCCGGGCTGAGCTGCTGCGGGGCGGCAGCGATGGCTGCGCGGAGACGGGGCTGCCATGGAAATCCTCGTCATTGTCCGGCTCTGCTGTAACTGCACCTACGGTGAGGCGAGGGGGGCGGCTCCGGTTTGGGGTGCCGCTGGGGAGTGATGCCGCGGGGTCTTTGCCGGGGGTGGAGGCGGGTGGAGGCTGCGTCGTGCTCTGCAGGCTGAAGTTGGGAGCGTCTTTGTTCCAGGCTCGATTGAATCATCTTGGCTCCGGCACACGCAGCCACGCGTTCGCTGTCCCCTCCGGGCAGGGGCTCGTGCCGGTGATGGGACAGAAGGAGCTGGGGTGGGCAGGGGGATCCTGGGCAAGGGGATCCCCTCTCCCCGTAGGAGGGGTCCCCATTTGCCTGCTGGAGGCTGTGAGCATCGTGGAGCTGGAATGTCCATCTCTCCATGGCTGGGAGGAGAGGCACCGGGCATCCCCTGCCTGCTGCTGCCCGTGGGTCCCCGGCTGGCGGGGCTGGTGCACAAGGAGCCTGTTTCTCCTCTGTTGTGCCGGGACGACCCCTCCCGGGGCTCCCCAGAGCTTTGCGTGTGCCTGTAGTGATGGCAGCAGGAGGGTCCATCCTTCCTGTGGGTCTAGGGTGGTCACCCTGGCTGTCACCCTTTATGCCAGAACAGGGTTCTTGTTTTACCCTCTAGCATGGAGTTTTGGGGGTGCAGCCTCTGGTTAGGGTTCAGGCTGGCATCCTCACCTCCTGAGCAGAGACCCCCTGCTCGTCCTCTCTCAGAACCGGGTGCCACGAGGCAGCACCCTCTGGGATAAAGGGGATAAGGGGAACTCCCCACAACTCAGCCCAGGGTGAGGAGGTGGCACCTTTCCCTCCTCTCCTGCGGCCCAAAACCTGGCTGCTCTCAGCCCTGGCAGTTTGGGGAAGTGCTCCAAAGTGAAGGGAAAACCCAGAGGCATCAGCCTGGCTTGAAGCAGCCTGGGGAGACATGAATGTGGCCAGGCACAGGGAGCAGCACCGTGAGTGGGCTCCGTGCCTTTGCCTGCCCAAAGAGCTGGGGAGGAGGAGAAGGGTCTGTCTGCTTCCAGTGAAATGTGCCTCTGAAGAGCCTCTGGGGCTGTTTCCTGCTGGGAGGGTGCATGGCAAGAGGAAGGGGTTGTCTGTACCCAGTGTGTGAGGCAGCTCTGCCCCCTTGCTCTGGTTGGGGCCTCACGTGCAGTCATGGGGGGCTGCAGGCAGGGACATGGGGCAGTGGGGTTGGGATGATGCCTTGGCCCCTGTGTTCTCTGTAGGTGAGGGTTTTGCTGCTGCTGGAGCAGCCTGAGTCCCCTTTATATCCAGGGCTGGCTGGGATGGTGCAGAGAGGTGGCTACAGGGTGTCCTGTGGGGTGGCAGAGCCCGGTGAGGGACTGGACCCACCGCTGAGCCAAAGTGAAACTGGAAAAGCTGCTGAGGGTGACGAGCGGCTCTTCCGCTCCACAGCCACCGCACAGCGAGTGTGGGTGCACCCCTCCCACCGAGGCCCTGCCCTCCAGGGGGCTGGCACAGTCCTGGTGGGACATCCCATCCCGCAGTCGGAGCGGTGCTCACCTCCCATGACCACACACCAGCCCGGCCGTGGTTCCTCGTGCCCCAGCACGGCGGGACACGGCGCTGTGGCACCGGTGGCTCCCCACTGCTCCTGGCACTCCCACGTTTGTCGATCCCAGATGCTCGCCCAGGACTCTGTGCAGATCAGGGGGGCTCTCTGGGCATCTGGGCTCCCCTCCTTGCCCCTGTGCTGTCTGTGACAGGAGGGGAGAGGGGCCAGGGCTCCAGCCACAGGTGGCTGCTGACACTTCCTCTCTCCCCTCAGCGCTGCTGTACAAACCCATCGACCGGGTGACACGGAGCACCCTCGTCCTGCACGTGAGTGTGACACCGGTCCTGGAGGGGTGTGGGGGGGTCTCTGCTGCTCCTGGGCATCTGCAGCTGTGGGGAGTGCTGATGAGGGGTCTCCAGGGTGGGTGCTTTCGAGCCACTCAACTGTGCCTGTCTCCTTCCAGGACCTCCTCAAGCACACCCCAGCTGACCACCCTGACTACCCGCTGCTCCAGGACGCCCTCCGCATCTCCCAGAACTTCCTCTCCAGCATCAATGAGGACATCGATCCCCGGAGGACAGCGGTCACCACCCCCAAGGGCGAGGTGAGCCCACGGGGTGGGCAGTGGCTGGGCACAGGGTGAGGCCTGAGCTCTCTGCCAGCCCCTGGCTGGTGTCTCTGGCCAGGAGATGGAGGGGTTCTTCCAGATACAGTTCTAGGTACAAGATTAGGGCTCTTCCTGATCCTTGCTGCTTGCTGGTGCCTTATTAACCATAGAGGACATGGACCTTCCCATGCTCCTGGTGGCTGAGCCACAGAGAGGGATGGGATTGTCGTCCTTTCCCCGTGGATTGTTGCCTCTCACGGCAGCCCCTCTGCCCCACAGACCCGGCAGCTTGTCAAGGATGGCTTCCTGGTGGAGCTGTCGGAGGGCTCGCGGAAGCTGCGGCACGTCTTCCTCTTCACCGACGTGCTGCTCTGTGCCAAGCTGAAGAAGACAGCGGTGGGGTAAGGAGGGCGCTGGGCACGGGGGGAATGTGTCACAAGCCCCCTGTCCCTCAGGGGGCCCGGGGATGTGCCAGGGAGGGTGTCAGGCATCAGTCAGCATCCGCGCCCTGGCTGCAGGAAGCACCAGCAGTACGACTGCAAGTGGTACGTGCCCCTGGCCGACCTGGTGTTCCCCTCGCCGGAGGAGTCGGAGCACTGCCCGCAGGTCCACGTCATCCCCGACCACGAGCTGGAGGACATGAAGATGAAGATCTCCGCCATCAAGAGCGAGGTGCAGAAGGAGGTGAGAGGAGGGTGTGGGACTTGCTGTCAGGGTGGGTGCCTTGCTCTGGGTCAGGGATGGGACACGGGGGACGGGGGCACCTGTGAAAGGCCCTCTCTGCTCCCCGTCTGCAGAAAGCCAACAAGGGCCAGAGCCGGGCCATCGAGCGCCTCAAGAAGAAGATGTTTGAGAACGAATTCTGGCTGCTCCTCAACTCGCCTGCCATTCCCTTCCGCATCCACAACCGCAACGGGAAGGTGAGGAGGGCGGGCTGGGGCCGGGCTCAGCCCTGCCTGCACACAGCCTGCCACATCCCCCTCTCCCTTACAGAGCTACCTCTTCCTGCTCTCCTCCGACTACGAGCGGTCCGAGTGGAGGGAGGCCATCCAGAAACTGCAGAAAAAGGGTAAGTTTGGGGCTGCCGAGGCCCTCCTGGGGCTCCTGCCCCTCCCAGAGGCCACAGGGAGGTCCTGTAGGATCCCAGCCTGGTGCTCTCCAGTCTCTATGAGCAGCACTGGCTGTGTTCCTCTGAAGCTTCTGTCCTCTCCCAGACCTCCAGGCTTTTGTCCTGAGCTCGGTGGAGCTGCAGGTGCTGACGGGATCCTGCTTCAAGCTACGCACTGTCCACAACATCCCGGTCACCAGCAACAAGGACGGTGAGTGACCGCTGGGTCCTGCTTTGCTGGGGATGATGCTGGGCAGGAGCTGTGGGGTCCCTGGGCTGGAGCGGGGACCCTGCTGTGCAGGGGACAGCTTCCCACCAGGTGGCACTGCTGGAGCAGCGTCGGGCTCCCAGGCAGTGCAATCCCAGCTGCAGCACGGGGCTGCTTTTGGGCTCTCTCCAGCAACCCCGTGGGCTGGGCAGGACCAGTGTCCCCAGGGTGAGACCCAGCCAGCCCCACTGGGAACCTCCCCCAGGACTGTCCAGCAGCAGGACAGCTTGGGATGTCTGTCAGTGGGGGATACAGAACTTAGGGGTGTCCCTCCAGGGGGTTGGGGGCATTTGGGTGTCACTGCGGGCACCGTGCTCGCTGTGGCAAAAGTGGCAAAGGCCACCTCGGGGATGGCCAGCCCCAGGCCCTGACACAGCCTCTGCTGTCCTGCCACAGATGACGAGTCCCCAGGGCTTTATGGGTTCCTGCACGTCATCGTCCACTCCGCCAAGGGCTTCAAGCAGTCAGCCAGTAAGTGTGGGTGCCCACCCTGCTCGGAGCGGGCTCAGAAGAGTTGGGGTCCAGCACGTGGCCCCGCTCTGCCCACAGTGGTCCCCTGGGAGATGGTGGGGATGTTCCTGGGGTGCTGAGCAATGTCTGCTCCCCCAGACCTCTACTGCACGCTGGAGGTGGACTCCTTCGGCTACTTCGTCAGCAAAGCCAAGACCAGGGTGTTCCGGGACACCACGGAGCCGCAGTGGAATGAGGTGAGGGAGGGTGGGATGCAGGGAGGGGGCTGTGCTCCCCATTTCCCTTCAACCCCAGTTTTGGAGCTGCTCTGGGGTGCTGGGGTTGAGCCACCCTCCCTCCACACCCCAGGAGTTTGAGATCGAGCTGGAGGGCTCCCAGTCCCTGCGCATCCTCTGCTACGAGAAGTGCTACGACAAGACCAAAATCAACAAGGACAACAACGAAATCGTGGACAAGATCATGGGCAAGGGGCAGATCCAGGTATGCACTGGGGCTTTTGGGCATCTTCTCACCCAAAGGTGGACCCCTTAGGGCCTGGCACCTGGGCTGGGAGGTTGTTGTCTGGGGTGAGCAGCTGTGCTTTTGGGAGTGGGGTACAGCAATTGTGGGGTTGAAGGCAGTGAGGTGGGTGGGCATCAGGCATGGGGGTGATGGTCCTGGGGCACAGTGGCTGCGGGAGAAGGTGGCACAAAGTGAGAGGGAGACCCTGTGGAGGTGGCCAAGCCAGACCTACCCCGCAGAGGTACATCCAGCCCCAGCTGTGCTGGAAGTGTTTCCGTTCCGCTGCTCTCCATGCCGTGGCCCCGGGGAGCTGTGGGGAGGGATTGGCAGCTGCCCCAGGGAGGGCTCTACATGTGCAGCCCCCCGTCCCTCCTGTGTCCCCCTCTGCCACCATCTGCCTTCCCTGTGCCTCCATCCGCTGCTGTTATGGCAACAGGGGTTTCCGTGGCAACGGCTGAGCCACCTCTGATTGGCGGTTGCCATGCAGGGAGGATGGAGGCCTGGGCTGCCCTGAGATGCTCCCAGGTGAGCAGGACCAGGAGGATGGAGTGGGGGGCAAGCAGCCCCCAGACCCCACATTCCCCCTGCACCCACCTTGGCCAGGCTGCAGGGAAGCCCAGGGCAGGGGGGCACAGTTCGGGATGGGGGTGTCCCTGTGTTTTCCTGGTGGGCACCGCAGCCTGGCTGCCCTCCTGGCTGTGCTGGGGACAGGGTCACGCCTGGGACATAGCCCTCCACCCAGGGCCACTTCAAAGGGCCTATCGTGGTTGCCTGCTCCGTGGGAAAGCAACTGAGGGCAGGTCCCTGGGGAGCAGAGAGCAGAATGGAAACGCTGCTGGGAAGGGGATGCCGTGGGGAAACAGCACTGGAGGGGGCACAGGGAGGGAGGTGGGGGCTCAGCTTCACTAGTGGCTTGTTCATACCTGAAGTCACCTGTCTGTTGCTGTGTCCCCCAGGAAACAGTGGTGTGGGGGTGGCATTGGGCCAAGTGGGAAGGCCAGGGCAGGGAAGGGGCTCGGTGTCCCGCGGGGATCAGTCCAGCTGCGCTCTCGGAAATAGCCTGGATCAACAAACATGAGTCATGCTGGGAGATGCGGGGGTCGGGACAGGGACAGCACAGCTCGTACCCGCTGTGCAAAAGTTGTGGGGGAAGAAAGGGAAAGAGAGAAGGCCCTGGGGCTGCTTCTCCCAACAAGGACCTGGATGGATGGATGAAAGAGTGTCAGGGTTGGGGCTGTCCTGCCGTCGCCCAGAGCCACAGCTTGGCCTCTGCCCCAGGGGTGGGCTGGGTGACAGGGCAGGACAGTTGTGAGCAGGATGGGCAGTGCTGCTCCTGGAGCTGTGGGTTGTAGCAAGCCCCAGAGCTGCACCCCTGCCTTCTCCCTGAGCTGTCCAGGCAGAGATGCTGCCTTGGATGTTCCTCACCCTGGCTGGTCCCTGGGCTCATCATGGGCTGCTGCTGGTTCCACACAGCAGCACTGGCTGCTCAGTGGAAAGGTGCAACTCCTGGTTGGCATTAACCCCGTTTTGTTGTTGTTAACCCCATTTTGTGTGCGGTTTTTAAAGCTGGAACATGCTGTGGACAGGGCTGCCGTGTTTGGCTTGCATCTCCATGAGGGTCTTGTGTCCCCTGTGCTGCAGGGCTCAGCCCTGCTCTGAGCTGTCCCAGTTGCTCCCAGCAGCTGGGCTGTGTCTGCTGGGTGCTGGCAGGGGTGCGTGGTGCTGTGCCAGGATGGCAGGTGGATGTTGTGGTGGGCAAAGCAGGCTGTGAGTGCTTGTGTCCACATTGCAGAGGACAGAGGCTGGATGTGACCCCCATGCCCCGGGGGATGTGAGGAGACAGGCAGTGGGTGCACGAAGAGGGTCTCAGGAGCCCCTTCCTCAGCCCATTTGATGCACGGGGGGATGTGGCTGTTGGAGCAGAGCCTGTGTTGTCATGGGCTCGGTGCCTGCTGTACCCTCAGGGAATAGCTGCCTGTCCCTCTGTCCCCTTCCCCGGGCTGGCAGAGACTCTGGATGGGGGGATTTGTGATGTTGGGGCACCCCAGACCTGCAGGGAGCCATGGTGACCCATATGGACTCCAGGGGCTGCTGAGGGATGGACTGGGGGGCAGTGCAAGTCCCCCCAAACCTGCACCTCACCATGTCCCTGCCTGTCAGGAGAAGCAGCAGCAGGCAGGGACCCTTCCAGGGCTTCCCTGCCCACATCACCCCCTGGCAGTGGGGCTGACAAGAGCCAGGGTGCACAGAGGGGGTCCCCAGCTGTCCGTAGGCATGACAGCAGACCCCAACAGCCTCATCCCCGGCTGAGAGCAGGAGAGCCAGCCTGGCTCCTGCGCCGAGCCAGGAGTGCTGCAGCCGCCAGCGGCGGTGCCTCGGGGGCCGCGGCTGCCGCTGGCGCTGCGGGGCGGATAACGGCAGAGGGATAACGGCAGAGGGATAACAGCGGATAACGACGGATAACGGCGGCGGGGAGCCCGGGCGGCCCCCCCAGCGCTCCCGAGCGGCGGCGGGCGGCAGGGCGAGAGTTAAACGCGTGGGGGCCCGCCGGGGCGGGGGGGGGACGACTGCCTTTGAGTCACTTCCTCGCAAGGGGAGGGAGGTTTTTGGGGCTGCCTCGCCGCCTCGCCAGCCTGGCTCACACTCTGAAGATGAGCGCTGCCCGCTCGCCGCCCCGCCGCCCCAGCAGGGCTCCCCTGGCCGGCCCCCGCTGACCTCTCCCCGCCGGCAGAAGGGATGCGGGTGCTGTGCTAACCCAGCCGCGGGCACGCTCCTGGCCAGCCTCGCGTCGCCTGCCCGGAGCCGAAGCGGTCGTCGCGATGACGGAGGTGTTGGTGCAGCCGGAGGGCAGCCCCGGCCCCGGCGGCGAGCAGCAGCCGGAGCGCGGCGTGGAGGAGCCCGAGGGGAAGCGACCCCCGAACACGGGCGCCCGGCTCTGGGGCAGGGTGCGCAGCAA
Source organism: Aleadryas rufinucha (assembly GCA_013397815.1). NCBI lineage: Eukaryota > Metazoa > Chordata > Aves > Passeriformes > Aleadryas > Aleadryas rufinucha. The sequence goes on along the minus strand of VZTH01019368.1, from coordinate 261,280 downwards.
ACTGCTCCGGCAGAAGGTGCTCCGGGTGCGGGGGGTGGCTGCAGGGGACGGTGCTGGGCTCTGGGATGGCTCCGCCGGGCTCTGCTGTGCGTGGTGACCGTGGCTTTTTGGTGGGGGGCTCTGATGTGGGGGGGCTGCGTTGTTTGCGTGGAGAGTGAGTGCTGTGGAGCAGGGAGGCTGTTTGGGTGCTTCGGGAGCTCTTCGATGCAGTTGGCAGCCTGTGAGGTGTTTGTTTTCCTCCTTGCCTCTCCCTGTGTGTGCTGGCAGGGCTGGGGAGGCTGAGCTGTTTGCACCGGGGGTGCTGCAAAGGCAGGACAGGGAAGCCCCTGCCCAGCCCTGGAGCTTGCCAAGGGGGCAGCGATGCTTCTGGGCTGGCTGGGGCCGGGTTCCTGGGGTGCCACAGCACCCAGTGCCTGCGTCCCCTCTCTTGCAACCCGGGTCGATCCAGGCTTTCCCCAGCTCCCAGCTGTGTCGCAGCCACATCAGCCAGCGCTGCCCGTCTTTGCGGGAGCGCAGAGTGCAGGGATGTGCGACAGAGGTGACAAAGGAGGGGGACAGCACCCTTGCAGGCTGTCCCAAAAGCCCCACGGGGGACTCTGGGGGTTTCCCTCGGTGGCGTCCCCCCGCACGGGGAGCTGCTGGCCCGGGGCTCGGCTGTGGCCGCGGGCAGGAGCTGCCTGGGCCCGTGGGGGTTCGGTTTGGCAGCGGCGGGGCCGCGTGTGACGCAGCGGCATTAACCTCGATTCTGTGCCGCCGCCGCTCCGCACAGGGGATTAAGGGGCAGCGAAGGCTCTGTGGGGAGGCTGCCCGGCGGCTGTTGCTGGGTCAAAACATGAAGGGGTTTCATTTCCCGTGCCCGTTGCGGCCGCTGGCTTCCCTGCCGACTGCTGCCCGGGAGCTCTGGGGCTGCTGTGCGGGGTCCTGGTGGGATGTGGGTGCTGCTGCTGCTCCTCGGGTCACGCTCAGTTGGGGGTGTGAATTACTGCTTCTTTGGGGGGCTGTGCTTTGCCACTGGCAGCGTCTGTGGGTGTGGGGGCTGCTCTGTCCCACGGCACCGGGGGGCTCAGGGATTGTCTGGAGCTGCTGGCACGGAGGTCTGGTGAGGGATCTGCTCGCCAGGGCAGCCACGGGAGGCCAGGCTGGGGAATCCGTGGGTGCCACGCTGATGGGAAGCAACGCTGGCTGTAGCAGCTCCTCCAGGATCCCACTCCCCAGGGCCCTGGCAGAGATGACCTCGCTGACTGAGTCACCAGTTTGCTCCCGATGGCTTCACTCAAGGCTGACGGTTGGGTGACCTCATGGGCCTGAGATGTGAGGAAGGGACATGCCCAGCCTGGCAGCCCCTGCCCCACCACAGCATCCCAGTGTTTGGGGCCCTGGGGAGCTGCCATGAGGGTTTCGAGCCCTTTCAGCTCCTCACCTTGGACCTCTGCCTGGGTCTGTCACAATGCCACGACCTGGAGGTGTCTTGAGGACAAAATTCCAGGATGTGGCCTCATCACCTCAAGTTGGGAGTTGCCTCGTGGACAAGACAAGCAGTAGGAGAGGGGGTCAGCATCAGCAGGACCTCCCCGGGATACACAAAGTGCTGCAGGGCTGCCAGGATGTTCATCACCTGTTCCTCTACAACCCAGGGCCTTGTCCTACAAGCAAACACCTTTGGATAATTTGGGAAACCAGCTTGATGGCACATCCCTGTGGCAACAAACAGAGGGTGTTTCACCTCGCCATGGATGAGAGCGGCACCGCAGTGGGCATGGATACCACCATGGCTGAGAGTCCCTGAGACGCAGGAGGGAGCAGCCTGGAGATGTGCTGGTGACCTGGCTGAGATGTTTCCCCAGGCACAGGCTGGTGTTTGAAGCTGTCTGACCTTCCAGAGAGGAGCTGACACCTCATCCTGCACAGTGCTGGCTCGGGGGCTATTCCCCAGGGCTCCCAGCCCAGGAGCTCCCCTGAGATGTCCCTGCATCCTGCTGGAGCAAGGCAGCTCCCTTCGGAGGAGAGGGAGACGATGGTGGGAGCTGGGACGGGGTGTTTGCCAGCGCTGTGTGGGCAGGAGCTGCCTCTGGCTCTGTGGGTGGATGCTCCCATCCATCCTCCCACGCCTGGAGATGAAGTGTTGGACATGGCTTTGCTTAAACTGGGGAGTGGCAGCGTCGTCTGCTGCTGCTGCTGCTGCTGCTGCTGCTGCTGCACGGGGTGCTGGCCAGGAGGGTTAGAGAGCACCAGGGCCAGGCACAGCCAGTGCCCCAGAGGTGCACAGGGACCTGCCCCAGCTGCAAGGGAGCTCAGGCCCATGGTGCCAGCAGAACCAGCCCAAATTCGGGCCCTGCTGGCTGCTGTGGGATGGTTCTGCCCGTGCAGGGGGAAGGGGCTGAGGGGAAGTGACACGCTCAGAGTAAGGTCTGCGGCACTGGCAGCAGCCAACCTGGCTTTTATTAAAGCTTTCTTCAGAGCTCTGCTAAAGCCCTTCCAGATGTGAGCTGCCAGGGCCATCGGAGCCGGAGGGACCCGAGGGATGGGGATGGGAAAGGGGAAGGATGTGGTGGCTGCAGTTACAATTGCATTGCAGAGCAGGGAGGCTCCTGACCTGGCTGGGGGACAAAGGGGCTTCGCTGTCGCTGCCATGAGTGGGACAGGGATGGATGAAGGTCCCTGGGACAGGTGGCATCGGCTGTGGTGGCTGCATGGCAGCGCTGCGGGGGATTCGGTGCTGGGGGGGGAACACAGAGGAGCCGGAGCAGCAGGACTGGGGTTGGCTGTGGTCTGGCTGCAGTCTCGTGATCCCAGTGTCCAGACCTGCTGCAAGGTCCCATGGGAGCCCAGGGCAGCTGCAGCCTTCCTTCTCCTCCTCCTGCTCTCCAGCAGCCGCAGGGCTGGCACGGAGGAAGCAGCGTGGCACTCGCTGGACTCTTCCATGTGCTGGGCTGGAGCACTGGGAAGGGCTCTGTGTCAGGAGCCGTTCCTGGGCCACGCTGGAGACAGCAGCATTTCTGCCTTGCTGGGGACCACAGTTTTCCCATGGCTGAGGAGCTGCTGGGGCTCGCTGTGACACAGGGCTGGGCATGTGGCAATGCCACCGTGCAGGGTCTGTGCCAAGAGCCAGGGCAGCTCGAGCCTGTCCTCGGGACTGTGGGGTCTTGGTGTGCAAGAAGGGACATGAGGGACCCCAGAGTGCCCCCCATCATGACATGCAGTGACTTTATGGGCAGGGGAACTGCAGCTCTGTGGATGGAACAGCAGCTCTGGACATCTTTACACTCGCCCAGAGCATCTCCTGACCCAGCAGCTGCAGGAAACTCCCGTGTCCTTGCGGAGTGACCCCGTGTGCCCGGCGCAAGTGTGGCCTGGCAGCTGCACGTCCCCAGCCCTGGGAGCCCCCACCAGCTCCCACATCCCATCCCCTTCCCCAAGGGGACATTAGTGCCGGGCTGCCCGCCCCGTGCATTACAGGGATCGATGGGGCCGGATCGATACCACCAGCTGGGGACCAAAAAGCCCCAAAAGGCAGCAGCGCCCGCCTCTGGCCTCTGCCCAGCCCTGGGGCCCGGAACCCACCGCGGCACGTGCCGGGGCCTTGGGAATGCCAGCACCTCGCCGCGGCACCCGGGCGCTGGGGCAGCGTCACCGAGTCCCCCGCTAGCCCCAAAGCCAGAAATAGCAGAGCCTGTCATTCCCAGGGGTTATAAATAGCCTTGGCTATGGGGAGATGTTGTTTTTCTGCATGGAAAACGCTGCCCTAGTTCTGTTTCATCAATCTGCCGCCAGAAATAGTCCTAATTTCTTGGAAGTTTCTTGCTTCTCGGGTGTGGGTTAAAGCACTGCCTTGCAGGGACTCTGGGGAGAGGGCAGGACAGGGGGGGCTGAGCCCATGTGGCTTCAGGGCACAGCCAGAGGGACCCCAGACCCCAAAGGGGAACCTCTCCATCGTCTGGTCATGAGCAGCACATTGCCCAAGAAAAGCATGTCCTGTGCCCTACACCATCTGCAGATTGGGGCTTTGGGGGCCACCAGGTTGGGATGAGAGCGGGGCTGGCATGGGGCTGTGTCCCCACAGAACTCTCAGACCATCTCTCCCCACAGCTGGACCCACAGGCCGTGCAGACGAAAAACTGGCACATGGACGTGATCGAGATGAACGGGGTAAGTGGGGCTGGGGGACCCACAGCCCCTCGCTGTGAATGCAGCCCCTTCTCGCCTTCAGGACTCACTCCCTGTCTCCCACAGATCAAGGTGGAGTTCTCCATGAAGTTCACAAGCAGGGACATGAGCCTGAAGAGGACACCATCCAAAAAGCAGACCGGTGTCTTCGGGGTCAAAATCAGCGTCGTGACAAAGTAAATGCGGGGCTGTGGGGGCTGATCTGCTCTGGTCCCTGTGGGGTTGCACTGTGTCCCCTTGCTCTGTCCTTGCACTGTGTCCCCTTGCTCTGTCCTTGCGCCGTGTCCCCTTGCTCCCACCAACACCGGGGAGCTTGGCCTTTGCTCTCTTATGGGGACTTGCCCGTTCCCTTTGCCATTCCCATCCTTCCCACCTGCCCATCCTCCTGCTGGCCCGGGGTTTGCAGGGCTGGGCTGGCTGCTGCAGGTTCCCCTGGGAATCTTTGCTGAGGGCTCCTCTTCCCGAGCCAGGCGCGAGCGCTCCAAGGTGCCTTACATCGTGCGCCAGTGCATCGAGGAGGTGGAGAAGAGGGGCATCGAAGAGGTCGGCATCTACAGGATCTCCGGAGTGGCCACTGACATCCAGGCGTTGAAAGCCGTCTTTGATGCGAGTGAGTGTCCTGGGGGAGCTCGATGTTCCCACGGGAGGGTTCACAGGCACCGAGACCCCCCCAGCCCCCTGCGAGCCCAGGGTTCGGTCATTGCACTGCACGTGTGCCAGGTGTGCTGCTGTGCCCAGGGAGGGGCTGGGGGTGAGGAGGGACAGAAACACCCAGAGATCCCAGCCCTGTTTGTGCTTCGATGCCTCCGAGCTGCCGCCACTCCTGGCTGGCTCCTGGGAGACACTGAGTCAGGGAAATGTTGCAAATGCATTTGCAAATCGTTCCGCGTCCCGTTGCCCAGCCAGGCGGGAACCACTCGGCTTTTCCCAGCCTCAGCCTGGCTATTGGGGCTGTGAACCCAGCAGTGCTGTCCCTGCCCTCCAGCTGGCAGCCTGTCTGGATAGCTGGAGTGACACAGAGGGTGGAGACCCAGAGGGGAAGGAGGGCAGGAGGCGTCACATGTGGGTGCTCTCTGGACAGATAACAAGGACATCCTGGTGATGCTGAGTGACATGGACATCAATGCCATCGCTGGCACGCTGAAGCTGTACTTCCGTGAGCTGCCCGAGCCCCTCCTCACTGACAGACTCTACCCCGCCTTCATGGAGGGGATCGGTAAGGGCTTGGGGATGGGGAGGGGTCGATGCACAAATGTGGCTCTGTTTGGCATTGCCTGCTCTGGGATGGGAGACTCCCAAGGGTCCTTCCCAGCTCAGCCCACTGGGTCCTGGCTGTTTCTGCCAGCTCCAGGCCGGCTCAGGGCTCGTGGTGCTGCTCCCCAGTGCTCACACACTGGCTGCCAGGAGGTATCTGGCCGTGGTGGGTCCTGCTGCTGCACCAGACCCTGTCCTGAGCCCTCTCCCTCCTTGCCTCCAGCCCTCTCGGATCCTGCTGCCAAGGAGAACTGCATGATGCACCTTCTCCGCTCGCTGCCTGACCCCAACCTCATCACCTTCCTCTTCCTGCTGGAGCACTTGAAAAGGTAATGGCTCGGGGGCTGCCTGGGGTGGGTGGGAGGTGCAGGACGGGTCTGTCTCACTGCTTTGCCGTGGGGACGGGACATGAATAGAGTTAGAGCTGCTGTTTGATTCCTGGGGTGCCTGCACAGCTGCAGGCTGATCCCAGGCTGGAGGCAAATGGTGCTGTGCTGGTGCAGAGCAGGGCTGTGGGCAGCAGCCAGGGCCAGCAACAGCAGCTCAGTGTTGGGCAGGCACAGAGTGGTCCTTTCCCAGGCATTCCAAGAGGATACAGCCCCAGGTGTGTCCCACCTGCCCCATCTCTCTGGGCTCTGGTGTATTCCCCAGGGTCCTGCCAGGCTGCAGCTTGTTCAGACCCTTTGGCTGATGGCAGTGTTGGCTTTCCACATCTCCCCTCCTTGGGCCCTGTGGGATGCTGGGGGGACCCTGGAGCTGTTCTGCCCCTCCAGAGCAGCCCCTGCTGTCCCAGGACCACCGGCCATGGTGCCAGCAGGGCCTGAGCCGTGCCTGGCCAGTGATCAGGGTCAGCTCTGCAGGGAGCACATGACCTCTGGAAACATGGAACTCTTGGCCGCTGCAGCCGGTGTGCAGCTGGTTGGATGAGCTCTGCAGGGAGCAGCTGGCCTCAGCACAGGACAGGAATCAACTGGGAGCCGTGCAGTGTCCCCCTTAGCAGGAAAACAGCTCTGTCCCCTCCCACCAGTCCAGCAGTAGCACTTGCAAAGCAAGGTGCAGCAATCCCTGTCACTTGTCAGCAGCGGGTGGCCAAGAACCAGGGATAGTCAGCTCTGTGGACGTGTCCCAGAGCTGCAGGTGACACCTCTGTCACCTGTCCCAGAGTGAGTGCAGCACTGTGTGGTTTGACAGGCTTTGTCTTGGCCCACATGAGGCACATCCAAACCTGGGGACTCATGGACTGGAGCTCTCTGGGGGCCCAAAAGCCGTGGAAGGCACGGGGCTGTGGGAGGGCAGCTGAGCCGCACACAGAGCCTGGCCAGAGCTTGGGACTGGGGCTCCCAGCTCATGTTACTTGCATCATGAAGCTTTTTTTTTTTTGTTCCTCTGGTTTGGCTAAAACCAAACAGAAAAAGTGATTGATGCTGGGGGATGGAGAAGGAAAAATCCATTTCCATCCTGAGAACCGGGCACAGCCAGTTCCCACATCTGCTCCCCTGGCCGGGGCTCAAGCGAGCAGCCCGTGCCGGGGAGCACAGCTGCCTCCTAACATGGCAATGTTGTGGTCCTGGTTCCCTGGGTGCTGGCAGGGCTCCCACAGGGTTGTTGGGGCAGGGAGCCTCGAGGGGAGTGGGTGCAGGGGGCACGGGCTGGTGCAGAGCTCCCCGTACCCTGCACTCGGGAAGGGTGGAGGCCCCGCAGCTCAGAAGCAGCGAGGGCTCGGTCGCTGCCACATCACACCCGGGGCTCCCGGCCAGGCCCGGCGGCTCCGGCGGAGGCCGTGAAGGGGGCAGAGCTCCCTGCCCTGCACCTGCGTTTTCTGAGGGCTGCAAAAGGCAGTGGAAAGCCGGAGGTGCCCCCGGAGGGGCTGGGAGAAGGGAGAGCAGCCCTTGCCCCCCCACTTCACCCCATTGCTGCCCCGCTCCTGAACAGCGTTAGGGGCTGACAGTGCCTCTCTCCCTGTACCCCACAGGGTGGCTGAAAAGGAGCCTATCAACAAAATGTCTCTCCACAATCTGGCCACGGTCTTCGGGCCGACACTGCTGAGACCCTCAGAGGGGGAGAGCAAGGCACACCTCACCTTGGCCTCTGACATCTGGTCCCACGATGTGATGGCCCAGGTAAGAGCTGGGTAATGGAGGAGTTCACCTGCCTGTCTGGGTACATTTGTTACTCTTTGCTGGATGGGACAAGCTGGGAGGTGGCAGCTCTTTCCCTTTCTGGAGTAACACCCCCCATTTGCCTTCTACAGGTCCAGGTCCTTCTCTACTACCTGCAGCATCCTCCCATCTCCTTCACCGAGCTGAAACGCAACACACTTTACTTCTCCACGGACGTGTAGCCTGCAGGCAGAAGGCACCAGCTGCAAACACTCCAGCTCCCTGCTGGGGGACACGGACTGGATCACAGCCCCCCAGGGAGACCAGCCCAGACCCAGGACGGTGCCGCCTGCAGCTCCTGTACAATCGCGTTCCAGTGGCCCGGTCCCACCAGGTGCCAGGCCCTCTCTGTAAAGTAGTCGTGTCTTATGTCCCTTCTTGTGTTCAAGAATTGTTTTTATGTATATTTGCTCAACGGAAGAGGTAGTGACTGACAAGGGCTGTGGACACAGGCTTCCCCCTTGGCTAGTTTTCTCCTGGACTCCTTTCCGCCCGCTCACTCCTACCAGGCACCCCTCGCCTGAAGCCTGCAGTGCCCCACGAGTGCCTGTTTGCTGCCCAGCTCCCCTGCCCACGCCTGCATGTGCAGCACCGGCTCGCCCCGAGGCCGGCAGCTCGCGGGCCTCCCTCCCCGGTGACGGTGACGACCGGCTCTGCTTTGGCTTCGCTGCCTGCGCAAACGTTGGACCCTGTGCCCGGATCCTGCTCCGGCCCGAGCAAACCTGCGACCACGAGAGCAGAGGAGCAGGGTGCTGCTTCCTCCCTGCCACGGCTCTTGTGGGTGTTTTCAGGCCAGTCCCCTCTGCAGCCCCAGCCCTGTGCTTTGCCCGTGTGTGTGTGTGGCGTGGCGGTTCCTCCCCTTGCTGGATTTCGCCTCCGAGTAGCGTTTTGGGGTAACCCCTCGCGCAAGGCTGGAGCCAGAGGTGCTGTGCTGGTCTCGATCCACAGCAGGCTGAGGGGACGGCCAGCCAGGCAGGTCTGCTTCCATCACCATGGGCTGACCCCACGTCTGCTCTGGCACTGATGGGGTCCCAAATTTCCCCAGTTTGGAAATTTGGTGGGGAACAGGGTCCCTGCTGTACAGTTCTGTCTCTGCCATAGTGAGGCACTCACGCCCCTGCCAGCCCAGCACTGCCATGAGCACTGCATGCACCCCGTGGCACAGCCTGCCGGGGCACCAGCATTCCTGCCATGGCCATGGGGATGAGGAGGGGTTTTTTCCCTCCCTGGCCTTCCCTGCTGCACTGGGCACGTGGCACCACATGGCCCTGCCTCGGTGGCAGCCTGGCTGCCAGAGGCAAGTGCTCTGCAGCAGCTGGATGGTCACCCAGCCTGGGAAGCAGCACAGAAGGATGGGAGGAGGAAAAGCCTTCACGGCCCTCACGACTGAAGGCAGAAATGCTTTGTTCTGTCTTTCTCCCAAAGCGGTTGCTGCTGGATGAGCCGTGCCCGGCCAGCTCAGGTCTGTTTGTTAGTGGCTCCAGTTCTTGACCCCTCCCAAGCTGATGGCTGGAGTTACCACGCCATGTCCCAAGGCAGGACAGGCTGCCCGAGTGCCCGGCTCCCCGGGCGTCCCCCACATTCCCAGGCAGGTGTTGGTACCTGTTGGGACACGAAACCTTTCGCTCTGTGAGCTGAGTCCGTGTTCTTGTGGGAAAAGCCCCCCCACCTCCCTGACTGCGTTGGCCCTGTGCTCTCCTGTGCCAAATGGAGATGGATGAGAAGTGACCAAGCGTGTCCCTCACAGCGGCGTTGCCTTTACCCTCCCAACCCATGGACTGTTCCAGGTAGAGCCCGGCCACTGATGCACCAGGTATGTCCTCAGCCACCTCCCTGGGGAAGGCAGCACCTGCCAGCCCTGCACCAGCAAAGCAACCAAGGAGGGGAGGTCTCAGTCTCCCTCCAAAGGGCTCACACTCCAGACCCTGCTCCTCTTGACTACCAGCTAAACAGAAGGGAAACAGCATTGCAGAAAATAACCAGGCGTCTGTCTTGGCCCTGGACCCAGTAAGGAGGCCGAGCTTTAGATCTGACTGCACAACGGACCCCTGTGTGTGTCTGATTTGTTACATGTGTCCAAGTCTCTGTCCACGACACTGTCATTCCAGATGGAGACTCTGTACAGCCAAATCTCCCCCCACGACAGTGGCTGGAGGCCCGGTCCCCACAGCCCAGCACAACAGGCTGTGGCTGTCCCCATGACTGGCTTTTGCTTGTCCCTACAGGAAGGAAAAGAGGGGGGTGGACTCTTGCAGCTACAGGTAGAATAGAACTGTTAATTAATATTTGACTTTCAAAAGTTGTTAAGGATATATTTTTGTTTGTGTTCTGTTTCAATTTCTGTAGATTATAAACTTTAAATGGCTGTAAAACCTCGTGAGGAGAAAAAAAAATGTTAATAAAAATGCAAAGCCCCGATATTTGCACAAAAGAAGCCCTGTGGTGTTGCTGTTTGCACTAACTGATCACCTTGGCATGACAGCTTCTTCTCTTTCTGTCGTGGAATTCTTGCTAGCTGCACTTCAAGCCAGTGGTATAAGCACAGGCATTGTGCCAGGCAATCTTTGAAGAGACTTCTTATGGTTTGGGCTACATCCTTGCATTTTGGAGGAAAAAAACCTGGACTGTCTGGAGCCAGCCTGTTTAATCAGCCTAGAATTACCCAAGCTTAAAATTCAGCTGACTTGCACAGCTTCTGGCCTGAGGATACTGAACAGGCACAGCAAGGGACATCAGGAGATCTGGAAACCTCATCTGATAGATCACATGGTGCTGTCTCCCCACTTCTTTCCGTGTGGGAATGGGAGCCAATGTGCCTCCAAACTGACCACTGACCACCATATCAGCCAAAACACACTGCTAGTGCTGCTCTTCCAGGTAAACAAGGGCTGCCACTGTTCTGGGATGTCACACTGTGGATGCAAAGGAGGGGAAGTGGGTGGGAGAAACCCCTATTGGGTGTGTGCACTGCATCTGAAACCCCACTGCCTCAAAGAGATGAGAGGGGGTGCTTGCCTTTATGGAGTGGCTCAATGAAGGTTAAAAATGACCCTCTGAGGTCTGAGAACAGAGCTTGGTTAGAAGAGCAGGAGGGCAGATAGGAACACCAATCAAAGAGGCAGCAGCTCCTTGAGCTAAGAAACAGATGGTTTGATTTCAGCACCAGTGTTGTGCAGAAATAACACTTCACTTGCCCCTGTGTAACACTGGGGAACAGAGGTGGCACTGGGACGTGATGGGAAGCAGGCTGGGTGCTGAGTGAATGCCCAGCTATCTGTCAAACACTGGTTTATTCTCACAACTCTGCTTTCTAAGTCTCACTATCAAACTGCTGGAACTAATGGGGTGAGCCTGGGGCAGTTAAAGCAGTAGCAAGATTTTTTGTACTCCCACAGTGAGGTTAAATCAGGCTAGCCAAGTGGCTACAGAGAATTACACTTCAGCAACAACCTCTTTTTTTCCCTTAAACTGTTTTGTTCATCTGCCAGTAACCACACAGCTCTAGGGCTAAGGATTCCTTTCTGCTTTTCCCTTTAAAACATGGTAAAGAAATCTGGCACTCATCTCTGTACTTGAAATAAGACAAGTTGTACAGATGGTGGTTTGTCTTCACATGATATTTTAAGAAAAGCCTGGAACAAACTTATTTCTCCACAGGATCTTACCTCTCCCCAACAGAGTAGCAAGCTGCAAACTGGTGACTTTGTTAAACACTTGCAGCACCTTCAAATATGCAGTAACCTAAATCGGTGCGTTTCTCTTCGAAGATTGTCCTCCTGCCTTCTTTTGATGCTAGCAACAGACTTAATCAAAATCAGCCCCAAAGGATGGAAAGAGCTCAGAGTCCAGGCATGTTTCCTGGAAACTGACAGTCAGCTGATCCGTCCTGGAGATGCTGCTCTGTGCCTGGCTCCGTTCTCCCATGCTCCCACAGGCCTGCCTGGAGCAGCTCGCCAGGGCTCGGAGCCAGACTGCTGTTAGTCACTCAGAAAGCGGCCAGCGCCGCCCCGCTCGCACTGACCGGGGCTCCAGAGGCAGTGGAAAGGTAAGCCTGGTGGTTGTGCCGTGATGCAGGCTCTCAGCAGCAGCGCTGGAACAGGGAATGTCGCTCCCGAGGGATCCGGCTGTTACCGGAGGTAGTAATCAACTGCAGCGGAGAAAGCGGCGAACCCTCCGCAGCCGATCACCCCGGCCTTCAACCCAGCTGCAAGGCAAGGGTGGGAAACAATGAGGCAAAGCAGGAAAAGTATTTTTCTTCCTACTAATCTGTGCTGGCTCCAAGAGCTCACACCGGCAGGAACCTGGCAGTGCCCTCCCAGGGAACACTGGTGCTGCCACTGCCTGATGTGCAACCCCTGGGGTCAGCAGGATTTGCTCTCTGGGTGCTGTGTCCTCAGGCTCACCCAGGGGACAGAGAGAACTCTCCAGTGGCCACTGCTGATTTCAGTGTGCTCTGATCTGAGCCCTGCAAGTGGCCTGGTGAGACTAGGGAGGGATAGGAAGAGCAGCCACTGCTCTGACAGCTCTAAATGGATTAGGTCGAGGACAGACACAACTTAACAAGCTCAATTAGATGCACTTTCAACAGCTTTCTTTTCTTTTATGCTCCATGGGCAGGTTTTTTTCTTAAGGAGGGGTGAGAGAAGTTTGATATTTCTGATGAGCAGAGCAGCTCTCTCCTACTTGGGGATTTTCCCAGATGTTGTTACCACTAAAGGAAAGTGCTGCTGGACTAAAACCCCAGAGCTCCTTCTCTGTCACGTGTAAGTAGAGTTGTCTGTTTGAACTGATACGTGAGAAAGGAGAAAAGCATTTTACACATGGTACAAAAGAAGAGAGTAGAGTTCTTTAGTTCTAATTTCAAAGGAGAGGAGCAGAGACAGTGAAATGGTAGATGTGTAGAGCTCTGTTAACATAAGAGCTTCTGAGTTGCTCTGTATTTCTGGCTCTCTCCCATGACACCACAGAAGAGTGTGGACAGCCACCACCATCTCCTGATTTTTCTCTGAAGTGAATTTTGCTGATTTTCCTCCAATCTCACTGTCCTGTATGACCAACCCTTCCTTATCCACACTCACCCTTGGAGCTGACAGGAAAGCAAGGGTGCAGTTCTGCCAGCCTGGAGCATGCTCTCACGTTCACCACAGCCCCATGCAAAGAGGTTTGCAGTGTGTGTTCCTCTAAGAACACTGTGTGCTGCATAACCAAATTCAAGTCTTATCACGGTTATCACAGAAACAGTTCCCAGCAGGCACCACCAACCTCTGAAGCCGATGGCTCCTCCCGTGATGCAGCCACTGATAACGCTGTTCTTCCAGTCTGACTTCCCACGATACTGTGGAATCGGAAATCACAGTCAACAAATATGGAATAAGCACTCAGCATCTGTGCTAACAGCAAGAAAGATTAAACGACCTTCCATCCCCTTCTCAGCTGAGGATGTTCTTCCCTCTGCTCTCAGCAGATGGCCCTACACTCCCAAACTTGCAGGGCCGGGAAGGGAGGAAGGAGCAGGTAAGTGGGAGAGGTAAGACAAAACCATGTGGTGCAATGCAGTGCTGTGGGAAGGATCCTCAGGTGAGCCAGCACAGCTCCCAGAACACTGAGTTTAAAAGTGCAACAACTACATGAGAGCAGCCCTGAGCCTGGCCATGCAGCTGGTCCTTGGCACAGGTGAGAGTCACAGCACCTGCTGACAAAGATGGACTATTTCCACAGCCAGGACACGCTGGATTTTCACCAGTGCAGAGATCTCTTTGTTCTGCTCCATTGTGCAAGCAGATACATCTTTCTTCCAGATGAGTTAAGAAGTAATTGTGCCTTTCAATTAAAAGGCAGGACTCAAATTCATAACAGGGTAATTTTCCTATTTAAAAAAGCAGATGATAGATTTACCACTGAGCTGCAGAAGGTCATTTCTGGCTGTAGGGGCCAGATGAAAACCGGCCTGTTACTCAAGAACTTTCATCAAAGGATCCCTTTCTGCATATGGAATTTTTAGACACTCAAATTGCCAGGTTGCAACTCACAGTTTGATGTTTTACACAAGCACTTGTAGCTAGGGTTTTAAAAAGTAATGCCTACGCTTGCCAATACATTCAGGACTTAAAGAAAAAGAACTTCGCTATTGCAAAAGAGTTCTTCATTCTGTCAGAGAACAGCAGCTCTGAAGACAGATCCCAAAGCTCAAAAGCTTTGCTGGCCAAAAAATAACAAAGCAGCCTATTCCACTGCCCTATTGCAAAGAGAATATATGTACTTATTTGGATCTAGTAAAAGATTTTAAAGAGTTTTAGAAAACATTTCTTAAATGGTTGAGAGGTTCTTACTCACAGATTCCACCATGCATTCCGTGCAGGAGAACATGGCACCCACAATGGCGAAGTTCTTGGCGTAGGAGATGCCTCGCTGCCCCATGTCCTTGAGCACCTCTCTGGCCGTGGGAGTGCGATAGGGATCCTTGGGATCAAACCCCACGTTGGTGTCAATGCCGGCTGTGAAGATACCGAACGCACCTCCCAGAACAAATCCTGTAAAAGATAAACAGTGTGAGATGAACTTGGCTGGGCTGGAGCAGCACATTCCCTGCAGGCAGTGAAGCGGCTCCGCTCCCGCTGTCTGTGAGCGCTGCACTGTGACGGGGGCAGGAATCTCTTGGTGCTATGCACACTTGTGACAGCCCGTGCTGCGCTGAGGAAAGGCCGTGAGCACCTGTGCCTCTCCAAGGAAGGCAGACAGAGATCGCTCCCTGGGACATGTGACACGCACTGGAGGAGGCTTAGGAGCAAAATCAAACACGGGGCCTGCAGCCTCTTCTCCATCCGCCCCTTTCCCGACGCCACAGGGACCCCCGAACCACCCCACAGCTGCCTGCCCCGTCCTTCCAGCGCCGCACCTCCCACGCAAGCCAGCGCCGCCTTGAAGGGGCAACTCTCCATGACCCGCTCCACCATCTTCTGCTCCTCGCTCTTGGGCGGGCAGGGGATGCCGCCGAAGGCGGCGGGGTCCCAGACGCGGGGCTGCCGCTTGTCGCCCACGAGGTGNGTTCCGCGCCAGGGACACGCCGGCCGCGCGCCGCAGCGCTATAACTACATCTCCCAGCCTGCCCGGCGGCGGCGCATCCGGGAAGAACTACCACTCCCGGTATGCCTCGCAGTGCACCGCGTAGATTGGCCGTCCCGGGCAGCCAGGGGACTACATTACCCGGTGTGCCGCACGCCAGCCCCCTGGCGGCCGGTGCGGCGGGGGGGGGGGGGGGGGGCGGTCCGGCCGCGGGGCGACCCCCGCGGCGNAGCGCGGCGGCAGCGCTGCAGGTGAGCGCGGGGAGGCGAGGGCAGCGCGGGGGGACCGGCTGGGCTGGGGAGACCCGGCAGCGCCGCTCGGGGCATCCCCGTGCCGAGGAAGCGCTGAGGTGCCGCAGTGCGGGACCGAGTCCCCGTGCCCTGGCTGAGGTGCGGGGAGGGGGCGGTGAGGCTCTGAGGTGTCGCGGTGTCGCCGCCGTGCCCCCGCATCCTCCCCACGGCTGACTCCGGCCCGGCGCCGGTGTCTGAGGGCAACAGGTCCCCCACGGGGCGGGCGGGCTCTGGCCGTGCCCTCACCGTCCCGCCGGAGCCGAGCCCGGCAGCCGCAGCCCCCGCGGGGCTCTGAGGGCTCTGAGGNTGCTCCTCGCTCTTGGGCGGGCAGGGGATGCCGCCGAAGGCGGCGGGGTCCCAGACGCGGGGCTGCCGCTTGTCGCCCACGAGGTGCTGCAGCAGGAGGCTGTACTGCNCGCGGTGTCGCCGCCGTGCCCCCGCATCCTCCCCACGGCTGACTCCGGCCCGGCGCCGGTGTCTGAGGGCAACAGGTCCCCCACGGGGCGGGCGGGCTCTGGCCGTGCCCTCACCGTCCCGCCGGAGCCGAGCCCGGCAGCCGCAGCCCCCGCGGGGCTCTGAGGGCTCTGAGGGCTCTGAGGGCAGCGGGAGCTCCGGCGGGGCTGGGCAGCGCGGGGCACCGGAGCCTGGGAGAGGCGTCCCCGCTGTGCCCCGGGCCGGGCGGACACGCCGGAGCACCGGGACATCCCCGGCTGCCTCCCTGGGGAGAGCTCGGTCTCCTCCGGCGTAGAGCAGCAAATGTTACTTCAGGACGTGTGTGGCTCCAAAGGGCTCCGGCGATATCCACAATCAGGTTTTCCCCTCACAAAATGCAAACTTGGCTCGCGTCAAATCATGCGGGAACCTTGGCTCTGGGCAGCTTGTTGTGTTTTGGTGATAAGGTGAGAAATGTTGCTTTTCCCTCTGGTAAATAAGGTGCAGTGCGCATTAGAAATCTCCATTCCTTGCTTGTGTTGCTTTTTTCTTCACCTGTTTTACTTTCTGTGGACTAGAACCAGTTTTTATCTTCACAAGTGACAATAGGTCTGCCTTAAAGGTACCTCTCTTCTAATTTGATATTTTTCTATTTTAATTTTAAGTTCCCATAGGTTTTTAAACCCGTGAGAAACAGCCTTGTTGGTTTCAATAGGATGCATGGAATTACTGTATTTCAATAATTGAAAATTACTTTAAAAATTAAATAAATGATGCATTGGTATGAAATCTTCCTGATTTCCTGAAACACAACTTTGTAGAGGTCCTAAAGTAATATTATTTTTTCTATTTTTGTCCTTTTTTCTCTGTCCTGCTTATATCTTAGTGTAGGTAGGTTCAAATAACGATTTAAATGGATGGTTTTATCACTTCAAATACTTCAATAGACGAAGTTCAACAACTTTCCTCTAAATCCCACTGCCCTCTACTGGCTGCACCAGCGGGGCCCACCTGCCTGCTGCTATTCCCTCTTTTTTATGTCCTTGGGGTTTTTAAAATTTTTTTTTTGGGTGTAGGGGTGGTTTTTCCCCCCCTTTTTTAAGGTCAAAACCCGTGAAAAAGCACATCGTTAAAATCTATTACAGCAGGATCTTTACAAGGTAGGGGATGTTGCTGGCAGGATGATCTCCCTAAGGAACCCTGAACTTAAGATTTCAATCTTCTCCTTGATCCAAAATAACCTTGCTGGGCTGATCTCGAAGTCACACAGAAAAGCCTAATTTCCAAAGGCCTAAAGGGAAAAAAACCCCATATATGTTGGATTGGGAATTTCAGCAGTGGGAGTTTGTATGTATAGTTGAAATATTGCTTTGACTTTCTTTCCCTTTTTCCTGAGTTTTGGAGAAAATGCTGGGTTACTATTTGTTTGTAAATAAAATATTTTAATAAATACTTTGTAAATATGATTATATAAAATATACTTAGATAATATAAAACTTACTTACTTATTCTTATTTATAGATGTTAATCGGAATAATATGTTTTCCCCCCCTTAGATGTTTAATAGTTTTTTCCTTTTCCCATTCCTGCTGTTCCCTGTTCTACATACGAACAAATTCTTCTGCCTGAGTATTTGAATAATCTCATCTGCCTGAGCAGATTTTTCGTGTGGGTGAAATCAGATGGAGGATTAAGGATTTGAGAGGGAATATGAGAGTTCAGCACATCTTTGATAAACAAGTTGTTCAGATGAAACTTTCAGCTGTTTATTTTTCACAAGCCTGTGAACCTTCATGACTGCAGCGTGTGCAGCCCATGCATCCGACCCTCTTCCTTCTGCTGTCCCTGAAGCCACTTTTTTATCCTGGAGCTGTTCGGTCCAGTGCAAGAGCTGGGGTTATTTTTAACCTTGCCCAGTCCCGTGAAATGAAACATTTTGAATTCGGGTGGGTGTGACGGCAGCAGCGGGTGCAGATGATCCCGAGCTTTTGTGCTGCTCCAGGGAGCTCGGTGTCTGTTTCAGCAGAGGGCAGCACATGGCGACACTGAATAATTGCGTTTCACTTGACCTTTGCAGTGACTCAGTGACTCCCACACTTCAGTATTCTCCAGACAGGGTAAATCTTGGAAATAATGAGGGGTTTGTCAGATATCCTGTTTTGCATATGTCTTGGTTGTAGAGTTCCCAGGTTTTGAAGAGATTCTAGCAGTGCTATTAAAAAATTAAAATAAGTTTTCACAGTCCTCAACTTTATTTTGTCAAACTGCCAGTTCCAGAGTCTTTTCTGAAGTTACCCAGCTGGGAAAGAAGTGACTGAGGGTGGAAGTCAGCAAGAATTAGATCAAATCCATTCTTCTTCTCTCATTCCCACCTCTTTTTCCTTATCAGAACTGCCATGATGTAGGGGTGAATGAGAAGATGAGATAAATTAATGGGTATTTTAATGAAAAAAGGAAAAGCTTTCAATCACCAGAAGCAGAAGAAAGTGTGGCTGCTTTGCAGCTGCTCACACTGCTGATCTCACCTGTTGTGTACAAAGAGGTTCCAGTGGCTGCAAAAGGAAAGGTGCTGGGACCTGCTGGGCTTTGTTTCTACCCTATGGTATTCTCATCTATACATTAAATGTGATCCTTTCCTACTTCTCACTGAGCTTGTGAATGTAGTGTTTTGTCTTTTTTTCTTTAAAAGACTTTTGGTTTGAAAGTGCACTGGAGAAGTGCTTTGTGAAATAGATCTAAATTCAGTGAAGGAAAGCTGCTTCAGCTTCTGTACTTTCCTTGGCTTTTGAGTTTAACGAATTTATTTGTTTGAGAGTGCAGTTGGGTTTTTTTTTCTTCTAAGGTAGCTTTCAGTGTTGGAGAATACTGTCACTACCATGGCAAACAGCTAAAGCACCAAAAAAAAGCTTAGATCATAAGTAGGTGGCAGGTATATTGGAGTTAAAACTCAAAAGGCATCCTGACTCACGGATTTTTCAATTTGTTTTTGCTTTAGGTCAACATAAAACAGACTGCAGAGAGAGATCTTTGGCTAAATCCTCTTTTTAGGATCAGCAGACTTGTTCCTTGTGACTGTGCTCTGTAGCTCAGAGAGAAGGAACAGGATGTGGCTTTTTCAAGATGAGTGTTTGATCCTGTCTGCTCTGCCTAACGTTTTAGATCTCAAAGTCTGCACTCCTTTTGAAAGCAAGGTGATTTCTTTGTGTTTGTTCCACTTCAGCAAGGTACTCCTTCTCCTCTTCACAGTTTGCCCAATATTACACATACTTTTGTTTTCACCTATAAAATTTGAAACACACTTGTCTAAAAAAAGATCTGGGTAAAGTTTCAGGCATCATCATCTCCCGGGGCTTTCAGCTGTTGCTATAGAAGCCTAAATTCTCTTTGAGAGACCTTTCCAGTATAAAGAAGTTGATACTGCAGGAAAGTTGTCATGGAAATATGCAGCAAAAAGAAAGGAAATCTCAGTTTGATGACTCTTACACAAGCTCAGCCAACCTGGGGAAGTGGCTCCCTATCTGGAGATCTGATTCTGCAGATTCTCTTGGTTGTGTTCCCGTGGATTGGAAAGCTATGGACTAGAACCTAAAGAAATAAATTATTTAACATTTATATAACCAAACATACCTCTTCAACTCAGAGAGCTTTACCCAGATTTGAGTTTCCAGGTGATGGCAGACCAGGAGATTCCCAGCAGCCTGGTTCTAGTGAGGGATGGAGCTGTGGCACAGCTATTTATTACATTTCTGGCAACGACCACTCTGAAAGGATTTATTGAAGTACCACTATTGAAATGAGGCTTTCAGAACCAATTTTGAAATGACCAACTAAAAATAGTTTATTCTGCAAGCTTCAGTGCCATTCCAGATTTGAACAGCAGCCCTTTGTGTCCAGCTAAATGATGGGATAAGCAGATCCCTGCCCATAAATTTCTTACACCGTCACCAAGCCTGCTTGGCTCCCTGGTTTCAAGCTTTTTGTGCCTCTCTTACTAAAGCCTCCTGATATCTAATAGATGTGATTATGAGTGAGCTGCCTTTAAATATCTATTACCAGTGTCACCATGGTAACTGCTGTAAGAGTTTCTTGCTGGTAAAAGGTTTCCAGCTCCGCGAGATACGGCAGGGCAAAATGCTTAGGCTGTTGTTTTCACGGTTTGAATGAGATCAAAGAGGACAAAAGAACATATTTCTGATTTTTAATAGCAGTGGATGTTAGTGGAACTGAAAGGAATAAGATTGATTTGGAGCCTGTCCTCAGATCAGGGAACAGAGGACAGTTACACAGGCAGGGACAGCCCAGGCTTTCCTTGGACAGCAGGCTCCTGCAGGAGTGGGAAGATGTCACTCCCTCTGACTGTGCCAACACTTGGCCTTTCTTTCAATACTGTCAGCAAGTGAACTAATTAACCCTAATGAAGGATGCAAAATTGTGATATTCCACCTGCCACAGGAGCAGGCAGAGTTGGTGAGTGATCCAGTGCGGAGTAGAAAGAATTGAACTGGCTTGTGTGTTTTCTTCTTCCTTGGTTTTCTCAAACTGCTCCTTCTTTTCCCTCTCACCTTCAGCTGCTGTGTGCCAGGGCAGTGGTGTTAGTGGGCAATATTCAGAGTGACTTCTCTGCTGTCCTGATTTCCAAATCTTCCTCTTCCCTTCTCTCACATCTGCTTTCTTTTCCAGGTTCCTATTGTGTGGCCAATCAATCCTTCACTCTGCAATGACAGTTGTTTCTATAGGCTTCCACATGACAGAGTCACTAATGTCCCTCATGTAAACTCTCTCACCTCATGGGGTTGTTTTGCTTTCATTTATTTATTTACTTATGGTAAACAGGTCACAAACTCCATAGGGCACTTCTTCCTTTTCATGCAATCTGTTCTCTTGCTTCATTGCCCTCCTACTTTTATATCTGCTGGAGATTTTAAATTATCACTTGCTTTTATAGAAACATGGAAAGCTGAGCACCTATTCCTGCTGCTTTCCCACTTCGTTGCCTGTGCCTCCTGCTTTTGGCATTTAGGTTTTTTGGTAAGGGAGGCTTCTGCTCTGGCAGTGAGCTGTTTGGTGTGGCTGTGCTGCACGAGAAAGTGAGACCTTGAGGAGAGGAGCGATTTGCATCCACGTTCTCTGTGTGTGTGGGGACAAGTGGCACAGCAGAGCCAGCATGAGTGGCACTGAGCACGTTTGATGGGAAGATTGTGCCTGCAGGATGAGCTCATGCTGGTGAAGTGTTGATATTTGTCCTTACCTGCCTCGTAGGCAACGTGAGCCACATACCAAAGTCTTTTTTGCTGAGCTTAAAGATGCTCATAATTCATTTTAGTTATAAGGTTTATTGAGTGCCAGATTTGCACTGAGGGCTTAAAATCTGTCGTGATTATCATCGTCAACCAAGAGATCCAAGGAAATAATTTCCTTAAGAGTCTTGAAAGCAGAACCTGGGTCTCAGAATGGAATTTGCCTGCATTATACCACTACTTCTTTCATAATGGTTCTTCTGTAGCATTGTGGTTAATGCTGGGAGGATCTCCGTGTTTGCACACTTCAAATTTCAGCTGCATGGTTCCATTTCTCAAGCCTGCTAAGCCGATTTAAAAGTTTAAGCACTAGCAAACATGTTTGTTCATACAAGCTGTCTAGAAGAAAGGAATTGTTGAACTTCTAGATTCTCCCTTTTTTTCTGGATTTGATTACATCATCAAAGTCAAATTTCTACACTGAATTTCTGAGTGCCTCTGTATCACAGTGTGCATGTCTGTCAAAACTGCTGATTTATATGGGCGTTAAAATCGATGGGCACTGTAGGCCCTTGCTAATTTGTGACATTTGGTCAGTAATTTAGGTGCTTTCATTTCCTGACCTGTAAAATAGATGAGTTATTAAGCTACTGCAGTGATCAACTGATTCTGATCAAGTATCTGTGAAAGAGGCAGAGAGGAAAATACGAGATGGGAACTCCAAGGCATTGCTGTGTGGGGAATCAAACCTTCCCCAGAGCCTTTTTTCTGACATCCTGATCTGCGTTAGAGGGCTTGTTCCTCTCCTGGGGCTTGAACTCCTCGTGCCTCCTGCATTCCCTCTGTGCATTTGCCCTGGTTTGGTCACTGCTGGGCTCCCTGGGATGCTCCCCGTGGGTCTGGGCAGATCCCACAGCTCCGCTCCCGTCCTGGCTGTCGGCACTTCCAGCGTGAATCCCTCGGGAACAAAGCCAATACCTCAGGTCTCTCATTTGCACCCCCCTGAAACGCACCAAGAAGTTCAAAGCAGTGGGACATCGCTCCAGAATCCCGTTGGGGTTTTTAATTCCAAGGCAGCCTCCAGCACACATCCTCTCCAGTGCTTAATTTTGCTGTGCAGCTCTGCATTGTCAGTGATTTCATGGAATGTTTTTCTGTTCAGGGCTCCTGGGAGTTTCTAACCTGTTGGAATTCCTTTCCCGTTAGGTGATAAAATGCCAGCTTTTCCAGCGTGTGATCCCTCCGGGACAATAAGTAAAGGGAGCAAGTAGGGCTGTGCGGTATTTTGCCTGGGTAGGTAGTAAAAACTTGCTGTGCTACTTGAATATGGTAATTCTCTATGAATTGTTAATGAGTGCCACATTATAACCTATATCTCAGAAAACTAACAGCGAGGAATAATAAAATAGAAAGTTACTCCCTTTCCCTTAAGTCTTTCTTTCTTTAATCATTGAAATAAAAAAAAAATCAGTTAGTAAAAAAGAACAGTGTAAGTCTTATGTTCCTCTTTCAGGGAAGAGCACTGAGTATTGCCTTTTTTTGCATGTTTAGATTTATCCAGATTTTGAATAACAGGGTGACTGCAGCAAAGCTGTCCTTGGTTTGTTGATGATGCCTAATGAAGTAGAGGCATTTGAAATTGCAAAGAATAACAAACTTTGCATAAAAGTGTGCAAAAGTGATCAGTGATTTGTATTTTAAGTGTATGAAATATGATGAGTGTTCCTTCGCTACATAGATTTCCTTTCTCATTTTGTCTTTTTCTGTGGGTTGGCCTTTTTTTTGGTAGATAAATGTGTGTTAACTCTTGAGTGCTCTACTCGGAAATGACAGAAATACCGAAAAATGCTGGCACATCTTACAGACTCTTACTTTTGAAACAGGCAGTTTCCTAATTCTATTTTTGACTGATTCAGTGGCTGTTCCCTTGGAAATTCTCAAGTTGTTGTCTGGTCTTCTGAAATTTTGGCAATAGGCACCAGAGGAAGCTGTTTTTCTTGTCTCCTTTAGCACTCCATGTTCCATAAAACATTATCTGCCTTTTTTCCCCCCCAATTTAATTATTGCAGTCTCTTCTAGCAACAAGCATTTTCTCCAGTTGCAGGTCAAAGCTGGTAGCCACAGGCTGAGCCCCTCAGGTGTTGAGTAGGAACATGAAACTGTGCATAGTCTCTTAAGAACAGGGAAGGAAAAATAAATCCCAGTTCTCCAAGGCAGCACACACAGCTCGCTTGTGCTGGTGGAGCCTTTTTGGCAGCAGCTGCAGGAGTTCCATCCACCCATTGGATCAGCAGCATCTTGTTGACTGAGCAGCAGTTGTTTTTGTCAAAATGGAAAGTGGTGCCCCGTGATTCACTCTGCAAACGTCCACCAGCGGCGTGAACTTCCTGACATCTGCACTGCAACTGAGAAAATAAAGAAGTTTGTATCAGTTATGTCCAAAAGGGAGGGAAGCACAGAGTAAATGCTGTCCCAAAGCCGTGGCCTGGCTCCACTAATACCCACTGTCTGATGCAGGCTTGCCTTTGTAATTACTTTTGGTTTTATAACTCCAGACAGCAATGTCCCAAGCCTTATAGCTGAATTAGAGACTTGCTTTAAAAAGACATTGTTATTGACATAATAGCCTTGTTTATGGAATTTCTCTCCTTTGTAATTAAGATTGTTTCATGCACAAAAGCAGTTAAATATGGCATAAATATCTGTAAATGCAAAGATATTTTAAACCTTGTTCCTTGTGTGAGCCTTTTTTCCACACTATGCATTTGCTTCTCAGATGAGCTGTGCCACTCAAAATTCTGCCCTTTGCCCATTTCATTAAGTTCTCATCTGTATTTGTTCTTGTGGAATTGTACCGTTCATGCAGTTTGCAACATAAAGCCTTTAAATTCCTCAAATGCAGTGTTTTAAAGGTGTATTAATGGTGAGGTTTGCTCTTATTCTCTCATACCTCGTTGGGAAGTTGTGGGAGCAAGTGCATGGAGCAGAATGCAGGCAATATGTTCACTGTTATTTTGTCTGTCAACCAATTTTACCAGCTGGGTGAGAACCTGGCAGATACTTGAAAAAAGTTTATATTGCTACTTGAAATTGTTTTCTCACCCTGGCTGTGTGAAAGTAATTACGATTAAGGACCTGGCTTTCTTTGAGCCTGGCCAACTCATTTTAGCTGTTTGTTTCTGGGCTGTTTTTTCATTAAACAGAAAGGCAATTTATCCATTCAGAAGGTTTTCTTCTGAATAATTCTTTGGTCTAAGTAAAGAGATCAGATAATTATAACCATAAGTGCTACCAGAAAACCTCTAAATAAACAAATATACTGTCTGGTCTTGTTGGATTTGGGGAAATTCTTCAGCACTATTCCAGGCTGTCTACCCAAGCTGAAGTATGTAAATGTTGTGACTGTCTCCTTACAGCCAAGCATTTCATTTTTAGGTTTCGGTCAAGTTATATTTATCAAACGTATCCCAAAGATATTTGAGAGTGCCATACAGCAGCTCATCTTGCCTCCCCGCTCCATCATTTCAGTTCTTTATTTCTCTTGGCTGAAGGACAGGAAAACCTATCAAGCTGCCAACAGTGCTGTCCCTCTGAGCCCAAACAAACTCACCAGCACTGGCAGAGGGGCAGCACGCTGCAGTCCAAGAAGGGTTTGGTTTCTTCAGACAAAGAAGCTTCTCAGCAAGGTGTCTGCACCTGATGTCCCCCTCATTTGTGAGTTCAGGGTCCAGGCACCTGCAGCTCTTTGCCCTGAGCTGGTATTTTTGAGCTGCATGTGTTCAGTTTTGAAGATGGTTCATGATCAGAGCAGAGGGAGTGAGTTGCAGTCCCTCCCCTGGGTACCTAAGTGACCTCATTGCCTATGCATGCATCATGTGTGGGGTCACTTCCTCTGGGAGGAGGAACACTGCATTTAGATCAAGTATCTACAAGAGCTTCCTCCTTATCTGAGCTGTGAATAATCTCAAGAACTCTAAATGCGGAAAAATACAGGATGGGTAAGTTCTACCAGTGGTCACACAGCCTGTCCTTGGATGTTGAAGGAACTGTCAAAGTGGGCTGGACAGAAGGATTGGTACATTGTGGACCTTGGCAAAGTTGGAATAGCACCTGACTGAAGGTTTAGGGACTTTAAACTAATAATGTCTGCTGGAGACCTGCCAAACACAGAGCTTTATCCTGTGCTGAATAAGTCATAGTGTGCTCTTTTTGTCTTGTTCTGGTGTTTTAAGATAAGGCAGGAGTTCATTACTCTTAAGAATATCAGAAAGTTGGATCCCAAATCCATAATCTTCAGAGGAAATTTGGCTTGCACTCAATCTGTTTTTAAGGTTTGGTTGCTCTGTGGTAACAGTAGTGGTGCCAACACTGAACTGAAACATAAATTTGCTCTTGGCGTAACATCAGCTTCCTTCAGGCCCCTTTGGCACCTGGAGTAACGAGGGTGCAATAAGGTTGGACTACTCAGATCCAGCAACACTTTTCAAATATTAAAAATATTCCCTATTTCTCTACTAGAAACTTCTACTGTAGTATCAACATGACTTATATACCAGGTTCCCACTGCTGGGAGGGAGAATTCCTGATCTGTAGTCACAGTCTGAATGTCTTTGGTCAGAGATACCAGAGGGTGATGAGACCCTCTCTAGACAGAATTGGACAAAAAGCCCTGTTTCAAACACGTTCATTTTCTGTTTGAAATTTGGATTTCATGTCTTTGCATCCTCTCTGTCTCCTTCAGCTTGATATTATCTTTGCTTGCTTTAACTCTCTAAGACCTCTGGCCTTTTTCTTCCTGTTTTCAAACATGAAATTCTTTTCAAAAATCTTAAGAAAGAGGGACGTTCTCAAGCTCTTGTCCTTTATTTGCTCTCTTCTAAATAAAGAACAGATTGACCCTTCTTGGGCAGCTCGAGTCACTCAGGACTGGTTCTGGTGTTTTGTAAAAGCTTCTGTCTTAGTGCATCTTCCTTCCCTACACCCACTTTTCCACTTTGTTGAAGCCATGATGGAGGCAAGGGAAATGTCATAAGGTGTCCTGGCTGTGATTGCTGGCACTCTGGGGGACGTGTTATTGTGGAATATAAAAGCTTCTGAAAGCTGCTTCTGTGATTTCCTCTGAAAATGCCTTTTTTCTATGCCACCTCCTTGCCCTTTCTCCCTGGTATGTGCCGCATGTTTTTGCTTGATTGGATCACCCAGACCAGTCTGGGCTTTTTGCTCTGCCCAGTGTCCAGTGCTGCTCTTGGGGATGATGGGACCCTGAAAGAAACTCTTCATCTGCTTTAAGGATTGAAGCATCTCAGTATTTTGGACGTAGGCTACAAATTGCTTTCTTGCATAAATGCTCCTTGCTTTGATGAAAATATAATATTTGTCATTCCCCTGAGTAAGCGAGTGCCTGTGTGTGTGTGCTGAATGCCGAGGCGCCGGTGGAGCCAGCTCGCTTCCGTGTGTGAATCATTTCTCAAGCAGCTCTCTGTGTCTCTCTGCAATGTGGTTTTCCTCTCAGGGAAGCACTCAAGCCCTGAATTTTCAGTCTGGCTTGCACATGCTGTCAGAAGCTAGTGGGAGACACTTTTCTTTTTAATGCAGAAAAGAGGACAAGCTTTTACTGTAAGTATTTTATTATCTTTTAATTTTTTTTAATGTGGGAACTGTATTATCTCTAGAAGGATTCTTGGGTCAGTAATGTATTCACTAAATGAATGAACCTGCTTTGCTCAACAACACTTTTTTCATAGTATCTCAATGTAAAACTAAATTGAATTAATAAAAAGTCTAGTGTTAACAGGTCTGTGTTAGCTGAAAATGGGCTGGGGGTGGTCTAAAAGCCATTACAACCACAGAAAGAAATCCCCCCATGAGAGCTGGCTACTGGATTTTCTGCTCAGCTACATAGATTCAGTGGCAGAAGGGCTGAAGCTCTTTCTGTTCCTGCTTTCTCCTCTGGCAATTTATGGTCGTTCCCCGACAGTGAAACGAAGCAGGAGCACGAGCAGAGTTTCCTCTGCTGCTGCATGTGCACACAGTCCAGGCAAGGAAGGGCAGAAGGGAACGGGCTGCTAAGCCAAGAGCTTTGGCAGCTCAGGTCTGTGGGAAGCAGGGAAAGCACTGGGGGCAGTCGAGCAGGTACCTCTTAGAGCCCCACAGCACAGAGCTGGTCAGGTTCTCAGCAGGACCCTTTCATTACAGCACCTTGACTGCTGTCCGTAAAGTTGTATTGTGGATGAAGATTGGTCATAATAACAATTGTAATAATAACAGCATTTATGGAGCAGGTAATATGGCAAAGTTGTAGGGATGTTAATTAAGCACTGTGTGTGTAGCAGTAAAGGATTAGTGGTAGAACTGGTTTGAAAACAGGGATTCTCTTGTGTACAGTTCTAGAGATCCTCTACTAATCCTTGCTGGTTTGCATGTTTCTTTCTAAATTAAAGTGTTCTTAGCCCCTGTAACCTCAGCACCAGAGAGGATACTTGATTTGTTGAAAGTGTTGTTGGCACAATTTGACAGGTAACTACCGCAGAAATTCCTCATCCTAACGTGCACAGGGGTATGTGCTACCCCTTCCCTTCCCTTTCTTGTGCAGTTCTAAACCAATTTAATTCATTGTGTAGCCCACCAAGGTGGGTCATTCAGTCCATCAGTGGCCCCCCAAGTCACAGCTGCAAACTGTTGGTGCTGTTGCTTGGGTCTGGTTGGTTCCTGTTCGTTATGAATATTTTTAAAATGCAGAAGTCCTCCTGCAGCTTTGGAGTTATGTCCTCATCTTTGCAAAGAGCCCTTTCTGTCAGAAGTTCACAGTGTCACTCATAAACGCTCAGAAGTCGCCAGTTTATTAACTTCAAGTGAGCTATTCTGCACTTTAATGGGAGATAAATATCTCCTTAAGGGATAGCTTCCAGATCTCAATTATTTCTCTGCACTGTGATGGATGGAAAACGGGAGTCAGGGAAACATCCCAGCATGTGGCAATCTGTGAGGCTGCTCGCTTGCGTGCTGCGTGACAGATGTTGATTTATCTAATTTTTGGTTTTGGTTTTTTTTTTCTGTGGGGTTCCTTTCCAAGGCAAACGAATGAGTCCATCTTCATAAATACCCTATTTAGTGAGCAATTATTATCCCATTTTTACAAATGGAAAAGCTAAGGCATAGGAAGATTGCGTGGCTGAGGGGGTGTGATGACTCTGTGCTGAAGCTGAGGATGGAATCAGGTGGAATTCCGTGGAATGCGTTGCCTGTGGTATCATCCCTCCATGCTCTGAGGGGACAGGGAAGCTGCCAGTCTCTGTACCAGTATGTACCAGTCAGGACTACCATGTAGCCACATGCTGTGCATCTCTGCTATTCCAAAAAATAACATCATTCCTCTTCTTTCTTGTATTTGTATCTACCCTCTATGCTACAGAAAAATGCAATGACAGGTAATTATCAGGCAAACTACTTGTAATTATTCTTAATTTCTTCAGCAATTGTGTAGCCCTTGCTGTATCTGCAATGAAACCTTCTTCTCTTCCTTCTTGTGGGTTGGCAAAACACGAAGTGACCGTATGTGTCACTCGCTTTGTGCTGCATTCACTGGGACTGTAGTTGAAAGAACCCGGATTAATGAGCAATAGCTGCCTTGAAATGGCTCTAAAACATTTTTGTTCTCCACCCGCAATACACTGAACATGAATTAAACCCATCTATTCGAGACAGAGTCATATTGGGGAAAGGCCAGAGTGACCTAATTCTTCATGATTATAACATGGTTGTAACTTCAAAAAGGGAGTTTGGAGTCAATGCATCATTTTTAGCCTTCCTGAATCTTCCCGTGCATCCTTCAGTAACATGATGTTTGTGATTCACAATTGCCACATCATTGCTAATGTGTAGAAAATTACAGCTGGGTTGGGGGTTTTGTTTCTTTATCCTCATGTTTATAAGATCAGGGGTCATAAGGAGGTAGCAGAGTTTCTCTTCCGAGCTGTGGAATGGTGACTGGTTAGATAATCAGTGTGAGGAAGGAGGAGGAGGAGGAGATGGAGAATCCATGTACAAACAGTGTAATTCAAGCTACAGGACGAGCATGTTCCCAGACATCTCCAAGTACAGCTTTGGCTCTGTTTCTCAGCATCAGTCACTGTGCTGGATGACAGCAAGGATATCTGTATTTTCCTGTCTCATAAATGGCCAGTAGCATGGAACAAGGACAAGGGAAATGCAGCTGAACCAATTCCTTGGCCATGTGCACACATGGGGGTTTTGGTGTGATTTCTGCATTTTTCTCATGTGATCTAACAATGAGTGAGACTGACAAGTCCAAAACTCCAGGGAGAGCTTCTGTGGAGGAGGGTGGGCAGAAGGTTTTGCAGTGCTCTCCATGCCTGGAAAAGTCATCAATGCCTCTAATGGTTGCTGTGGGAAGAGGATTTTATTTTGAATGATGTTGAGACATGGAGTTTTGCAGTTGCTGACCTGGCCTCTGGCAGCCTTGTTGGGATGGTTTTGGAGGCTGAGTTGATGGCTGGAAACCTGTCACGTGTGGCTGCCTGGACCTGTCCTTGCCTGGGCCATCTCTGATGTACTTTAGATGTCCTTGGAACCTTTTAGTACATTTGTGTACTACTTAATAAATACCAATTGTAGAGAATTATTGAAAACACACTAGGGAAATAAGCAAGAAAAGCCTTAACACAAAAATGTGAGCTGGTTACTTACCACTGTAACCACAGATAAACTTTGTCTGTGGGAAGTTCGAGGGAGTTTCCATTATCTGTTTCCATCTGACACCACAGGGGGAAGGAAAGGAACTGACTCTGCAATAGCTGATTATAGAGGAGAGGTAGAGCCATGTCCCCTGGAAAGAAAATTCTCATCTGATGCTACAGTGAAATTGCTCTTTTGATGTTTAAGAGTTCTACAGAAGAACCATTAAAACAAAACTGCAAAGCAAGCTACAACCCAAAAGAGTGACTGGATGGGTGACCTTGGGAATGTCTGTGTTTTAATTTCTGTGTAGTTCTGTATCTAAAATTTAACAGCATTTTTAACTCCTTGCAAAATCACTTGTACCCCACAGCTGCCTAGCTGGTTTATTATGGTACATTTTTCTTCACTCTTAAAAGTCGAAAAATAATAATAACACTAAAACCACCTTTGCTTGAGGCATGAATAAAACCAGCAGAATCTGCCCTGCTGTCTGGACATGAAAATTTCCAAGTGATGTCTTGTCTCCTGGTCCTCTACCAGCAAACCACGAAAATTCAGCTGCAAATGAGACTGGAAAGTGAGTCTGCTGAGGTAGACCAGAGGAAACTGTGAAGTGTCTGGGGTCAGGTTTACAATTGATTCTTTTTGGGCAGCAAAAGCAAGAGGAGCCTTAGAGATGAGGTTTTGGGAACTGGGTGGTTTTTTGTCTGAGTTGTGTTAGGGTGGAAGCAGGTGGTCTGGCTTGGGGTTTTTTTTTGTGGGCTTTTTCATCCAATTCTAATTAAAGCTGAGCTTTGTACCAGCAAGAATCCAGCAAGCGTCTGCTTGGAGGAGTGATGGAGGAAGGTTGCACTGAGAGCCTCAAACGCACCAAAACCAAGGTAATAGGAATGAAAGCAAAGAGAGAATGGATAGATACAGAAATACTACTCAGATAAAAGGAGCAGATGCCTGAGGAAAGCTGCTAAAGGTGACCAAAAGAGTAAGGAGTTTGTTTTTATTTGTTAGCCTGATCTTATTTCCAAATGGATTTTTGTTCATGCCATCTATCTCCAAGTTACCAATTACTGTATTTGGACTATCAGCTTCCCTGGTTTGATTCCTAATATCAGTTAAGAAATCAAGATGAGTCATATGGAAGCATCTGTCAAGCCTAAAAATTGTTGTTTAAAGTTAATTGATGTGAAAGGCAGAAAAGAATTCTATTTTAGCCCAGCTGTCTATCCTGCCATGGAGCTTCCTACGTGCCACTAGAAAATGCTTTACAGTTTACTGAACTTGTTAGATATTTCTATGTTCCAGTTGATAGTTTGCCTGAAAATAGCAGAAGTTGATTAGAAGGAAAATAGTAGAGGCATGATGCAGATTTTTACCCAAAAAAAAAAAGAAAAGAAAATCGTGCTTTGAATTCGTGAGTGTGTGTAACAAAGCTTCTGGAATAGTCTGACCTTTGGATGTAGTGAAAAGTAACTGAATTACAGGAAAATGGCTCTGGGGACTGTGGGGTTTAACCCACCAAAGTCACACTTGTGTCCTTTGAGAGCCTCAGCTGCAGAGTTGGGACTTTGGCCTCATTCTTCAGAACTGCTGGGCATTCCCAGGTCCTGATGAAGCTGCCATCTGGCACTTTCCTGCCCAGATTCAGGAATGAGTTTTCATAATTCTTTATTTCACTCCTTTTCCCAAAGCATCTTGTTGCATGACTCTGCTTTAATTGGAGTGTCCTGCTGAGTCCTGACACACAGACATGGGCACCAAAACCTAAATTGTGTTAAAAGTATGTGGGGTACAGATAATTTCCATCTCCCATCAGGGATTTTCCTGTGTAATTTCATTTCTGCAGATATGCTAATAATCTTTATTTATTTAACGGTGTAACTCCTAGCTTTCTTGAGTGTGAAATAATATTGCTCATCATCACTCCAATCAATCTATCTACTCTTTTTAGTTATTCAGAATAGAATAGCCTTTAACAGTCAGCAGAATTTGTATCCTAGAAGTTTATTCTACAGAACTGGTGAATTCCTCCTTTGATCCACAGCCAAGTCTGAAGATCTCGGAGCCCTGGTGTTGTTTCTGCTGATGCTGACTGCCTGTGAGTTAGGATAAATTCTTAATCCAGTTTTTCTAGCCATAAAATGGGAATCATTCTAGGCTGGTCCTAAAGACTTTTATTAATAAATGCATGTGGACTGACTAATAAAGAAATGTCTGGGTTCTCAGCCTTTAATAAAACAGTAAAATTTCAAGTAAAATGGACTGCAGAACTTCTGCCAACTGCCAAAATAGTCCTCATCAAAATATTCCAAATATCCTTTAAAAATGCCAGTAAGAAAGGATGAACTATGTAGCATGGCCTGAATTTTTAAAGGCTGATGCCTGCAGGGAATTCTGAGGATTACTGAGAGAAAAAGCTCTGTCAGGATCAGCTTTACATTTTTGGTGAACCTTCTGATTATCATTTGCAGCACCTGTTTCAGGGGAGAGGTGTATTCAGACACCACTTTTGGGGTGTAAAAGATTTGTGAAAAACCAACAGTCTGGAAGTGCCTGGCAATAGAACCAATTTTGCTGCTCTGAAGTTACATCTTGCTGAGTCCTCATTTATTTCAGCATGGAGTTGCTTCCTCATGCTTTCAGAGTACAGCTCCAAGCAGGGCATGCTACAGGGATTTAATGTGGCCTACAGAGTGCCCTGCTCTGGCTGATGCCAAAGAAAGACTTTGAATCTCAGGATGGCACTAATTCTGTTGGCTTCCTAAGGAAAATTCCCTGTGAAATGTGAAAAAAAACCCAAAAAACCACAGAGCTCCAGGCATTGCTTAAAGCAAGTAATTTTCCCATGAGAGTTGACAGAAGCAGCTCTCATCTGAAACTTACTGACACAGAATGGGTGTAAAACAAGTGATTTTTGTCCCTGTGTTTGCAGAAACAGCTTGGTTGTGTCTCTTGTGGAAAGCTGCTTCTCTTTCAAGTCTCCCTGTGGGTAGCCTAGAGATCAAATCAATCTCTCTGGGGTCCTTGTGGAAGGAAAGGCTGATATTTAGTGAAAATACAGTAGAGTTACTTCTAAGACAAGTAGATAAGAGCTGGATGTGATGTTTTTAATAAATGTGCTCTTTCTACACCAGGATTAGAGAAACCTCCTTGCCAGTGCTGGGTGTCCTGATTGCTGCCTGGCTGCAGACATTTGGGGTAGCTAAGTTAATATTTTTCTTCCCTGCTACCACGAGCTCCTTCCATGAGCAATTTCATGATGCTGAACTGCAGGGTTTTCCATTGTCCCCACTGCCCACACCTTCCATGGAGCTTTTTAGGTTTGTTTGTTTCACTGTAATGCAATAAATTGCATTTGGAGGAGGGGGAAAGCTGATGTTGACTCTGAGAATGGATTTTCTGCTGTCATCAAAGAACAGCAGGACTTTGGTTTTTTCACTTTTTTTTTTCTTTTTTCTTTTTTTTTTTTTTTTGAAGTAGTTTTATTTTGCAGTACTCCTGAAGCAGTGCTTCTAATAACTCAAATATGTGTCACCTACTTAGGAATGAAAGCAGCTTAGGATGTGTGCAGCCTGGCTTGATCCTTTGAAGTACATATAAGGCTTGTGGAGAGTCTTGGAATCCCACTTCAGAGATGGAAATCTTTATCTACAAGGCAAATTCAGGTTAGCCAAATACCTGAGAAGTCTTAACTCCATCTTTTACAAATGCCAGTTCTCCTATAAATACGTGGAAAACTAATAATAAACACTAATAAATCCAGGTATTTCTTCTCAATTTCAGTTTCATCTGCTTGGTGCAGTAAAATGTTATTGAATCCGCATGGCAAATATCTCAGCTCTCTTTGCATGAAAAAGCCAGTTTGCCTCAGGCTACTGGCTGGATTTCTTGGGTTGTGGTTTGGGTTTTTTTTTTTAAGTACCTCTTCCTTTTGCTCCTAGCATCATGGTCTAATGAGCATATCACTCCACTGCAACTTTAAAATGTCATGGATGACTCAAAATTAAATTCCTTTGGATATCAGGACAGCATCTGTACAGCTTAGGGCAGGAAAATATGAGGTACAGTTATGAAGAAAACCAGAGGGTATAATAAAGCAGTGTATGTGCAACCACTGGATCTGCAAAAAACCAGAATCTGCATAATTTGGAGATCTAATCAGCAAGAGAGTTTGCATGTGTAGTTGCCTGTTCACCCATATAAATACAGTGAATGTCAAAAGCCCGTTAAAAGGATTAAGAGCCTGTTAAAAGATTGGTTTTTAAATACCTTAAAGCACCAAATCTTGCTAAGGTGGATCATGAGCTGTGGGAATGCTAAATAATATTATCTATTGTATATAGTTTACATATCTGTCGGGGCTTTAAAACAGTGATCAGCATAATCATCACCAAAGACTGTTAATGAGATCAGTGGATGGCTCCTCACTGGATGTGTTAAGAATTTTAATGGAGTAATGACTATACTTAGCAACAACTAGTAACTTTTTATTCCTTTATTTAGGAGCTGATAGGTTACTGCTGTGGAGAGAGTAAACAGCCCTCCCTGCAAGAGGCACCAAGGACAAACAGAGGCAATGTCACTTGCTGGCTTTGTTCTCTGCAGAACAGCAGCAGAGCACTTGACATTATTGCCTTTGCCTCCGTGCAGAAACACTCCCCGAACAGACCGTGGGTGGCATCTGGCGGGTGCTGTCACTGTCAAATCCACCTTGGCCCAAGACAGATCTGTGTCCTGGGAGTTCAGTGAATGTTCTTATTTATGAATGTGAAATCAGGTACAAAGCAAGTTATGAGATGTAAAATGTGACCAGAGCCACTCCTGACTCAGCCAGGAATAAATTGCTTCGTTGTCTCTGTCAAAGTGATGGTGTCCCTTTCACTCTTCCCCTGTGAGCACATTGCCGAGGCACTGGGCTGATCCCTGAGGATATTCTGGTTACCTGTTTAACAGACAAGGAGCAAGTTACCCTCTGCCTACACACGGCTGATCCACAGCTACATCCTGTGTCTATTTTGGAAAATGAAGAAACATGTTGCTCATAAGAAGTGGGGGAGGACAGGAGATATCAGGCCACCTCCCCTCCCTCACATTCCCAGCCCAGCAGGCTGGTGGGACTTTGAAAAAATATCCAGATAATTCTTTTATTCTGCTCAGGGTTTGGATTGGGCAATGGCTGGTGCAAATGGATGGGTTTAGATCTCCAGGAGTTGAGGGAGCTGTTTAATTGGCAGCTGTCAGCCCACTGAGAGAAGCAGGCTAGTTGTTCCTGCTGGCAGCTGAAATGTGTTCCGCCACATGCTAAAAAATGAAATCACGTCTATTTGCTGAATCCTGGCAGGATTTCTCTCTTGCATAAGCTTATCTCTGAGGAATAGTGGATCTGGATCTTTGTTTGCAAGGAAGTTGATATTTTTTTTTACTACGTTTTGTAAATCTTGGTATTGTGAAACATCTTTTTATCACTGTGGCAACATCAACTGCTGCTCCTCTAGAAGACTCTGATAAGTTAAAGATATTATTTTCCATCCATCTCAGGAAACTTGCTTCTCATGTGACTTTCTAAAAGTGAGTGTTATTTCGGTTGAAGATGTTGCATCTAACGGTAAAATAAGTAATTTTCTTTTTATCCCAAGGTTGCTTTAAATTGCTGTGGGCTTCAGTGTTCTCAGTTACTCTTTCATTGTGCTTCAGCATTCACAGGTCTTCTGCTGTGCCTGAGAGAGGTGTTGGGACTTAGACAGTCCCCAAAAAAGTTACTGTTCCTTTTGTGGTGTTTCATGGTACCTGTTGGTATGAAAAATGAAGGTGACAGTAGCCTGCTCTGAAGGTTTCTCTAGGCTGAGTTTTGATGTATCTGAGAGAGGGAATAAGTTTAGCACAGCCTTTTCAGCCCTTCAAACTCGTGCCAGATATCTCTGTTGCCCTTTCAGGTCACATAAAGACAACTTATATTTTTGTATGAGTGTATAAATACATATAAACATTTTCTTTTTTTTTTATTTTTAGAGTCTGTAAACTGAGTTACTTGGGAAGAAAATGAAGAGTAGTGCCAGGCCTTGGAGTGCAATAGCAAAGCAAGGGAGCCATGGGGTTGACAGAGGAAAACCTCTTTCCACCACCTCCACAGGAATGAAGACATCCAAGTCCTCCACTTCCCTTGCCTTTGAATCCCGGCTCAGCAAGGTACTGATCCATGGAGACTGTTCAAGCATTCCTGCCTTAAAGCTGGAATTAAAGCTTTGGTTTAGTCCTCAAACTACTACACCCACTGTATTTAAGTGTAGGGAGACTTAAATTTTGTTGTGTATTAGATTAATACACGTTTCTGAAAGTATTTTGCATGTACTGGGGGAGACACTGTATCTGTACACTCTGTGGGTGAGGGAATTGCCTAAACTTTGAAGATGGAGAAAAACAAATGGCAAATTCTTAGTTCAGCTGATAGTTACACATGTAAGGAAATTCAAAGAGATTTATTAATGAATTTCCAGCATTCCTAAAAACCTGTGCCTCTCCCTTCAAGGCAAACTGTATTAACAGAAGATACTGCAATGTAACAAATGCATTTTATGAATCCTATTTTTCTATACAGATATATTTTAAAAAATAGCAGGAACTTCTGTTAAAGTAATGTTTTTAAGGAAATGGAGTAATGCACCTGAAATGCTGCTGCATCTGCACCCTTGCAGCCAGCAAACAGAAATAACCTGGTTATCCAAATCCAGACCAAGGCTGTAACTCTCCAGTAATAAAGTTTAGTGAACAGTGCATAGCAGGGCACAGCATTTAGATCTCCTCTTGATTAAAACGTCATTAATTGTCACAGCTTTTCAGGGTAAGGATTAATTTATTTAACTTGCTGTGTAGACTCCTAGGGTCTCCTTATTAATAGGGTGTTTCAGTGTGGTGCTCCAGGCAGGTTGTGCTGTGTGTTTGAGGCAGCATTTCTGAAGGATTGCTACTGAGGAGACTAATCAGGAAATCTGATACGATTGATTTGTTAAATTTAGTGTTAATTGTGGACAGATTTCTTCCTAATGACAGCTAATACCTTCAAATTGTCCCCCAGCTACAAATGCAAAATCATCAAAGTGGCTTCCTTGAAGAAAGGGAGCAGAAAAGGTCCCGTAGTTGCTGCTATAGGGAAGAACACATTGAAGAAATTACTTCAGAGAGACTGCAGAGTTCTCTAAAGGTCAGAAAGTCAGCTTATTCCATTCTCCTCCTAAGAGTGAGCTGACAAAACCTCTGCCAGAAGGCAAAACGTTCGTTGTTTGGTATCCTGGAGCACATCAACACTTCAGCTATTGAAACTTATGGGCTCACAGGGTCCAGGAAACCACAGACTCTGAGTCAGAGGAGGAGATGAAAAGGAGAAGGAATTAGAGTTGAAAGATTTCATTTTGCTTAAAATGTTTTGCATTCAGGAACCACTAAATAGGGGCAGTGCTTGTTGTGTGCTCTCTTTTCTCTTAACCCAGCAGTGGTTTTCAGCCTGTGGTTCAGGGACCCCCGGGTGTCACTGGACTGCTTCAAAGGAAATGGATTTTCATTTGAGAAAACACTTTAGGTGTCCACAGACTCAAAAGTATAGAAAAACTACTGCTCTAGGGAGACTCTGCAAAGCTTTGGTTTTAAAATACTTTAAGTATTTTTCTTGAAATTAATTAGAGGCTGTTACTAGAGGCACACAAATGGGAAATCAGCTGACCAAAGTTCTGAGATAAACTGCAACTTCTGCTTGCTGAAGCAAGATAATTTCAGTATTCCTCCTTGAATCTTACCTTGTGCTTGTGTTCCATGGGTTTCTTGAGTAGGCACTTAGAGTAGACTTGTGTCACCAGAGATTCCTTCCCAAAAAGTTGCCAGACTTGCCCAGTAGACAACTCCTGTAAACTGTTTTCTCCTTGCCTTTCAATTATTTGCATTTTTGAACAGACTTTCCCACTTTCATTCTTCATTGTTGGAACAGTGTTTTATCTCTTAACCCACTCCACAAAAACCTAGAATACAAAGCAATTACAAAAATTATGTAGTCCTGTTATCAAGGCAATATTCCCATGGGGTTGCTTTATGGCAACATTAATTTTTTCCAAGGAATCTTGCATTTTGAGCTAACTGATGGGAATATTCAGGGTCCTGACCAGTTCCACCCTCTGTGTCGCAGCTGAAGCGGGCGAGCAGCGAGGACACGCTCACAAAACCTGGGGCAGCAGCAGCAGCTTCGGGAGTCTCCAGGCTGAAGAAGACCATCACAACAGGGGCCATTTCTGAGCTTGCTGAGAGTCGGCTGAAGCCCAGCACAGGTAGGCACAAAGATTCTGGGGGGCATTCTGTGACCCGTGCTGTGAGCGTCACTTGGTTTGCCAAGGTCCCAGCAAAGTGTTCCCTCTCCCCCGTGCAGCACAGCCGTGCCTTTCCTGCTGTCGCAGTCACAGGACGCTGTGCCTTGCATCCCACACCCCACGGGCCAGGGAAATGAAGTTAAAAGGGAGAAGCTGGATGGTTTTAGGAGCCTGGGCCGCCCCAGCAGCCAGGCGGTGGCGCCGGTGGCCCGCGCCCATCCCGGCTGCGGGTCCGGGCTGGCCGGGCCGGGGAGGACCCAGCCCCCCGTCTCCAGATCAGTGCAGCAATGGAGAGCTTGCTCTCTGAAGTTTTCCCCAATTACCAACAGCATTCTCTCTCTTCTCCCTCTGCTGAGTGAGCAGAGCTGTTTCCCGCTGCTCCTGGGACACGGCAGAGGCGTGAGTACAAAGAGCCAGCCCTGGGCATCCTCATGTGCAGCCTGGGCTACCCCGGGGCGCGCTCTCCTCAGCAGCCTCAGCCCCATCAGCTTGTTCCCA
The DNA here is from genome assembly GCA_013397815.1 of Aleadryas rufinucha. Classification (NCBI taxonomy): domain Eukaryota; kingdom Metazoa; phylum Chordata; class Aves; order Passeriformes; genus Aleadryas; species Aleadryas rufinucha. Next base: position 223,142 of record VZTH01019368.1, on the reverse strand, counting down.
TAGGTTTCAAACCTAAGCCTGTTTCGAAAGGCAGCGACACCATCTGCATACCAAGGGCTTCAGTGCAAACGCTCTGCTGTCCCCCAGGAGCTCAGCAAATGCTTGCTTTTGTCTGCTCCCTGGTGGCATTTCCAAGGGAATATGAGCTCTTATTAAATTTGACCATGACCTCCCTATTTGTCACAGCCTCTGCAGGTTTTGGCTGTGTGACAGAACAATGTTACTAACCAGAGAGAGATTTCTTTAAAAAAAAAGTATAAAAACCTTTGTATACCCCTGGAAGAAAATGATGTGTCTTGTAATAGCACAAATGTTTCATAGTAACCCAAAGACAGACCCCATTCTGCTGTTAATCAGTGTGTAAATCCTCAAATTTAATAGTGACTAGCTGTAGCCAAAGGAATTTGGGATTCACAAGCCAATAAAGAGGCATGATGCTTGGGAGGAGCCACGCAGGGAGAAGAAAACCTGTACAGATGATGCAGCACAGGATCCTGGGAATGCAGCCAGGGAAACAGCACTGCAGGGAGTCCAGAATGGAATACGTATGTCAGACACCAAAACACAAGCACTGGAATAGAGAGCCCTCTTCTGCATGCAGCTATAATAACTGAGATCAGAGGAGGGAGATTTATGATGATGACTACTTTAAATACAAAGGCTGAAATGGTTCATGGGGATCAAGTTACATCTGGGTATTGCTTTGCCACTTTAAATTGCATCGTTGGATATAACCTCATGTATTGCTTTGCATCAGCATTTGTAGAAGGATGAATGGGAGTATTGATGCTAAGTGAAAAGAATACAAGTGTGTAGATAAATACTAAGAATAAACATATGTGCTACCCCTCTAATTTTTTTTTTAACCTAGAGAGAACTCTCCCAGGTCTTAGAGGGATTGTTATAAGTATACAGTGTCTCACATGTCTAGTTTTAGAGTGGTTCCATAACCCAAAAGGATGCTTGGAAATCCAGCTGTATTCAGAGAGTGTGTCACTGTCAGGGCCACTGGAAGGTGCTTGATCTTAGTGAGCAAGGTTACAGAGCTGAATGCTTTGTCACACTGAAAAAAATACCAATAGTCCCACTAAAATGGTGAATTGTTGCTAAGAGAACGAACAGTGAGTATGACAGAGGGCACAGCGTGTTCCAGGGAACATAAGTGGGAAAGGAGAGAACGTTTTCAGCTGCTATGTTTTATTGCAATGGCATCCCAAATAATCTGATTGTGATCAAGATGCAGTGCTGGCTGTGGAGCTAATCCAAGTGAGAACGTTCCAGTAGCTGGGAAATGCAGATGTTTGTGTGCGTAGCCAAATGTGTAAATCTAGAAATTTATTCTGAAACCGCTTTCTTTGGTTTCTTTGACGGCCTTCATCTGTTCTGTGTTTTCTTTTCATGTCTTGACTGCAGGCATTATTTCTCCCCCTCGTTTGTGCTTTCTAGGTTGGGCTTTGTCTGTTACTCAAGTGAGTGATTTGATTATTTTACTGAAATGATATTCTGTTAGTTCCAGCCACACTCTGGTGATACTCAGTTGGTACTGTAGCCTTGTGTGAGAGAAATTAAAGGGAAAAAGGTATGGAAATAAAAAAGCTTAGGTTTCTTTCTTTAGGTGTGGCTGTCCACCATTTGTGTGTTGACCTTGAGCAATAACACATATGCCAAATGCTGCAGATAATAAATAATTGACCTCAAGATTGGTTGTTTAAATAGAGCCGTTTCTGTGCTGCCCTTGGTGGTGTTTCAGTTATTTATTCCAGCCTTTTATTGATGGAATTACCCCTGTCTGCCCTGTTGGGAGCTAACACAGTAAATCATAAACAACTTAAAGGGGGGTGAGGCCAAGCCCACGTATCCATCCTTGGCAAGGGGAGTTGAGCAAATGGAGCTGGAGACTGATTCTGGCTGGAAGTTCTGTGCTCTGATGTTTGGTTTTGTAACTCCTTGGCAGTTTTGAAATCCCAGGCAGCGGGAAATGACACACAGGGGGAAATAAATGTCTTGTATTCAGCTTCCTTATCCACAGTGTCATGTCTTCCCATGTGCTGTCCTGAAGTAGTCATTTGGGTTTGTTAAAACCAAGCTTACAGAGCTCTGGCATTGTTTTTAATGCCTCAGTAGATGAAAAAGAGCTGTGAAAATTGTAAAACAGGAGGAAGAGTTCACTGATCTTGGAAAATATTGATTTTAATGCATGGACTTGTAAAGCCACACAGTCTATGAAGCCATATAGTACAGAAATGATTGTAAAATAGAGAAGTTTATATATTCATGAGAAACTAGGACTCTCTTCTAAGGTTCAGGATTGCAGGAAATCAATGACTTCAGATCCTGCTCCTTTGAGGTCTGCAAGCCAAATAACCTTAAAAAATGCAATTTCACAGAGAATTTCAAAGCTTCTTATGTGACCATATACCTCTCAGGAAGAGCTCTTCATGGCAGGACTGGTATGCAAATGGAAAATCTGAGGTTCAGGCAGGTGAAATTACTTTCTCAATGGAGCCTGGAAGTCATTTCAAATCCTTGCTCTGAGTTCTGTCATTCAGTGCCTACAAACTCCCAGTTCAAGCACTTTCTGAAAACTTCCCTGGAGGCTGTCTGGTTTAATCATGTTCCTGTGCTGCTTTGATGTGATTTCAGTGACAGCTGCTATTATCTGTCAGGTTGGACAGGAACCAAAAAGAGTCTTATGCTGGACATCAGAAAGGAGAGAGAGCCAGGATGTGGGCAGGGCACAGTCCAGTCACCCATCATCCAAAAGCATTGAGAATATTTCAGCTGTTCCCATTTCTCACAAATATATTGATTTTTATATCGAGTGCTGCCAGCTCCAGTATGAGGTATCAGTTATCCTTGAAATGTAATTAAGAGATAGCTGTACTTTGTTTTCTCAGGCTGCTTCCTCAGCTTATTTTTTATAGCTAAATAAAGGCTAAATCTCTCTAGACAGCTTGGTTTTGCCTCAGAAACAATAGGAAGCTGTCAATAACAATGCCATTATCACCTACCTTAGTGTTTAGAGAAATGCTGATTTTTTACTGACAAGCTCAGGTTCTCTCTAAGCCCAAACCAGGAGACAGGTGCCACTCCTTCCCACAGTGACAGTGGGATGTGTTACCTCTTTGGAGGCTGGGAGAAGCCAAGATGCCAGCAGGACTGTGAGGGGTGGCCTGCTGTGTCACCCCCTGCTCCACCAGAAATTACCATTTATTTTTATGCATAAAATGGGGGAATCAATACTTGGCCTGAGTTTGCAGCCAAGATAACAAAAGCCTGTTGCTTTCTGTGTGTTCCTGCTGAGTTGATCCACATCCAAGGCTGGAGATGGTGCCAATCCAGGAGCATAGAGGAGGGGAGCTCAAAGATATTAAGAGTTTCAATTATCTCCTCAGCATCTCATGTCGAGGCTCTGAACTCTGCAGGTTACCTGGACAAAAGCTGTTAATCCCAGAATGGAACATTGCCAGCATTGGAAATGAAGCTGCTGTGCAACACAGACTGCTGTAATAAACCCAGCAAATTAAACACAGAAACAAAAATACCAAGAAATTTGGAATAATCAGGGAAAGCTATAGAAGGGCCTGAAGGTTATATTGGGTTGAACACCCTTCAGCTCCAATAAGGAGGGGCTCTGTTTTGATGAGTTTTTCTGTGATTTGTCATCCACATTCCTGCCCACTAATCAGAGTGAATGTCCCAGTGACTAAATATGATACCTGTGTATCTTTAATTCCTTCCTGGTGCTAATAGAGCACATACCATGACTCCATTTGTCCATCATTGCTTGCTTTTCCTGTAGTTTATGTGAAATGCCTTGATTTCCCTCTAAAACAGCTGCTTGCAGCTTTTCTGTGTAGATAGTGCTGGTATTCAGAAAAGAAAGGCTTTAAGTAAATGAGGCCAACTGGCCAGCACTGGTGTCAGTGCTGGGAAAGCTTCAATATCACTGGGGGGATTTGTTCACCTGTGGCTGATTCCAGAGGGGAGACTGGTGTATGGTTTTATTGCACATAGCACTCATTAGATATGCTTCTTTCCCAGCAAAATTGAAAATGTGGCACGCTACAGATTTCAGAGCTTCCTGCACATTCACAGAATTGTCATTTTCAGATTGCTATTTGATTGTAATATATGGGCTTTATCAAATTTACTGTCTTCTCTCAGCTAACTTCCCTGCTTGGTGAGTGTTTGCCACTTTCTGATGTGGGGTAAAAATTTAGATTAATGTGAAGCTAATCCAGACCAGAAGCTGCCCCTCCATGGTCAGAAAATTCAAGAAAGTATCTTTTAAATAAAAGCTTTCTTTAAAATAAAAAAAACACCTTGGAAAAAAATCTAACTGACAATTTAGTAGTTCATAAGATGCTAATGCACCCCAATTAGGACAGGAAAAAGGAAAGTGATTTCTTTTGAAGGACAGCTCTCTGACCTTGGGGCCCCTTTACTCTGCCATACATCAGATTTTGACAGCGCCTGCTTTTTGTGATCTGTCACATCAAAGCACTGCTATAGGTTTGGGAGAGGTTGCTGCACTTTGCATTCAGGCTCGTTACTGTCTCATTTTTCTTGTGAACGATAGTGCCAAGTGTGAGGGACACTAATGAGATCGGTATGTTCTGTTCCACCAGGCTTCACTGCAACCAAATGGCTGAGCTCATCTGGGCTTTCCCAGGAGCTGTAAATATGCTTCAAAACCTCATCTGGAAAGCCACTTGCATTTTGCTCCCCCTTCCAGGTACAAGACACAGCTCTTGCATAATTATTCTTTCTTACAAAGAGATCCTAGCTCCAAAAGTGTTATGAAAAGGAAAGGAAGACTCAAAATCTTGCTTTGTCAGGCTGTCATTCAAATTGGCAAGAAGTGCTGCAGGGATTTAACATGCAAAGCAATGGAAATGTGTCTGCATTTACATCCCCAGCTCTGCACGCAGCTGGATATGCATATTGACATCTACACACACCTATAAATATCTGCAAGGACGTTTAACATATTGCTACAAATATGAACCTGAACCTCCCTGGCATTCCTTAGCCAAATGTTTCCTCTGTTTGTGATTTCCTCAGGTGTCAAGTAGTCAGGCTGAGTTTCAGCACCAGTTTAGAAGATTTCACCCACCATCCTCCAAAGGGAAAGCTCAAGATTTAAAGTAGATCAAATTTGGCATTCCAGATTTAGGTTATGGCCGCTACTTGTCAAATTCCTCTTAGTTCTTCTTACAGGGATTTTTTTCTTGCCATGGCCTGCAAATACAGTTGTTGATTGCTGATGCCTTTGCTGAAGATGTTCCTGTGTGTTGTTGTTTTTCATGTTCTTTGAAGCTTTGCTCTTTCCTTCCCTGAGCCGTGGATAGCTGTGCATCCTGGAATGGCTGGGAATGGGGGCTGCTTCACATGGCTGTTCTTCAGGCATCTTTTTCCTCTTTGCTAACTGGGAGTGTAGTGAGACCAGTGCATTTTAGAGGCTGTCTGGTAGGATTTCTGATACCTGATCCTGTCATGGATAACAGGCTTTTTGAGAGGCATTCACAGGCTGGCTGCAGTCATCTTGCATTATTAAACAAGTAGGAATTAACTTGTGCTGACAACACTGTCTGCAGAATGTACCTTTTTCAGTTTTCTCGCTGTCCTAATCTACTGCAGAATTTACATTTCCTGTGCTGAATCTTTATTAACACATTCTAAGATTCTGCATTCAGCTTCTTGTTAAAACCACCTGTGAAAGAGACCCTTTTCTCTGTGTATTCCCCTGAGAATGACTTTGTTGGCACACGTGAGCCCCTCTGGGACCTGAGCCAGTTAAGAGGATTCAGCGTGTGGTAGGGATACTGAAATGCTAAATCTTGAAGGCTGTAATGACTTAACTCATTAAATTGTTGACAGTTAATTGGCTGAAGCCAACATGTATAGGGAGGATTCATTACAGCTGTAAGGGAACTGTGGTGATCCCAAAAGCCTTGCCGGGGACACCTAAACAGAGAGGGATCATGCCTGGATGCTCCAGGAATAGCACAAGTCTAGGATCTCTCAGCTTGTTTTCATTTCTTTTCAGGCTTCTTTACTGAAGTTGCTCAGCAAAGTCAACACAACCTTGCTCTGACTACCTGCCCTAGGTTAATTATCAGCTTTCCTTCAGCTGGTTTGGAGAGAAATGATCCTTAACACAAATTCTCTGGGCCTAAATGCATCGCAGCCAGAATGCCTTGGCAGAGGGCCATTGTGTTTGCACTTAAAGAATGGGAGGGAGAAGGAAAGGAACGCGAAGCTGGCCTGGTCTGACAAGTATGCAGATCAGGGGAGGGCTTGGCATTCCTTGTAGTATTTTTTTTTCCCACTTTTTTCTTTTTCAGCAGCTTTTGGCTTACATTAGATTTTAATACTGTAAAGTAAGAGGGGAGGGATTGACAGCTCCATCTCAGAAGGGTTCCTGGAAGGCTGTGGTTCTGTGCCATGAACTGTGACCTCACCAAGCATCTTCACTACAAAAAAGTTGTTTCTAGCAAGGTTTAAAAAAAGCTTTTGCTCATCTGGGATTCAGCTCTAGATGTTATATTCCTAATCCTTTGGGGTCCACTACTTGAAATGATACACAAATTCTGTAGATTCATTTTCTCTGCTACTTAAGTACTTAGTGCTCATAAAACCTTTAATGGAAGAAGGAGAGTGTGATAGTGTGAACTCTGGTGTTCATGATGCCCACACTTAGGGCCCATTCAGTTTAGTCCAGCATCAATATCTGTAACTTGTTTAGACCTCAGCCTTCTGCAGAGACTGTCATCTGCCTGGCCACTGCAAATCTGAGATTTGGTGGCATCTTCACACTTGTTCTCGTGAGCATGGATTACAATTTGAACAGAAGTTACACTCATTCATTTGCTGTGTTGTGAGAGCAGGATAAAAAGTAAGATTATGCCTGGCAAGTAAGTCCTGTCATTTGACTAGAGAGATGAAAGAATTACGTATGTCACACCTTCAGTAATTAATTCCCATTGTCACTATAGAGGAAAGGAGTGTTTGTGAAGTTTTATTGGCAGTTCAACAAAGTGCAAAGGGATGAGTCAAGCTTCATGCTTAGGAAGAGATCAGCTAATCTGCTAATCTGCTTTATAGGGATGAAATTCATTCATTCATTTTTATACCTTTGTTACTGAAGAGGAAGGGAAAGTAATGCAAAATGTTCAGATAACAAATAGTTGCCTAAAGATTTAGCCATGCATCTGTTTTATTTGTTACCTAGTCCCCATGTCCTGGTTGCTGTTACTCCTTTTTCCTCAGTTTGAGCTGCAGGCTCCCTAAGCAGTAATCTCTTACCCATGCCTTCTGCTCAGGCTGTAGCTGTATTTAAAAATTTGTGCTTTACCTTTCATCATGGACCTGGGCTAGAAGTCTTTGGCCTGACATCATTCTCCCTATCATGGTGTTAGAATGTTCTGACTTAACGTTTCGTGCCACTGTCAAAAATAACAGATTGGTTCTTCCAGTCCTGACTCTTCCACAGTGCTCACATTTCAGGTGTGTTTGCTCTGACTCAGTGATTACATTTTATAATTACTCCGGGCTCGTACCAGCGCTGCACTGGGACCTTGTTAAACTATTCCCTTTTGTGATCACAGAAATAGAAAGCAGGTGATGAAGTAATAAATGCTCAGCTTCAGGATTTATCAGCCCAGCAGACTGTCTCAGCTAGTGCAGCCCCTCAGGTGAGCCCTGTTGAAGAAAAGCAGAAGTCACTCTTTAGTCTATAATGGAAGAAAATCTCTGTGGGAGATAGATTTCAACAGCAGCTGGAGGATGTTTGCATCTGTACCCTGGAAGGGGCACACTCAGTACCCACCATAGTAAGTAAGATACAAGACTTAAAAGATCATAAGATGACTTTTAGAGAAAGAATGCACTGACTCCTTTTTATATAACTTTGATGGCTTATTCATTAAACAAAGCATTTTGTGTTTGACATGTCATAAGACAGAAGCAGACAGGAGTTGTTTAATGTCATCCAGATAAAGACAGCTGTATGAAAACTTTTCACTTCATCCATAAAGTGTCAGAGGAAGAACAATGGAAAGCTTAAGACTGACAATGAACTCATCCTATTACACTGAAATATTAGCAAAATCCTGCTTCTATCACATTGAATGGTCCCCAGATATTTTTTTTGAAGCGATGGATTCACAACTAGATAGATTAATTCTCCATGTTTTATTTTCAGGCTGTTTTGAGCCTAGGAGACACTTTAGTTTATTATTTCTGAATTTGTTTTTAACCCCCTGGTTGAAACCAGGCCTCAAGATGATTCTGTTAATTATCCACATAATGGAAACTGATCACTGCAGTCATTCAGTATCCTTGTTTCCCGTGTACATCAGGGCTCCATGAGTGTGGAGCATCCTGATTTTTTTTGAAAGATGGGCTGTTGGCCAGGCTCTGGGTGGGCCTGTCCTGTGCAGCTGCTCTTGCAGTGCCAGTCACAGGCAAAAATATTGATGATAGAGATATGGTACAAAATCTGCTCCTGTTTGTGGCTGCAGGTCTAGATGTAATAGTGGCTGTCAGGTTTGATTGTTGTTTTATTAGTGCTTGCAAGGAACTAGTATGAAGGGAAATTTGGGAATTACTTCAATAATGAGAAGTAGGCTTCAGTATATCCAGTGTACCCTGTATATTGTTTAATATAATAGGGATGTGAGCCTGCTGTGCTGCTCTCAGCACCAGTGGAGGCTGAGAGCAGCTGGGGATGCTCAGCTGACCCAGGAATAGCCCCAGAGGATATCAGAACACATCTGATAGATGGGACTTGTCAGAAAGGGCTCATGCTCACAATCACGGTCAGGTTTTCAGCCTTCATTTCAGCATCCTTTCGGGTATCTATGTTTTCACAAGATGCTGATCATTTCTGAAATTGGGTCCCCTCATTTTTGTGACAGTTAAGAGAGGCCCTTGCCCAGACATGTCAGTGCTGTGCTCAGCAGTGCAGTTAGATCCGTGGGCAGGGTCTGTTTGCTCCATCGTAAGCATGCTTCGGGTGGTGGAACTGGGGGAAAATTAATGTTGGCTTTGCTACGGGGGCATTTGGCTGCTCAGGTCTCTGCTGAGGGTCCCTCCGCCCTCCTTACTCCCAGCCGCATTTCAGCGTTTTGCTTAGAAATATCCTGGTGTACCGCCCGGAACGGGCTGTCTGCTATTCCCCGTCTCCGCCACGGCTGTTCCAGGGCAGGGAAGCTCCGCTCAAGCCGGTGCCGGAGCGTCGCTCCCGGCTCGGAGCCCGGGGACCGCGGCTCCAGCGGCGCTGTGGGCGATCCCCGCGCCGCGGCCGGAGCGCTGCAGTTCCCGCGGCGGCCGCTGGGTGTCCCCAGCCCGCCCGGCGCTGCCCCGCTCCGCTCCGCTCCCTGCCCAGCCCGGCCCGCCGAGCGCGAGGTTGGAATGAGGGAGGAGGCAGAGCCGCAGCTGCCTCGGCGGGGGCCGCAGCGCGGCTCTGCCGCCAGCCCCTAAGGCTCCTAAGGAAGGCTCCTAAGGGAGGCTCCCAGGAAGGCGCCGGCTGCCGCGCCCCGCTGGAGTTGGCTGAAGCGCACAGCAGGGGCAGAGGGAGAGGCGGCTCCGCGCTGGCACCGGGCATGAGCGGGGCGCCGGGGGCCTGAAGGAGCTCGGGAGGAGCCGTGCGGCCACCGGAGATGGGCAACCAGCCGGGCAGAGCGGAGGAGCACGAGCAAGGTGTGTGCGAGCGGCGGGGGGCGGCGGCGGCCGCGGGGATGGCGTTTTGTTCTCGGGGGCTGAGCCCGGCGCCCGCTGAGCCGGCACGGGGCTGTTGTCACAGCTAACGCCGGTGGCTTCCAGCCTGCTGGGGACACTGCTGCTGTTCGCCTTGTAAATGCGTTTTACTGCCGATCCGTACCTGAGATCGCAGCGCCGTCCTTAGGGGAGCTTTTCTGAAAGGAATCCTTTGGAACAGAACGCCTGCAAGGGAGGGACCCTGTTCGCTGACAGATTTTTTTTTTGCATAGTCTGCATGATGCAGCTAAAAAGTTCCAAAGCCGATGTAGTGATGTACATAGAACTTGTCAGGATCTGCAGCTTGGCTGTGTTAGCCTTCACCATTGTTCGTGGCCTGAGGCCTGAAATTTTCCAGGCCTTAGAATTTAAAATGATGCCTTTGTGGAAGGTCTCCCACCATTGTCCTTTCAGAAGTGTAGTGCTCTGCATGTTAATCAGGAGCAGATTTCATAGAAAGCTGAGAGCTGGTATCAGGTAGATCGCATTCCCCGTGTGCCAAATGTCTGCACCGTACACCAGCACGGCTGCTAATTTGTTCCTGATGCCGTAGTGCTGCTTTGGTTGCCTTCTGGTTTATTTTGCTTGTTTCTCAAATGCTGAGTGAGGGGGGAAACCCCGTGGGTCCACTGATTTCTGCTGCTTGTTTCTTAGTTTCTTTCCGAATTTAGAACCCTCTAACACACATAAAACCTCAATCGGTTGTATTTCCTTGGCACTCTGTTTCTTGCTGTTGCCATGGGAATTTCATTCACAAAATCCCATTAAAGTTGTTATTGCTTGATCAGGGGTTTCTGTGACTTCGGGTAGATATGTAGGTATTGTTTTAAGAGCAAATACAAATGTACCTGATGTCTGGTGTTGTTATCCAGGGCTGCATTGCTGCTCAGGGATCTCTCACAATGGATGTGCCAGCGAGTGCTGGAACAGCAGTGAGGTGTAGTGAGAACTCTCTAGCACTATGTTAATCACCGGGCTAATGAAGAACACAAAAGCTGCCAGTATCCAGTCACCAGAAGAAATGCTGCCCTAAGGGAAAGTTAAACTTCAGGCTGGAAAGTATGGCTGCCTACATCCCCAGCCCCGAAATGCGCTGGCCGCTGCCAGCTAGAGAAGTTTTGCTGGAGCTAAACGTGTTAATATCATTTAGGAGGGGCAGTACTGATAATAAACTAAGGGAGAGCTGGATAATGGCCTGGGGAGATACACTGCTAACTTCTGATCAGTTGGAGCAAACAGGGCCGTTTGAACAGCTTATTGCTATTAACACGGGTGATAAATGAGTGTGCAGACCCCCTGTGGGTTTGAAAAATCTCTTTCATCCTTTGTTTTCTCTTGATTTATTTTTTTATTGAAGAGGAAAGAGTTATACTCCTGCTGCACCTAAGCAGTTTTTAAACTGTTCTCATTTTTTAAGTGTAGGCTGTACTAGGTCTTGTTTTAATGTCCTCACTGTTCGTAAGGTATGAGTAGGACTGAAAAGCAGTGTTTTGTATTGAACTACATGCTCAAAACTCTAATATTTAACCATGAAAAGGTGTCAGGAACATTCCTGCTGACAAAAAAGAATCCTGACTACATATTCCTTATTGTGTGTGAGTGCTCTGGCTTTGGAACTCAGAGTTTGTGTTGGTTTTTGACAGCTAGGATGCAAAACCCTTCTTCTCACATCAGAATGTGATACGTCGTAGTATCTCTGAGTTTTGTTTCTGCATGAGTGAACTTAATTCAGCTCTTATTCAGGAACACCAGCATCTTGAACAACTGTGGTACTCCTAAGCTTGTGTTTTGGAATAACCAGGATAAACCCCAGGAATGGGTTGCTTTACTGATCTAGCTCATGAGCCAGCTTTAGCGACAGACAACCAAACTGACCTGTCTCCCTGAGCATGGCATTCAGGGTCATCTTATTTATCCACCTTCTTAGGAAACTTTATGGACATCTTATGGCTCATCTCTAAGTTTTTCACCCCAAACTTACCATCTTGGGGTACTGGGGATGGCTTTGTTCCTCCTCTTGGTGTCAGTGGGCACTGAAGTCTTTAAAACTCTGATCCTGTTTTGATACAGGTTATAATTTCAAGTAAAATACTTATTTTCACATATTTATGAGTATTATGTACTTTAATGGGTTTTCCTGTTAAGTGTAAATTTTGGGTGGGCTGGTCAGTGCTGTCCAGGAACAGGAAGGAAATTATTGCCTCCAAGCTGAGCAGTTGAAAGTTAACACATTAATACAGGAGAATTAAAGAGATGGGACTGGCTGAGCAAGGGACTGTGGAGAGGGGAAGACAGAGGAAAGAAATCCACTGCTGGAGTCTGATGGGAGTGTCTTGAACAGAAGACAAGACTCTGTAACAGCCCAGTATCATCTCCAATTAATCTCCATCTTCCTAAGAGTGTGAGAGTGTCTAACAGGGATTTGAGAGGATTGCTTATAATAACATTAGATTCTATAGGCTTTTCCTAGCTTCTGATTTAAAACTTACTTTAAACAGCTTTTACAATCGTTTGTGAGAACTTTGTGGTGTGTGACCCAAGTTTGCATCACTTGTTTGCAAAATCTCTGCTCCTTGCAAGTGGTTGGTGTTCCTGCTATACCCCAGTGCTCTGAATATTCATATTTTTAAAACCAGTGGAGGTTTTAGAATGAAAACACCTATAAAATAGTACAGAAAAAGATGTGAAATGAGAGTGAACATTGCAGCAGTTTGTCAGCAGAATAAGTTTTCTGCTTTTGAAGCTGGCTGCCCAAGCTAAAGGGAACATTAGTGTATACAAACACAGGCCAGAGCACCTGTGGAATAGCTGGAACATTTCCTGGGAGTTGCACAGAAGAATCCAGAGTTATCCAGTGCACCCTGTTTATTGGGAGAAAGCCTTTCAAACACAGTTTGCCTTGGAAACAGGGAAGCCTCCTGTTATTTCTGACCAGGAGCACTGACATTCTTTGACATTGGTTGACACGGTGATGGGGGGGTTGTTTACCCTCTAAACATCTGCAGGTGATGGATGATTAATATCTTTGGGAAGAGGTGGAAAAAAATGACTCAATACCCACAAAAACTTTGGTGAAAGAATCGCTTGAATGGGAAATGTTAACTTCTCTTGTTGGAACAAGGTGGCGGGTGGGGTTATCCAAGGGTTAGGCTTTTTTTGGGATTGTGTTTATTTGTAAAACATGCTTACATGGCTTGGATGAGAATATCAAGTGTCAGTGCATGCACTGAGTCAGTATTGATCTGTTTTCTTATGTTTGTTTTGTCCTGGCCCAGGGGTGGCTTCATTTGAGGTTTGAGGAAGGGATTTTTCAGTGTAAAACGTAGCAGACTTTCAGGATAAACGGTATTGTAGAAATACACGTTCTTGTCATTTCTGTTCTCTGTTTTCAGGGTGTGCAGTCAGGTCTTTTCTGGGTGCTCTCTCTTGTCTTCCTCCTCTGCCTCTCTCCCTTTCTCCCAAACATGGGAGCCGTTCATTTAAACTCTGTTGGATGTCAGAACACCATTTCTGCCAAGCAAGGGCTCGAGAGACCAGATGAGTTTAATGATGGTGTGGGGGGAAGGGAGGGAGGAGAGAGGGGCCAGCAAAGCTAATGAATCACATAACAGCCTTCATGGAAATACCGACAGCAAGTCATGTCCTCTTGGAGCTCGGGCAGCGAGCCACAGACCTTTTGTTCCCAGTGGAGCCAACAAACCACGATTTGCTCTCCACTGGATAGTTTAATTCCTTAGTCACCTCTTCCTCCCACGAGCCATTCTTGCATGGGGGGTTTACAGATGCTCTCATTTTTCAGAGCAGTAACACGCTGCTGATTAAGCTGGTATTGAAGAAGTTTATTTTCCCCTGGAGAGTAATTTTTACTTGACTTAAGCTTTTGTTCCAAGGCCAGTGAGGGCCAGCTCTGTTGATTGGTCTTGTGAGGTGACTTGACAGGGCTGACATGATTAAATCATTTCAGCAGGACTGACAAAGACGTCAGTCAGGGGCAGTGTCTCCTCAGCTCCCAGGCCAGTGAAATGGGGACAGCCAGACACTGTCACAGTCTGGAGTGGCCTCTTAGAGGAATTTAGTCATGAGTGTGAGTAATTTACCTCTGGAGTTATCTGAGGCAGCATTAAGTGATAATCTGAGGTCCCCTGATTCCAAGTTGAAAGGCTAATGAATGCTAAATTAATGGAAAAGATCATCAATAAGTTCTCCTACACTACAGGGCCTTCCCAGCAGTTTTCTGCACAGGCTGGGAGGATGTGCTGAGTGGGAGTACTTTCTCCATGGGCAGGACAACAGCTTTTACAAGAAGAACTTTTAGGGCATGGCAGGCAGCAGGATGTGGTTTATGCATTTTGTGTGAGATTAATTTCCATCAGCAAAACAAAGCCATTTTTGGATGAAGGCAGGGAGATTCTGGGAATCCTGCTGAATGAGCTGGTCAGCAAGAACTTGTCCAAGGGGTCCAGAGCTCTGGACTGTGCTTTTGCCCCAGTGCTGGTGGTGTTTTAGGACCTCCCACTGGTAGATTGAACATGATAGTAAATGTAAAAGCTGATTTTTGTGATGATTGTTTCATTAGTTTACTTAATGTGCTTGACAGCTGCAGAGTGACAAGGAAACAGCCAGGGGATGGTTGTGATTGTGTTGGTTCTGACACAGTATTAAAGGACTTGAAAGAGGGAAAAGGGTGAAAGGAGAAGGGAATAATGCTGGCCTTGGAGAAAAGGAGAAGCTTGCTTCTTTTTCTTTGGGCTTTATTTGGCTCCTCAAGTTCTTACAGTTGTAAAGCTGGCCAAATAAATTTGAGCAAGTATTGCCCCTTGGTCTTCCCACTGAAACCTGCCAGAGCCCTGGAGGTACTGAGGAGTTTATTCAGAAGCAGTCCTGTGTTCTGGACCTTCTACCAGTATTTCAGCAAAGTAATCGATCTTATTTTTCTCTCTTTTCAGTTCCTCTCCTATTTTACTGATTTACTCTTCACAAAATCTGATTTCCACAGGGAATGTAGCTTTCAGAATAAGATGAGGTTGTAAAACTGAGGCAGAGTACTTCTCTGATTTGATTTGTACTGCAATACTTGAGGAGATGTTAATTTGATTTTTCTGTGATTCTCACAGACTGACACTAGAAGATTGACAAATATTTGGTATTTCCATTATTTTCTGATACTCTCCCATTCTGTATCTCCAAGCAATTTGAGCATGGTGATTGGAGATGATGTGAAACTGCGATCTCTGATGATGGTAATAGACACTGTTAGATTTTCCATGCATCAACTTTTTTCTTCCTGTAATCCAAAGTAGGCATGTGTTCACAGGTCTCTTTGGAATGTTCCATCTATTATATTTCATGGAGCGTTTTTCCACAAGCATCAATAGATATGGATTGCATGTTCTGGGGCAGAGCACTGTGTCCTTGTGTGCTGTGTGATCATCGGTCGGTTCTCTCAGGCTATAAATTACATCAGAGCTGCAGCTTCCTGCCCTTTTCATCGGGCTCTGTAGCACACAGCTAACAAGCTCTGTATTTTTATCAACAGCAGAATTTACATTTGAAGTTCTTACAGGCAAATTTGGTATTCATCACTGGAAAAATGCCCTCTTGGGAAAGCACAGGGCTGACATGAGTTTGCAGGGTTCAGTTCTGAGCATGTGTAGGGGATGTGTTGGCTGAAACAGGGCCGTATATTTTCCATTTATTACCAGCTCTGTAGGTTTTGTGTCTTGACTGGAATTTGTTCAGTTGCTTAGGAAAACTATTGGGAGCAAAGCAAACGTGTCCATATCCCATGAGCAGAGTTATGTTCCTCTCACATTCCTGTCCTGATGGATGCTTTGGTGCTAAGTGTTAAAAATCATTGCTACTCAGGCAAGGAAGAATTTTACCAGCAACTTCAATGGAATCATATTTAATAATGTATGGAATGAAAATGGCTTTAGGGATGGGGTGCAGTTAATCCTTTGACACATTTTACATATGTTGGATGACTTTTCTTTCTTCCCCAACTGAATTAAGGAATCCCATCCTGTACTAAGGATAGAAAGCTGTTTTAATTAGTGTGAACAACGTAGAATGCAAAGGTGGCTTCTTCCCTGCATCTGGAGGATATCCTTTTGTATTTTTCACACCCTAAAGGCCTTCTGCATTTTGCCATTTCAGCATTTATACTGAGGATGTAGAAATCCTTGTGATTCCAAATCATTATGCTCATATAATCACTTTTATAGGGGTTGTTTCCACAAGGGTGTGGATAATGATGAATTTGTTGGCAGGAGCTGAGTTCTCTGCAATACGGGAAAGATCTTTGAAAGTATAACTGAATACTTACTCTCACAGACAAAAATGGTTATGATTCCTGAAATAAAACAGAGGTAATTCCCTGTGCTTGTGCAGAACAGAACCAACTCAGCACAAGGTTCATTAGTCATAATAAACAGCTGGGAAGTGGGGATGAGACTGAGATTCCATGAACAGGAGTCATTCCAGGGACTGGTATTCTCTGCTTGGAAAGCTCCTGGAGAGTGCAATAGCCCTGCTGTTGTCTACCTGCAATAATGTGAAACAGGTGCTGAACTGCAGCCTGGAGAGAACATGTTGCATTTTACTTATTTAAGGCTAAATTGTCAAAATTCTGTGACCAAAGGGAAGTGGTTCAAAGTCTTGTTGCTCAGAGCATGTAGTGTCAGCTGTAATGCTGCGAGGGGATAAGGTGGTGCTGTCATGTCCATCCCCGTCTGGAAACATTCCTTGAGTGGAAAGAGCGTTCCAGAAAAGTGCTGCAATTCATTTAAACCTTCAAAGGCTTTTCAGCCTTTGTCTAATGGGAGGCTGTGGGCTCAGTACAGCCAATTTTCAGCTGACTAGAGCAGTGTACAGAAATATTTCAAGTCATGTTGTACAGAAATATTTCAGGTCATGTTTCCAGGCCTCCTAAAGTCCATGGCAGTAACTTTGCTTAACCCAAAGCCATGGGTCCCAGGATTACAATCTATCTTGCCACGAGATGGGAGGCACAGAGCTCTCACAGTTTTTTTCCAGGCTTTTCCAGTGCAAAAGCTGTTGAGGATCGAGGTGTCAAAAGGGAAGAGCCCCTTTTTGAGGGGCTGGGGATATTTCCACAATCCTTATCTTCTAGACCTTGAGAAATGCTTTCATAAAACCTTGCTGAGTTTGAAGAATGGACTAATCGTGTTAAAAATGACTCTCAGCCTCCTCCACACATAGTTTCTTTGAGGCTGCTTGACTGGAAAATCTTTGACTGATCTTTTAATTAAAAGCTCTTTTTTTTTTTTTTAACCAAGGAGTTGAAGCTCTTCCTGCTTTGAAGTGGGCAGTGTTTTATAGATAAACATCTCATTATGTTATGAGCTTTCTCCTCTCCCCTTCTGTCTCATTTCTTTTCCTGATGCGTCTCATCCTGTGTTGATAGTTCTAATGATTTCAGCCCAGTTCCCAGTATTGGCTGTTCCAGCTCCCTTAGCTCTGTGCTGGGCTGAGCTGAAGCTCTGGATGAGCTGTGGAGACTAAATCAGAGTCCTGTCCCCACCCCCTCACAGAAGCAGGCTGGAAATGACAATAAAAGTGGGTTTATGATGTGGTCATCACATTTCAGTAAACAAAAGGCAGTTGTAACACCAATGCAATGCAAACTGGTTATTAAGCATTAAGCAAACAATTTAAAAAGTCTGTAGCTTTTAAGTTCTGCCCTTTTAGGAAAGGAGGAGGAACCTCCTTTCATGTTTCCATTTTTGATCCCTTTCACCCCCAGTCTTTCTGGATTAGCAGGGTTTGGGAATTCATGAGGAAAGAAGTTATTTTGGCTCGGTCAGCGCTGGCCTTTTGGCCGAGTGTGGGGCAGCGTTCCTGAACTGAAGGGTTGGGATCATGGATTCCTGACACAAAGCACTCACTCCACAGCAGTGCTTGGAGAGGCATTTTCGGCTTCTCTTTTCCTCTGTGATGGTTCTGCTCCCTCAGTGGGAAGGACAATGAATTAGAGCAGGATTCACCTTTACAAGGAAAGCAAAAGGGTGGTAAAGCCCTGTGCAGATATCTCTGTCAGTTCCATGATTCAGTCCATAGCATGGCCTCCTGAACAGTTAAAGGTTGAGTAAATGACCCTTCTAATTGTGAAAATATTGATATTAAGCATTTCCCCTCTTAAAATCTACATTTGATCATGCTTTGTGCTTGTGGAGCGATGTCAGGTAGATTTTGGTGGTCAGAGGAGTGATCCACAGCACCTGGCTTGTCTGGAAGGAGCAGGGTTCTCACTGTTCCTTCCATTTGGATTCTTGGAGCAGGAGGTTTTAGGAAACTCCTTCATCAACTTGAGCCACAGATCACATTCAGTTATAAAAACCGCTGTGCATGGAGGAACACATCTACTGATGGCCACTGTTCAGTGAATTGGTATGGTTAGATTTAGGGCTGGTTAGTTTTGTTTGCTTTTTAATTTCCTGTACTTCTCGAAACACTCAACACTGGTATTTTATCCCTTATAACTGTATTTTCCAGAAATGGAAATGCAGATGTTTTATCACCACTGTTAACCCAGCAATGGCTGAGTGAAGAACTTCTGGGCTAGATTAGCTGGGAAGCTGCTTTCTGTGCTGAGGAGAGAATTATCTCCTCGTGTGCCAGCTAGAATCAAGGAAAATCCTGGCATTCTTACTCTAGCTAGTGGTCATTTATCTCAGGAATATTCCTAGTACAGCCATAGGAGTTGACAAATTAGTTCTCTGCTTTACCTTGGAGCAAATCCCTGCTTTTTGTGAACAGCACATTCTGTTAGTAACTCCAGGGATGTTCCCCACTGCACTTGATGAACATCTTCTGGACAGCAGAAGCCTCAGAACTAACATGTAGGAAAACAAAGGAAACTCCAGACTTACCAACCAGATCAAACAGAAAAATCTCTCATTTCAGTGGAACAGCAATGATTTTGTCCCTCTTCACAGAAAAAAAACACGTTTATCAATATTTTTCTCAGGTTTTTTTAACAGTTTTTTTCTTAAAAACCACCAGAATAGAGTTTGGCTTAAAGTTGATTTTGCTGTAGGTATGAGATGATTATACCTGATCCTATCTTGTTTTTACAGGTGCATAGGCAGGAAATGTTCCAGAACAAACAAAATCAGGAAGTGCCATAGCACACAAAAATCCCAATAGTTTTGGTGTGCTAATGTCACAAGTATAGAGTCAAAGCCCCCTTAGGGAATATAAAAATTATGTATTTTTTTAATAATGAGCTGTGATGGTTGTGGAAATTACAAATTTGCATTAAAACCAGCAAGTAGGGGTACTTCATTTTACAAAGGGAAAATTCTCTAGTTCTGTAACTTTCACCAGATGAATTTTGAGATAATGCTACATATTGAAAATTTCAGTCATTCTTTTGTGGGGGGTAGACAAGGGGTATAACTTGCAGGTGACTCAAGTTTTTGGCAGGCCCAGTGGTATTAACAGTTCCAAAAAAAGGAGTGCTGAGTTTACCCTAGGGATATTCCAGCAAGTGCAGGATATAGAGTTTCCCTGAACATTTGCTTTGGGTGGCTCAGTGTTTGTTATGCCAGGTTGCTGGGTACTCCAGAAATCCAAAGCAGCTCAGGGGTCGATTCCATCCCACTTGTGACCTGCACCCGTGTTGGCAGTGTGGGTTTGTATCCCCCACTTTGGGGCTGAACACAGCAGCACCCTCGTGGTTCCCCTGGTGCCAGAGCCTTACAGAACAGTGGAGCCCCTTGGATGCCTCTTGACTCTTGAGCAGATTGGCAAGGGAGGTTTGTATTTGTGAGAGCAAGGATTGGGCATGCACGGAGCAGTTCTTGTCTCGTAGCTCGGCCAACGCACTTTCCAGATGTATCTTTGGTCCTGAGATTTGGGAGCAAAAGTTCCCTCTTACAGCAGAGCCTGCACTGCTTTTGCACTTCTGGGTTAAAAATTTTGTTCAAAACAGGGATATCCAGGCTTGAGTTTTCAACTGAGACTTTAAAAACTTGCAGGGAACTCAAGTAAATAGCATCAGAAATGTTCAGAGGGACTCTTTTGTGTGGACACTGGCAAGTCTCTCAGGGTAGAGAGATTTTAACTACTCTTGCTGTTATTCAGAGAGGAATTGTATGTGAACAGGCCCATAAAGAGCAGAGAAAGTCAGCTGAAATTCACAATGAGACTTTGTGAACAGGGTTTTGATCAGATCTCGTCTCATTTACCTTCTGAATGCGACCTTGTTTCCACTGTAATAGAATTGAACTGTGACAAAGTGAACTTGAAATTCAGTTCTTGTGGCTGTGCTGAGCTTGGAACCACCAGATACTGAGTAGAGCTGATCATTTTCTGTTTTCATTTTAACACTTTCCTGGAAGAGTTAAATGTGACTTAAAAGAGTTAAAGGACAAGATGACAGAGTTATTGATCAGGTGAATCCAACAAGCTGAAAATAAAATGTGTGTGGTCATTCCTTAATTGTGCAGCAGACATTTTTCTCTTCTAAAACCACTGTGAAACTTACTGGGGGCTTCTCTGGATTCTGAGTACTTGTTTAGATGCTAAAATTTGAACTGAATGAAGATGCTTCAACTATAGGGTCGTCTCTACTATTGGGTTACATTCCTGCCATGGGAGAGTCTCTTGTGGTGGCCACCCTTGAAAAGAATGTCCTGCCAGCAGTTCATCTGCAGATTTAAACCATTGGCAAGTAGTTTTGTCATGACTTAGTCTTTAAATTACCAAAAGTGTCTTTTCTTGTGTGCTTTTTGCACTCCAGATCTCTAGACTCATATTTCTAACTAAAAAAAATCAGCCAACCTTTACCAAGTGTTCAGCTCAAATGTCAGGGGTCTCTGTAGTCTTAAATTAGGAATTACTCAAATCAAGATGCTTATTGCTGCTTTTTCTTTTTCTTTGCTAGTGGAGCTTTTTCAGTACAGTCATCTCTTGTTCCTTAATACTTTGTAATACAATGTTTATTTCTTTTCTGTCTCTTACTGTTTTCCTCCATCTCAAATACCAGTACCTGAGTTGCTTTCCTACACTCTCCACAATGATTACATAGATCAAAATCTTTGCATTAAGCCTTTTAGCTCTTTCCCCCTGTTGCATATTGTGCCTGTTCCACAGGCAGTGCAATCAGGGAGGCCAGACAGTCCAACAGGCCATTAAAATGATTCACAAAAAAACCTAATGTTTTAATTACTCTCACTCTGTGTTTGCTAAGTGAGTAAAAGGCCCTATTTGAGCAGAAGCTTCTATATATAATTAGTGCTGGATTATCAAAACCACATTTGTTGTTCTGGAGCCATCTCCTTGTCTCTTTTTAAAGCTAGGTGGAGTACAAGTGAACCTTCCCAAGGAGCTGCTGACCTGTGAAGGTGTTGGCTCTGTGACTAACACTCTGCAAACAGACTGATTAATTCGGAACCACCGGGACTGGCCAAGCCTTGCTTTGCTTTGTTTGCTGCTGCATAAAGACCAGGTAGCAGAGAGCATTGTCTTCCTGTAGGACAGCCCTGAAAGAGATGGGACATGGTGTGTTCCTCTGAGTTTTTGAGGGTTATCCGAAGGAGTATCCAGTGCTGTTGTCATGGAAGAATGCTGACAGCGATCCCGTTCAGCTCGTTCCCTTGGTGTTTCAAGCAGATCAAGCCGTGATAGTTTGCCACAGTACAATAGTGGCATTCTTTATCCTGACTTTTGCCTAAGCCGATGGTGGAGCAGAAGTTTTGGCCATTTCACTCTCAGATATGAAGTTCTAAACAGCTTAAGCACTTCTGAAAATATTAGTGGGTGCTGGTTGGTGTCTCTTTGAAAATCCAGCCTTTTGCATCCAGTCCCACTCACATTTCAGCCCCCAAGAAGCTCTCAGGACTCATTCAGCTCTTCCTCATGGCTTGATTTAGTTTTGTGCATCCCTGAAGTATTTGTTACCAAGCTCTTACCATTCCCAGAGGTTTGAGGATAGGGGCATTAAGCAGTGTGGCAGAATGAGTGCAGGGATTTTGTCTCTGTAGGTTTGGTATGAAGTAGCCCAGCAGTGCAGGTGAGGGCTGCTCTCCTATCTGCCCTACTTCTCAATGTTTGCTTTTCCTCATGCCACCGTGAAATGTGTCAGTGTGTTTCCTGTTAATTAGGATATCAGAAGATCTCTGGTCAGCAGGGAAGTTGTTTTTTAACTGTTTCATTTGCTTTAAACAAAGGGGGGAAAAAAAGGCAGGAGATAATAGGGTGTTGCAATGAAACAGATGTGTGCTGAAACCTTTTAATGGAAAAGTACTTTAAAGGAGTCAAGTGTACAGCAATCCTCCCTCTGTGCTGTACAGTCACCACTTCCCAAAGTGCATCTCTCACTGCCTCTTAATCAGTCTCAGTATCAATCTCAGGATCAATGCTGGAACAGGGTGAAAGGGATCTGCCGAGTCCCCTGGGCTTTCAGTTAAGCTTTGAGGTCTTAGTGGCTTATCTGCTTTTGAAAAATGGATTTTAAACACCAAGTTAATTGGGTTCTTGAAAACGGTGCTCTGAGTTGACAAAAGAAGTCAGAAAACACATCCAGGCTCCCTATAACATGTGCTGCTTTATCACAGGGAGTCAACAGAGACTGTGGTGACTCCAAACTAATGCCAGCTTTTGGGACTTGGCTGTGACTCAATTCAGATCGATAATGTCATGAATCCCATATGAATCCATTGTGTTAAATTGTTCATTGTGTAGCTGGAAATCAGCTGAAGGCTACTTGGCTACTGGAGGAATTCTGAATATAGCCCAAAAAAGCTGCTGTTATCTGCCTTCTGACATCAGATTGCAAATCTGTTGTGAAAGTCTGTTCATTTCAGTGTCTGGAGGCACCTAAGGTGTCTTCAGACATCCCAGTTGCTCTGTCTGCCTCTGGAGCAGGGGACAGATCTCCCTCAGGTGCTGTCAAATCTTTCAGTGCAGTGAAGGTATTTTAAATATACTTAAAGGTCATCTGAAATGGCACTAAACAGCTGTATTTTGGTGTCCTAGACCAGGTGTCATAAACCAGGTGGGATTAAGATTCTCCTGTGACCCAGGTTTGTTTTACTGAGATATTAAAAGTGGTGACAGGACCTTTCCCAGGCAAGGCTGAGCACAGGGCACCTGCCTGCCTTGCCTGGCTGTCGCTGTGTGTTCCTGGTGCTGCTCTGCATCCTCGGCACATCCTGGCAAAGCCTCAGGGAGTGCTCTCGTGCTGAGTCCAGGATCTTCTGAAGTCACAGCCACAGGATGAGCTGAAAGCCAGAATTGATAAGAAGGACATATTTCAGCTAAACCACAAGTGCTAGAGCACAGTGAAAGTGTGTGGGGTGGTTTAATAATTGTTTTTATTTGCTGTACAAGTGTGGGCTGTTAATATTCCCTTTACTTAGCCATGGAGCTAAATGCTTCCAGCCCTTGATTTATACTGACCTTGCCCTCAAGGAACCACTTCTCTGAGGCTCGGGAGTTCTGTTCAGATGGGAAATTTTGTTAAAACATCCTGGCATGTGAGAACAGAATTCCAGAGTGACAGAACCATCCCAGTCTTCTGTTGCCAGGGAGGTTGTGAGTTAGTCCTTAATTTCTTGTTGCAATCTCTTGCTGCACTGTCCTTTCTGAGGTGGATTTGGGGATGACAGACACGGGACAGTGAAACTGCTGATCTGTTACAGGAGCAGGAGCTGGAATGAGAAAGCTGTGACATCCCTCATGAGAGGACAAACTTGTCTGCAGGCAACAGTTTGCCTCTCTGAAATGTATGACTCGAGCATTGCAGAGTGCTATGAATAGCTTTCTTTTATTTCTTGTTAGTTATCCTGCCCTTGCAATTCAAATAAGGTATCCATTGTTTAAAAACATCACACCAAAGCTGCATCTGTCTCCATGCTTTAGTCTTACATGACTGAAATGCTTTGTGAGATGACTCGGTGCTCAGTGCTTAAATTACATCGATGGGCTCTGCATGCAGGAGGGGCTTAGTACCTACTTCAGCTATGGAACAATGAATTACTGATGTGGAATTTTGATTATGTTGAAGGAGAAAATGTGTTTTTATTGTTGTTTGCTTAAGAGATGACAGGATTAAAATTGAGGAATAAGGTACTAAATGGAACATTCCCTGTTAACTCCTCTGTGGAACAGCAGAAGGCCATGGCATTAACCTTTGGGTTATTAATATATTGATGGAGGGAAGGATTAAGAAAAGGGCAGGTTGTGGGACACAAATGGGACAAAGGCCAGAGGCAAATAATTTTGTATTGACTCCAGTTCTAAAAAATAGATTCAAGGCAGAAATTAGAACATTTTCAAAGGTGTTTATGTAGTCAAATGTTGTCACTTCCCAAGTGAAATTATTCCTCTGTCCTGGGAGTGGGGAAGCAGGTGTTTGAACTGTTAGTATAATTAAGGGTCAAGGAAAATAAATGTAACTTCAAGACTGGTGCTTTACTGCAGTGATATGTGCTGTCTCAGAGCACGTGGAATGTAAAGGCAGATAAATGTATTGAATCTTCATTCCAGAGTGTCACACGTGCCCCCCTGTGACTGGTAAAATGTTTGCCTCCTACTCCCCCTTACCCTGCTATCACTGTAATTACATTGGCTGTACCGCCTGGATGTTACTTCTGGTCAAGAATCCTGTGTGTTCCACCTTGGAGGATTGGGAAATGTTTTCCTCCATTCCATAGTCCATTTTCTTTTGGTTATGGATGTCCCTATGGAAGCTGCTGAGAACTCAGATCAAAAATAGATCATAATGTGGAAAAACTGAAGAGTAATCCTGATCCTTCTGTGAGAAACATTGTAGCTGTGTTGAAAATGGGATTAAAATGTCGAAAGATCATCTCAAGGGGTCAACTTTTATCTCATTAAAGTGATACTTTGGCTTTTGACACCAGGGGGAAGGCAGGGAGTGCTCCCTGGCAGCAAGTGGTGCATGAAAAGCTGCACAGCAGGGCACAAGCCCTGGTCCTCGTCCTGACTTAGTGACCTTGGGTGAGGTGTTTCATTCCTCTCTGCTTCCCTGTCCCGTAACCTAAACTTAATTATGTGTTTCAGAGGATTTGAGTTAAATAGCTGTTAATTTTAAAGCACTTGGAAAATTATAAGCTCTATCTATTGTTACAGTTTATTGCCTCACACTTGAAAAGCAGAGCTGAAAATGGAGAAGCTCTTCCTGGGCACCCAGGTGAGGAACACGGTGATGAGGTGATTTCCACTGAGATTCAGGGCTGGTTGTTTTTCTCTTCCCTGCTCTAAACCAGCAGTGAAGTTCTGTGTGATTCCAGCCACCTAAAGCAGCAGCATAAATCAGGGCTGTATTGGATTCAGCAGCCTGGGGGGCACGTGTGTGTCTGGAGTCTCCCACAGCCCATCACCAGACTGGGGGCCAGTTAATCAGGTCACCAGGGGGACTTGCACAGCCCTAAATGCAGCTCCTGCCCGTGGAGCCTCAGGCTGTGGGGTTGGCAACTGCTACACTGCTCAATTCCAAGGTCATTCAGAGCGGGGTTGCCCATAAAATAGACTTTAAAGTAGTGTTTGTACTTGATTTGGTGTTTTGTGATCGACATATGCACTTAAAACTATTTTTTTCTGGGCTCCTTGTGGCTTTTTAGTATTGCATGGTGCTTGTGCAGTGAGGAAAATATAGAAGTCTTTCTACATCATGAAAAAACCAGGTTGGTTAATGGTTATTGATGGATTGCAAATGCTTTGTGATTTACGACAGAACAAGTCAGCAGAGCGTGGAGTCTTGCAAAACACATGAGGCACATTGAGTAAGCTCAAAGCCTGCACTGGTTGGCAAACTGGTGGAGTACAGATAATCCCAGTTAAATATCATTAATTGTTATCCTTATGTATAGGTCTTCCATTGCTCAGGATCGTGTTGCAGTTGTCATCTGGCGGTGATTAGAAACATGCTGGCATCGCTACAAGCGCTGCATATCTCCCAGGAAAAGGTGCATTCCTTCGTGCCAGGCGATTTGTACTAATGTGTGATTGCCTCACTAATTCTTGTAATGTACAGAATACCGCCCACTATTTATAGAATACTGCGTAGTCACGTGCTGACCAGTTGACAGTCACGTTATTGAACTGGT
Organism: Aleadryas rufinucha; assembly: GCA_013397815.1. Taxonomy (NCBI): domain Eukaryota; kingdom Metazoa; phylum Chordata; class Aves; order Passeriformes; genus Aleadryas; species Aleadryas rufinucha. The sequence goes on along the minus strand of VZTH01019368.1, from coordinate 197,280 downwards.
TTTGGGCATTAAAAAAGTTTTTCAGAGCACTTGCTTTGTCATAAAAATTTGTGTGAAGGGTAGAAAACCCTCTCAGATCAAAAGAAAGCTCAGGACATAGAGAAGGCTTTAAATCGCCCCATAGGCTCCATTTAAGAGCATCTCTGACCATTGGTAATGTGGATTTTACATCTTAAAACTGTAGTAGGGTTACAGCTTGTGTGAAAAGTGCTTCTGTATGCTCGTCCTGCTCCATGGTCAAGATGTATTCAAGTGCTCTCCCAGCTGGACACCTGGAGTCCACCTGTGCCTGAGCAGGACTGTGCTGAGCTGGGATTTCTCTGCTGGAAGTCACATCACCTCACGGTCCTTTCAGTTCTCCTCCCATCCTTCATCTCGTGGTGTTGGCTGCATGAACACCACGAGCTTTGCTCATGTGCTGAGCTCACTCTGAGTACGTTTTACGGGTGCCAGATCCTGGCAGTTGGGTTGGGAATGGGACGATCCATGAGCCGGGGCCTCCGGCTCTGACAAGAAGGAGAATTCCCATCTCCGCCTGCGTGGTGCTTTCCACCGGAGATCCCGGAGCTGTGCTGTCCCCTCCAGCTGTAGGTGACTGAACGAAGCTGTGTGGGCCTGGCTGTCCCTGTATCTCTTCCCAAAAACACTGGAGCCTTTGTCTCTGGCCTCACCGTGCCCCTGCCATGACAGAGGCTCTCTGTGCTCTCCTGCCAGCGCTGTGCTGGGTTCAGGGGGCTTTTCTTCAGCTGCTCTTTGTCCCGGGGTGTTTATTGTGCTGCTGCGGAGTGTGTGTGTTTGGGGGGGAGGAGGAGGGGCCCCTGTTTGTGTGGGCTTTATAAACCCAGTGCATTCTTCAAAAGAGATGCTGAGCAAACGGGGTGGTGTTAATGTTAACCCTTCCGTGCCCTGCGTCGCGGAGAAGGCTGTGGGAGGGTGATGAGGTTGCTGTGTAAGGCGGGGAGTCTGCTCCCCCTGTGCTCTCAATGCCCTTTGATTTTCTGTGAGTGCTGCACATGTGTGTCAGCAGAGAGCCTCCCGAGTGTGGGGAGATGGAATTCATTCTAGGATTTCCCCCCAGAGTCCTTCTGGAACTTGTTTTTATTGCAAACACTGGCTCACAAGCCCTTTCTGTTTGCATAACTCGCTCTTGCATCCTGTTTATGTGGCTACATTGGACAACATCTCCTCATTGTGCCATATCCCCACACTTCATGGTCCTGTACTTTAGGGCTTTTCCTTTTAAACAAGGTCCTGAAAGCAGGATTTTCTGAAATTCACGGTGTTGTCACTTGCAGTGGCATGTCATACCTACCCTTTGAACCAGCTTCTTCTCTTTAACCAGCTTGTTACAACTTCCGTGGTTCAGATGTCTCTTACAGTTCCTTCAGTGCCCGGGGTCCTGTATTTCAAGAGAGCTTTGAAAGATGAAAATCAACAACTCATAAACTTCATTTCCCTTGTAATCACATAATGCTTTGCATTGTTGGTTGGTGGGGAAAAAACCCAACCAGCAACCAAACAGAAAAGCATCAACTCTCTAAGCTCCTTTTGCTCTTCTTCCATAAGAGGATGAGAATTTATGATGTGGAAAATCTCTCATCCATCTCTGCAAGAAGCTGCAGCAGCACAATTGTCTTAGTGTTGGAAGTGCCAGAAGAGTTTTATATTGCACTGAATCTGTGCTCAGCATAAATGTTTCAGTCCTCCTTTTGTGATGGTCTGCCTAAATAGAGAATAATGCAAATAGTTCTGTGTGTGATAAAATACTTTTTTTTTCCAAGACAGTATCTTTTCTTGAGTTACTGAACTTTTCCCCAGAAATTATTACAATTAGATGCAGCATTTCACAAAGTAGTGTGAAGAACTTTTACTTTCAAATAATTAATATCCTTATATCTTTACATCAATATAATTAATAGGGGGTTGTAGTTCGTGTATTGCAGCATTTATGCATTGTATTATTACACTGGGAAAAAGTTCACCAGGCTGTGTTCCTTTGCAGGGGGTGGGAAAGGAAGAAATGCAGAATAATACAAGCCTTTGAAACATGAATCCACACAGTCAGTCATGACTAAACCTATTCAAACACTCAGGTGTTTTTTTCTAGGACCGCTCTAGGCTCCAGCATTGTTGTTGTGAGACTTGTTTTCTTCATGCACTAACTCAGATTTACTTCATGCCTTGTTTTTGAAGGAACGGTTTCGGCTGCGAAGCGCACGGGGATCCCGGCACCCCGGGAATTGTCCTCATCCGTGTCCAGGGAGAGAGCTGTGCTGCGTGGTCAAGCCAACACCAGGAAAACACAACCCAGCCCCACCTCCTCTGGTGCACCAACTCCTACCAAACACGTGCGCCCCACCAGCAAGTCCAAGCAAGAGAATGAAACCGGTGACAAGGCCGTTCTGGAATCTCAGGTTAAAGAGCTCCTGGCAGAAGCAAAGACGAAAGATTCGGAAATTACCAAACTTCGTTGCGAGTTGAAGAGATGCAAAGAGAAAGGGTCACTCAACGCTGAAGGAATGGGTGCTTCCAACCAAAATTTAGAAACAGTGTCACCTGTTGACATAGATCCGTTGATAAGGACCCTTCAGGAAAAAAACAGGACTTTCCAAAAAGAGCTTGCTAGCCTGGGAGAAGAAAACCGTGCTTTGAAAGAGAAATTGCTTTATCTGGAGAACTCTCCTCTCTCAGACACAACCACAAGCAGTGGAGGCGACAGCAGCCTCCCAACCCCAACCACCCAAGAGTCCAGTTTTGGCAGCCCATCCAAGAACGTGTCGAGGGGCGAAGCGGAGGAGCACAGGCAGCACGTGAACGGGGCTGCCCTGCGCAATTCCGGTTCTTCCAGCAGCGATGTCACCAAAGCCTCCCTGTCCCCCGACGCGTCCGACTTCGAACACATAGCAGATGTACCTTCCAGGCCAACATCCGCCAGCAGCAACCACCTCAAAGGCTCCAAGTGCTCCACTGCAGGAAGTTCTCCGAACAACATCAGCGACCTCTCTGTTGCGTCTCTCACAGAGAGAATACAGAAGATGGAGGAGAATCACCACAGCACGGCGGAAGAACTGCAGGCCACTTTGCAGGAGCTGTCTGATCAGCAGCAAATGGTGCAGGAGCTGACAACAGAAAATGAGAAGCTGGTGGAAGAGAAGGCTCTCCTGGAGACTTCCTTCCGTCAGCACAGAGACAGAGCCGAGCAGCTGAGCCAGGAAAATGAGAAGCTCATGACTCTCCTCCAAGAGAGATCCAAGATTGAAGCTCAAGAGGGGAAGGTCCTCGAGCTGGAACAGAAATGTGCAGAAGTTCTTGAAAAAGCACAATTTGAAAGGGAGAAACTGCTCAACATTCAGCAACAGTTAACCAGCAGCCTGCGAAGCTTGGAAAGGGAGCATCAGGATGCCCAGCAGGTGATAAAAAGCCTGAGAGAAGAAAATGAGAAGCTGCTTAAACTTCTAGAAGCGGAACAGCAGAGCAACAGCACAGTGACAAAAAGTCTGGAGGACTGTAAAATTGCCTTGGAGGGTCTGAAAATCGAGAATGGCTCTCTCAAAACTCAGCTGGAGAACGAGAAACAAAAGGCTGCAGAAATGAACGTGATGGGCTGCACCTCTGACAACTCCGAGGTGCAGGAGATGCTCAAGGTAGCCCACGCAGAAAAGGCTCAGTTAGAAGCCTCTTGCACTGAGCTGAAACAAGAGCTGCTGAAGGCAAACAGTGAGCTGAAGCACATTCAGGGGCTGCTCTCGAAGGTAAAGCAGTAACAGCTCTAAAATAAAGTGGTTGTTTCTGTCCTTCCATGAATAGGTTGGTCTTTACATTGTTGTTGAGCCATTGATTATAAGTTTCCAGGATTTAAATTGTGTGATTAGCTTTGAATGGAAGCTGGGGTTATATGATATTATCTCGGTTTCTGCTGCTATATCCACATTTTCTCAGAAATAACTATTAGCATAGCTGTGTTTATAAATTCATAACTATTTTGTTCTAATACCTTCTGTAGAAATTACTCTTTTAGTAAATAGAGTTGTGTCTATCAAAACTGGAGCAAAGAGCAGATCAATAAAAAATTACTTTGATATTTTGTGAACAAATAGTGTAAATCACTTGCTAATCAGATAGAGAGAAGGGCATAAATAGTTAGCTGTGAATATTAAATTCTGAATAATGAATCACAATTAATTAGCAGTGAAATTTAGGTGTCATTGATCATGAGAATACAAGGACGTGAGTTAATGCTCAGAGAAGCTGATAGATGCAGCAGCATGGCTAATGATGCACAGTCAAGCTCCAGATGAGATAATTCTCATAAAACAGATATTTTTGCAAAAAAAAGAGAAATAGTCTGTTTTGGGATAGGTGAAGTAATGGGAAAAAAATATTTTAGAACAATTTGCCTCATTTGTGAGTTCATAGCTTTGCTCCAAACAAGCTTAAGCAAGTTGCTGTCCCTGTTTTCTGTGTGATCTGGGATGTTCAGAGGAGCTGCAGTGTGAGGCATCACACAAGTGTTAATAAAGCACAAGCAGTGATTATGTCCCAGTGCTGCAGGAGGAGTGAGAGTGTGCAGCCTTTCCTGTATAGAGAAGGGAGCATGAGAAGAATGATAAAATTGGCTGCAGAGGAAGAGAGCATTGCCAAAAAGCACCTCCATGGTTTGAGTGATTTAGAAAATCCAGATGTCCTTTCAGCTAAAAGAGGTGACCACAGCAAATGGAGTTAGTAGGGGAAGCTCCCAAGTGCTTTCTGGAGCTGCAGTTCATGAAGAATAAATGAAAAACTGCTGAGTGCTCAGACTCTGTACCAAACTTTTTATTGCTTGGTTTGGAAACCACAGATTTCCTCCTTTTTACTCTTCCCTTCCCTCGAATTAAGCTGTTTTGAATCACTGGCTATTTGTGACACCCAGACAAGACCACAGGCTTCTGTAAGGCTGCCCTTCAGTGAGGCTGTGCCAGTGCTGCTCACTGAATTGGCAGCCTGCACCTTTTCCATAATTTCTTCATGCTCAGAGAGCTCCCCCAAACCTGGAAGCATTGATCAGTGGGCTGAGCCAACAAACTGAAGTGCAGCAGATTCCCCCTTCAGTAATTCCAGATGTCCCATACCCAGAAATACACTTATCTGCAGTAGCTGGCTCTGCTGTGTGTGTTTTCACAGTCCATTGAAAATGCACATGGTAAAAGCAGCAAATTGTTGATGTGGATGAACTGATCATCATCCTGGCCCTAAGGCAGTGATATCACTTTCATAATGTGATACAGAAATAGATGTGGAGCTTTCTGGGAATATAATTCCTGTCCCTTCATTAACTGCAGAGATTGGTTTGGAATTGTGGTCATCATATAGAAAACTTCATTTCCTTTGCAGCATCTTGTATTATCTTTATTGCCAGGAAAGAAAACTGACATTCATAGCTCATCTCTGCTTCCTGAGACTCTCACTGGCATTGAAACTGGGTGTACACAATGCTTAGAGCACAGGTTCAGCTCTTAAATCCATGAGGTGCCCAGTAAAACCTCTGATGAGTGACATCTCCTAAGAAATAAGGACACACTTGCAGCTTTCTTTCCTCCCTCCCAGGCTGAGAACGAGTATGGGCAGCTGAAGGAGGTGTGTGACCGACAGGCCGAGCAACTGAGCAGAACCAGCCAGAAGCTGCAGGAGAAAACATCAGAGAATGAAGCAGATATCAAAAACCTGAAGGAGACCATTTTCGAGTTGGAAGACCAGGTGGAACAACATCGTGCTATAAAGCTCCACAATAACCAGCTCATCAGTGACCTAGAAAGTAGGTGGAGGTGGAAAAAAGGATTTTAGTGAACTTATTTGGGGGGCTCAGTATGGCTGCAACAGGGAGGAGGAGAAGGAGGCCTGTCCTTTACAAATATTCCAGTTTGGGATATTCCCTTTGGGATATTCCCTCCAGGCACAAAAGTACTACTTTGACAGATAGTGCAATAGATGGAATATTAGAGACAGTCTCCAAGCCTCGTTCTTCAGTGAAGGAAGTATTGCCCATTCTAGAAATTGGAATTATTGCTCTTTCAAAGAGCTTTTAGGGGAAAGCACTGGGAAGAGCAGTAAAGTCGAGGTTGCTGTGGATGGGGAGCTGCCACCTGGTGGAACCAGTGGTTGTTCCACACATCGTTGATCCCTTGGGATGTGTGTGCTGAGTAAGTGAATCCACGTGGGATTCTCTGAATTTCAGTCTGGTTTAACACCTGCAAATAACAGGATGTATTTTGGAGATGTTTGAGTAACAAATCTACTGTCAGGTCCATTCCTGATCATTCAGTTTAGTCTATTTTAATGGCTTTGCTGAATTTCAGTTTAGTCTGTTTTAGTGGCATTACCAGAAGCAAAACCAAAGTTGCTCTGCTCTCCCATTTTCACTTCCACTGTTGCCCTTAAGTGTTTAATAATCTTTTCACGTTTTTTATCATTCCTAGGTAAAGCAATGAAGCTGGAAGAACAAAAACAAGATACAGAGAGGCAGCTGAAGGCTCTGACTAAGCAGATGAAGGTAAGGTTTAAGCTCCAAGACAAAGCCAAGCTGAGTTTTTATTGCAGTACTGGATTTGAGAGAGGCATTGTGTTTTCCTAGAACAAGTGTAGAAATTTTTTCTGCACCCTTTAAGCCTTCATTCTCTTCACTTTGGACTTGTTGGCAATATTGGAGTGGAAAGCTTAGCCTGAGTTTCTTTGGCAATATTTTTGGTACTATAAAGAGGCAAGCGTTTAGTTTGACCCCAGCACCACCTTAAAACTGTGGGGAAATCCTGGTTGCTTGTGATCTCTGCAGCAGAGATCAATAACTAAGTGCTCATCTCGAGTGGGTGCATTTTTACAGCAGTTTGGGGTTGTGATTGCCCTTTCCAGGAGGACACAGAGGAGTGGAGGCGTTTCCAGGCTGACCTGCAGACTGCAGTGGTCGTAGCCAATGACATAAAGTGTGAAGCTCAGCAGGAGCTCCGTGTGGTGAAGAGGAAGCTGCAGGAGGAGGAGGAGAAGAGTGCCAGACTGCAGAAGGAGCTGGATGAAGTGAAGGGCAGCAACAGGTTGGTTGTTTACCATTTACCAAGGCCAAAATTTGATCTGTGTGCCTGCTAACACGCATGCAAACAGTGCTTTGTCAGTAACTATTCACTGCCTTGGATGTGCATCTTGTCTGTTTGTAACTCTGCTGGCAGATTTTGTTGTCTCTTATTCTAAGATGTTTCTGTTCTTTTTCTTTTTGGCAATCTACCTCTGTCAAGGTTTTAATCAGCAAATATTAAGTAGTAACAATTGCCAATATCCTCTGATAGCTTTACTCTCAATATGGTGATGCCTTCATGTCTCTGTGCAGCTGTATTAAACCATCTGTGGAAGGATTGGCTGGGTACAGATATTCCATGGGGCATCCAGAAGAGAGCTTCTTAACCTGAGGGAAGTCAATGAAGAAAGACAAAGTAACACAAGCAGTCATCTGTTCGTCAGAAATGTGTGTCAAATTAATTTTGCTCCTCTAAATTTTGCCATTTAATCTCTCTCCTGGTAAATCCATGGCAGAATGGCCACAGGAACAGGGTGAATCTTTCATTTCTTTCAGGTGAAGTCACAGTCCAACTCTACATTGCACTTATTTGCTCACTGTTTTCCATTGAGAAGTTTCCACAGCAGCTGTACAGTAGATGGGACTAAAAACATGGGAGAGCTTTTTTGTGGAGGTGTAAGGATCAGAATTCCTGGACTGAACAAACAGAAAAACTTCTTTTCAGAAAATAAAGGAATGTTTTTAGGCTCCAGTTGCATTAGCAGAGTCCCAAGTGGATGCAAAGAAAAGCTATTACAGACTGTGTACTCAGACAAAATGATTACCAGACAGTGCTTGAGTTCTGGGCTCTGTTTCCATTCCTAATTTGTTCTTAATGAAATTTCTCTTGTTGAAAGCAGGGTTCCTATATGAGAGTGGGGAATCATATTCTTATAGTTTCCCCTCTGTATAATTTTGGCTTTTAAGATGTGTTTGATAGTACTTAAAATGAACAGAAGATGACCTGCTAATTTGCAAACTGGAATATTTATCTTCCATCTATAAGGATCATTATCAGCTCTCTGGTGTAAGAAGCCTGAGCTACAAATACTCCTTTTTAAACTGGGACCCCAGAATCCATACAGCTGTAGTTCCAGGAGGGGGTGTTCAGACATGCATTTAATGAAGTCAGTTTTGGCATTTGTGTCTCCCTCTGTGTCACACACACACGGATGTGTCTGTCTCTGTCGTGTTGACTCTTTGTGTGGCTTGCTTTGAGTATTGCCTTGGTCATGGAGCCAGATATGCTGTCTGCAGTGGGCAATATTGATTCACTTTCAAAGGCAGGTAATGAAACCAAATTTTGCATCTGTCAGGATAATTAATTTGACTCTCAGAGTGTGCAGAATGTCTGTACTGAGTGGTATGGGGGAACATAATGAAGCCTGTTGAAGTCACTGTCCAAACAAACCAGTGATCAGCAGCTAAACACTGGAATTTTAAAACTCTGCTGACCTATGAAACAAATTCCTGAAGTCGCCAGGAACTCCTGCTGGGAGCCAGTTCTGCACTCCCAGATATTTTTGCATTCCTGAGGTCTCTGTCTTCCCCACCACCTCAGCTTCTTTCACCCAAGAAATTCTGGGGGTGTTCTCATCATCACTTTGTGAGCTTTCACAACTGCCACTGCTCAGAATCAGCAGTAGATTCTGGTACCTGTGGTGATTTTGATGCGTGCTCAGCCCCGGTGGAAGCAGTTTGTAGCATGATACCTTAACAGAGTCTATGAAGTATTCCTCATGTTTGCTAATGCTGAGCAGCTGCAGGCTCAGCTGAATGTCTCACAGTCCCTAGTGAAAGTTTCCTGTCTGATTTTTAAGCTCTCGTTGGAAAATGTACCTTCCAGAGAACTTGCTACTCAAAGGTTTTTGGCAAAATCTCAGCCATCTCTTGAGGGTCATTAGACTCCACCTCATAAATTCATCTTGAAGCCAATTTATCTCCTACGACATCCTGCCATTTTAATGTTTGCCTGTGGCTGCCTGAGTTCCTGCCTCCAAGTTTGATTTCACCGTTACGTTCTTCTAATCAGACAAAAAGTCATTTTTGGTTTAGGAACAGCCAAAGAACTTGCAGAAAAAATCCTGATGAGGTCATCAGAGTTCAACTGAATGAAGGTAAGAGCCTCCCAAAGGCATCTTTAACACAGATTAAATGTCTAATTCTATGACTAAGAATGTTGGGGGGAGGTTGGACAAGCATCAACCAGATGGAATAAGGGAAAAAGGAGTTAACTTGTCCCAAGTTAGTTCTGGTTGAAACTACGAATTGATTAACCTGTGCTTCAGGCAGTCTTCTATGATACTTTACATCCTAATTAATGTTACTTCTCTGCAGTAAAATGCAGAAGCTTACACTGTTGTGTAGCTGTCTCCTCACAGGTAGTGGACATTGAAGTTAAATAGTCTCCATCCTTGGAGGTTTTCAAGACCAGACAGGATAAGATCCTGAGTAAAAGTTTCAAGGTCTTGCTTTGACTCTTTGGCTTCAAATTGTCAAAATTATTTTGGCACTAAAACATTATGTGCCTTGAACTAAGAACATGGAGGGAAGACAGTTGGGCCAGGAGTAGTACTTCGAGAAATTAAATCTGTAATTAAACAAGCGACTTCTTAGAATAATAAAAGAATTAACCAGATCTTCAAACGGAAGCCTAAACTGAACACTGAGATGCATCCCACTAATTTGCTTCTGTTCTTCCTCCTGAAGTCTCAAATGCCACAGCATGGCAGTGTCACATGCTTTTCTCCTGGAAATGAGCTTGTGCTCTGTGTATTAAACCCCGCTGTCAGTCTGTATGTGCTGATGTGCTGCTCATTTGTGCCTGTGTTTGCAGCTGTTCTGTCTCACACGGGTTTGAAAGCTCACTCTGCTCTCACAGCAAGCAAAGGAGGATGGCAGAGCAACTCAGCTGCCTGGATGGGTTCATGTACCCCTTTTGAATGAATAGCCTGAAATGACCAGAGGAGAGGAAAGCCAGGAACACTACCATCCCTGTCCTACATTGATCCCCTGCTTTAAATAATTGATTTCTTCTTATCTGAGCAACATAGGTTTTTTTTTTATTTTATATTTTGTGCTGTTGTTGCTCATCGTGTCTCAAAGCCAAATTAGTGGAGTGTTAAGGCACTCCTTTAACTGTTCCAGCCACACCACTGGCATTTCCCCCACTCCCCTTAATTTAGAGATGATGGGATGATGTGAAATTGAGAGCTGTACCTCAGGGTGGGCTTTGTGTGGCTTTTCATAACCTCCCCGACTGCTGTCTGTCTCTCCACAGGTGCCTGATCTCTGCCAGCTAACACAGCCCTGAAAGGAGGCACAGCCAGGCCTGTGAGACACTGCAGGACTTGCCTTCAACTCCCAGCTGAAAAAGGGAAGTTTCAATGCAAGAAAGCACCTCTGGTTTTTTTATTACCCTGCAAAATTCAAGTGTATTGCAAAGTGTGAATGCTCAGGTCCACCTCTTCCCCATGGGCAAGAGCCTCTCTCTTTGTTTCAGAAGGCTTCTCTCTTCAGAAGACTCCAGGAGGCAGAAGAAATTCTGAATTACTCTAAAGCCAGCTAAGCCATAAGAAATAATCACAGAGATTTGGGGATCTGAAATAACTGAGAGCTTTTTTTTTTGAGGGATGGGGCTATTTTCCTCAACACAGGCATCCAAACATGCCATTTTAAACTTAAACAAGAGTAAAACAGTGTGTGTATGTCTGATTTGTAAAATTTAATGGCATATACATGAATTCTGCATACAGTATTATATCCTGTGATCTATCTTTGTGTGTCTGAATGCGTGTAGAACAGATGGTTTGTACAGACACACAAACTTGGTGGTAGGTCGCTGAAATCCAGCAGCAAAACAGAGTAGAAACGTGGATTTATAAACTCCCTGACTCTCAGCTGCTGTGCTGGTTTCAGATCGTCAGTCCTGCATTGACGAGGCGCTCGCCACTGGGTGGCACGGCCGAGCCGGTGGTGTTGGGAAGGGACAGCCACGGAGCGTGTCCTGCTGTGACCTTCCCGGAGGAAGTTCCCTGCGAGGTTTGTCCTCCTGTAAGAGCTGCACGTGGAGAGGACAGAAGGAAAAGAAATGAACATATCAAGCCCCTAGTAAACCCCCTCTCAGAAAGGAGTCGTTCTCATGCCTTTAACTCAGGTGAAGTATTGATGATCAGGGAGAACTTGGAAGTTCAGCTCTGCAGCCGGAGACGCCTGGAGAGAGCTTTCCATGGATGCTGAGGAAAAACTCAGAGATCACCATCTCTACCAGGAGATTCCCACCATCTGTTCCAGGACTGGAATTCTGTGTTTTGGCTGTGGGATTTCTGTCCTTTTCTTCGGGATGTGAAGACCTAGCAAGGGCCTGGTGTGGGAGCAGGCTGAGCTGGTGGAGAATTCCACAGGATGTCCTGGCTTTGGCATGGCCCCCACCTCTGTGCCGTGCTGCTGGAGTGTTTGCCTATATGCACACTGGTGTTGCCTTTCTTTGCTGTGCTGGCAGCTGTTGAATGTTGGTTTTTATGTTTAAGAAATATACATTGAAGTGCCAAATAAATGTTTAAGTGTTTGGAATTGTCTGCTGCCTGCCCTTGGCCTCTCTTCTGTTCTGTGCATCGGTAGCTGTGTGTCTCTACTTTGTGTGCCTTGGAGTTCAGGAGGAGTCACAATGACAGGAACTGTGTCAAAAACAAGATTGGGGAGTCATTATTTCTGACAATGTGGTCCTGTGGTCTTAGGCCTCTTGTAACAGTCATCAGAGCAGTTTAGAAATGTTACAAACATGAGAAGGCTGAGTTTGCCAAAAATCTAAACATTAAGCACAGAAAGACTTGCACCTTGTTGTCAGCCAGTTGTCCACTTATTTCAAAAGTAGAAACAAGGAGACTCACTCTTGCTATCAGAGAAAAGCTCACTGCATCTACTGCTCTCCCCAGTGAATGAATGAAACTCGGCAGTGGTTTTGTGAAAGGGACTGCACATTTTAATTCCTTTGTGGCTCCAGTGCTCTGCTTCCTCCTGGAGCTGCTCCACCTCAGCCAGCTGCACGTGCAGCATTTATCTGTGTGAAGCATTCATTCTTGTTTCCAGGAAAGCCTACAGCAGTTGGTGACATTTTGTTCTAATCCCTCACTTTTGTAGCAGAGCTTGTGTAGTCTCTTGGATGGCCTAAGCTGTGCTGAGCTGAATAAATTCAGGAGTCATTTTGGGTTTGAAGTTACGGCTTGTCATTAATCTTTCTAATCTGTGCTCTGTACTGTCCTCCTGAATTAGCTACTGCAAGTTAAGCTCTTGCTCTTCTGCTTCTCTATTAAGAAGCCCATCTCTGTGCACACACGTGCATCCCCCTGTCATACAGATTGTTCTGTTTAAAGTTGGAAAGTGCTCACCAGTTTCATCTCTCCATTGTTTGTTGGCTGGCATGTGTTGTTTTGGTTGAAGCAAGTGGCTCTCAGGACTATTTTCCTTCCCTCTAAGCCAGGGTTTACAGCACGGGAGGCCTCGGTTTTCTGTCGTGATTGTGTTTAATCAAGGAGGTTGTTTCAGGCTGCCTATTACAAATACACAGATGGAAGATTACAGGAAGCATCCTAAAAAAAAATTGAAACTGGTTGTAGCTCCAGCACTTGAATCTCCACAGAGACAGAACAATGGCACCTGAATTCTCAGTGGACTCCTCTGTGGCACAGGGACTGGTTTAGTTACTCCATTTACCATGTTTGCATCCCTTTGCAGTCAAAGGCTAGACTGAAAGTGTAGTAGATTGCACTGGGTGGTTTGGGATCTTGAGGTAGAAATTTATCCTTCCTCCATACTCTGCTAGAAGCAGGACTCCTTTAAACTTTTGTGGCTTGTGTAACTCAGGTGCAGGTGCTGTCACCTGCTGATTTGTTGTTTATGCTTTATGAACCACAGAACAAAAAGTCAAGGCTGGAACTTAAAGCTAGCAAAACACTGGCTCCCTCAGAGCTCAGTGAATCTTATCCAATCTGCCTTTCCTCCTTATTGGATTAAATGAGAATGGAACAGAAATGGCTTTTTCTCCAGCCATCTGCCTCTGCAGGCTCCCCTGGCACACAAGGAGCTTCCATGAATTAGCAAAGAAATAGCAAAAGTCTGCTTAAAGACAGCACCTCCTTAAGCTCTGCCAGAAATAGAAACTTGAGTCACTCTTATTCTCTTATTCACTGACACCCTTTAGCCTCTTTCATTTTCTGATGGCTAAAGGGAAAGGAAAAGGCTCTGACTTCTATTTTTAGCTCACAGAAGTTGTCCAGCCCCATAGGCACTTTCTGGATGGAGTCCTCCAGCCACCTTATGAAATCATGTCTGGTTTTGTGTTCGTGTAGCTCTTGGTGTGTATCAGACATTGTAAATACAGGGAGATGTGGTGATAGCTCAGAACCTGCTGCTCAGCAGCTCCCATGCAGGTTCTGAGCAGGTGGGAGAGGTACAAATAATCTCTTTTTACATGATTAGACTTTATTTGCTTGCAGCTTTCCTATACTAAAGCTAGGTAGTTGCACTCCAAGTATACCTGAGAAATACAGGTAAGTCTCTAAAGCATATCATGTAAAATACTTGACCAGAAGCAACAGTTTCACTGCATGATTGTATTTGATGTTTAACACAGCTCTGGACTTTCCTGTATGAATTCCTGTAAGTCCAGCACCTGATCTTGACTTCAGAATTTCTTTTCAAAGGAGTAACTTAAGTATCTGTCCTGTTAAAAGATGAAACCTTTTTTATTTGGTTTGTCTGTCTTCATTCCAGCCATTGGATTTTGGCATTCTCGTGTCTGCTATGGTGAAGCACTTAACAGTTTGATTCCCCATTTAAGTGCTTATGGCTTGTGATTGAGGGTTCACTCATTCAACAGATGTCTCTGTTGATAAGTTGTAAGTGTTGAGTTTTTACTCTGAAGTGTATTTGCTTTTTGATTGCTTTCCTCAGTATAAACTGAGAGCCACAGTAGCCCCTTGGCACCTGTGCTGTATGGAAAGCCCATCTTCAGGTAATTACTGATGATTACTCAAAAGTCTCATCAAACTGCTTTGCTTTTTTTCCTATGAAAATCCTCCTTCCTGTGTGAGATTTGAGAATGGGGATGGAATGTTTAACAGTGCAGAAAAGTTTGTCAGACTCAGTGATTTAGTGCTCACCAGGCACTGCAAGAAAAGAACCTGAGTATTCTAAGAGTGACTGGTCCCTGTTCTGGGCATCGCAGAGAAACCTGCACGTTGTTGGATTTGCCTCACTACCTGTGAAGACCTTTAATCTCTGCTTGCACTTGCTGTTGGCCCTGACTCTGGTGTGGTTTGTGCTTTGCAGGCTGGCAGCTGAAGAGGTGGATTCTCTGGAGTCAGACACAGCGGGCCGCTGGCAGGGGGTCTGCCTCAGCAGAGCATCTCCCACGCCCCCAGAGTCTGCAGCCACTGTGAAGTCACTGATAAAGTCGTTTGACTTGGGATGCTCAGGTATTGGAACATTGTGCTTTATAGTAGAAAATTTTCTAGCAGTGAGCAGGCTCTGCTTCTTGCTTCTGAACGGGTATTTTCTGTCAGTGCTTGGTGCATAAATACCTGTGGAGTGTCACCGCACAGTGGTTCCTTGTTCTGACAAGACTTGGGTTTGAAATCCGGATGTTTCCATGTTTTTTCCTTGCAGGTAGCAGTGGACAAAATATCCCTGTTCACAAGGTGCCCAGGAGCCCTCTGAGTGGAATTCCAGTGAGGACAGCCCCAGCAGCTGCTGTTTCCCCAATGCAGGTAACAAGGAGCTCTTTCTGTCCTTGTGGAATCAAAAGAGGTGGACACAGCCCTGGCTCCAGCACTGACAGGGGGAAGGGGAAACTCATCTGTTTGTTTGCTGTGGAACATCAAATGCTGTGGTCCTAACAAAAAGGATCAAAGTGAGTTTGTCTTGACTTCAGCTTAGAGGTCTCAGTGGACGGATGTGAACTCTGTGGAGTACAGTTCTGAACTTTTATCACCATGGACCAGAAAAGAGGTTTCAGTTCTTGGGAGTGAGATATGAGAAACATCACACTGAACTAGGGAGCTGGCACCTGAGTTGGGAGACATTGAGACAAGTTTTGTGCTCCCAGTTATCCAGTAAGGTCTGGGAACTTTGCATTAATGCCTGATGATGGGATATTAATGTTGAAAACTGGTGCTGGGGCTGCAGAGACAAGAATCCTCCTGACTTATGACTCAGGGTGTTGGGAACAGAGTCAGGATTGGGAACAGGCTTTGGTTTGTGACACTAAATTGTGTTTGGCAAGAGAAAAAAATCATACAGATTGAAGTGTGAAATGGTTCAGGATCCAATGTATTACCAGATAAAATATTGTCCCTTTGTCCTTTTATTACTCACAATTATTTCCCCAGCTCTAGCTCCAGCTGATACCCTGCTGAAAGATTTCTGTGTCCCTCCATAGGGGATTTGTGATCTTGAGATAGCAGAAACTTCTTCTTTCTGCTCACCTATTTCAGCATGATGGCCAGTACTCCTTTAATTACCTTTTTCCCCTTTGTTTCACAGAGACATTCTGTCTATAACAATGCCAAGCCAGCCAGCAAGGGCATTGCCAGACATGCAGATCTGTCAGACCTCCCTCTGGCAGGTGAGTTGTGATAAATATACAGATACTGCCTCCTTTTGCTAATTAAACTTGTTATTAACTGTTGGCCTCTGCCTGGGCCATTTCTCCTCTTCTTACACGGTCAAAGGAAACGTGGAAAGTGCCTCCAGTGTCTTTGTTTTACAGAGCTTATTAATTTTGTTGTGCTTCTATTCCCATCTTGATCATAACTAGAAAATAGCTGATTTATTGTGGTTTGCCAACACAAACTGGCCTTCTTTGTTCCAAAGTATCCATGGCACCTCTCTAATCCACGCTGTGGAACTGGAGAGGGTTGGATTTTGTTCAACATGTGTGTCTCTGGAACAAGCCCAAAGCACTGTCTTCTGAGGGTTTATTTGTTTTTAAATTGAGCTTCATTTGAAATACATCAAACATTTCAGATACCAGTGTGACTCTTTTAGGAGCAGTCATATTTGGGCTGGAAGTAGTTTGTTTTGAGAGTTCTCAAGAGATGAGTTTGTTTTCATTTCACACTTTGCTTTTGTTCTCTTGTCATTTAATATTCTCTTCTACCAGTGTTTGTTTCCCATTTTCTCTAGGGCCCTTTATTTTGATTATCTGGTCCTGAATGTAGTTGTTGCATTGGAATCAAAGCTAGCAACAACAGATTCTTGAATTTTTAAGGACAGATGAAATATTATATTCCTGTAGTGAAACTGCAGGGAGGGACAAAAAAAAAATCACTCACAACTTCTTGATTGGTAGCCTGGATTTTCTGCAGTTGTTTGCTAATACAGGGGAGAAATTAGAACCTGGCTTCATTTTTAGACTCTTCAGATATGCTGCCAAGGCTCCCCTTCCATCACTCAGAGATGGAGAACAGCAAAACAGATTATAGGGTAGATGGCAGCATAAACAAGTAACATCTTGTGTGTATCACTGGGTTCTCCTGCAGGAGTAAATGCTGAGCAAGCACAAGTGTCTGCTTCTGTCTAGGGGAATGGACAGGGTTTATTTGCTTGTATCAGTTGGTTTCCAGGAAGTCTTGCATGAGTGTATAGATCCCAAACACAACATAAGACCTTTTTAATCTCTACCAGTTTACTGTAGAGTGAAATAATCTATCAGCAGTGTAATATAATGCCAGTCCTTGGCAATAAATATCTCACTCTGGGCCATGGATAGTTTCTGTTATTACCCACAGACAGTTGTTCTGCGAAAATCTGTTACAATCAACAGATATTTTATAAGCCATTGCATGGTAAAGATTTATGGTTGCTTATCTAACAAGTTCCTGTGTCTACAGCTTCTCTTTGTACCTGGATTTAATTTAGTTCCAATAATCCATAGCAAAGGCTTTCTCACTGTAAAGTTGTAATAGCTCTGGTTCCAATCTAAATAATCCTAGAAGGCAGTTGATCCAAGCCCTATGCAAACAACCCTGAATCAAAAATTATCCCCAAGGAAATTCAGAGTGAAGTAGTCTCCATAATAAAAATCTTCTGGCTGATTCCATCTGAGCAGTGTCACAGCAGGGTTCTGTGATGTCCCTAATATGACCCAAATGTTACATAGCTGGAGAGGAGCACAGATTACTTCACCCAGAGCTGGTCTTTGGCTGTGATCTTTGAGAGTCAGAGGTTTACTGGCTCCATCTGGACTTTCTAGCACCCAGAAATAAGTCAAGGGAAGCCGAAGCTGAGATAAGAAGGAATTCACACCTCGCTGATACGGCATTAATTGATAATTATCACAGGGAGGTGGCTGAAAAAGAGGAGAAAAAGTTGTGTAATTTCTGATAATGTGATGTGCAGTCCTGGCTGGTTACATCACCTCATGTATTGATAGGCAATGATTTTCTTTTGGCTGTATAACAATATGTATCATAAATACATTATATAAATATACATAATACATGTAAGAAAAACACAGATGCATCTGCTGTGAATGTATTGAGCCTTCCCAAAGTTATGTCAGAGTGGATGCCAGACCATGTGGAATAAGTGCCTTTCCCTGGGTTGTATTCAGGAGACAAGAGGCTTTCTTGTTACAAGGCTGCTAATGGCAGAAAATAAATCATTGTGCTGGGGCTGCTCAGTCACTGGTGAAGATATCTGGTGCTCAGCTTTTGAACCTTTAGGAGTGTAGATTTTGGTATTTCCCTTCATTCACCTGAGGCCCCTACCCCCCAGCAGGAGTATCAATCACAGGAAACCAGGCAGCCTGTGCTGTTGAAATCATCAAAGCCATTCCTTGTTGTGGTCACCTCTAATCTGCTCAAGGTTTCCTAGCCCCATGTGTGTTTAATGAACAAATGAGTACATTTGTTTAGAATCAAAACAACAGACTACATATTGTGTGCTGGGGTGGCAGCACAGTGATTAATCAAATTCCTCAGGCTGCAAACTGACAGCTTCTTTTTTTTAAATTCCCACAGACCTTCTGAAGGGGAGAAATGAAGAGCTGAAACCCGACCATTACCTCCGCAAAAGCCCCTCCCTGGAATCCCTGAGCAAACCCCCCATGGCCTTCAGCAGCAGGATGCTTTCCTCTACCCCCAGCTGCTTGAAACCCCAAAGCAAACTCAGGTACCAGCCCAGTTTCCTGGGAAAAACAGCAGCATTACCTGGCACCAAGATACATATTTTAATCCAGAGGATCCTGTCTCCAGAGCAGACTCTGCTGGCTGGCCTTTGGGAATAACCAGGCTCTGTCAGATCCAGATATGAAAACTCAGATTGTAATGATCACAGTTACCTGTAAGATGAGAAATGAGGAAATGAGGGTAGCTCTTTCAGGAGCCACTGAGTTGTACACAGGACTTCCATCATGTGTCCATGTGGTCAGCCCTCGTTATCTTCCTGTCATTTTGTGTGTTGTGGTGAGCTGAAAACCAAAGGCTCTGAGGGCTGAAGGAAATTGGACACAGAATTTTCTTCTCTCTTGAGAAAAAACATATATTTTCCTCTGATCTCCACCATTATTTCCACCAGAAGAAGCTGTAGAGTGGAGACAGTGTGGGTATTTTGATTGTTGGCCTTCACCTGTCCTCAGCTTTCACATCCTTCATTTTGTTCAAGAACTTGTTCTGCAGCAGCTCAGCTGGGTGTGAATTTGCTGTTACAGATTCTTTAGGCAGTTTCTTTCAATTTTACACCCTAAATCCTAGTTTTTAATATATAAAATAAAGAGATTACTTGAAAATTATATAAGTAAAGCTGATGAAAATAGTAGCAGGAATGTTTGGTTAACACACACCACTGGATATCCCCAGGTTCTGTTTTTTCAGCTCTTTGTGTGCAGTGACACCACCTGAATTTGCCTCATGTAAAGGCAAATACAGAATGCAAGCTCCAAAAGCTCATTCAGTTTGGTTTATGTCCATGTTCTGTGCTGCCATTCTTTGCCATACAGATATTATTTACACACTGGTAAGAATTCAGAGATTTCAGGTGTATTTATTGTCTTCTCCCTTCTTCCCTGGTTTAGTGTGGAGAGGAAGGACCCCCTGGCAGCCCTGGCTCGGGAGTACGGCGGTTCCAAGAGGAATGCTTTGTTGAAATGGTGCCAAAAGAAGACTGAAGGTTACCAGGTAAGGGAACAGGTACCTTTGTACTTAAATCACTTTCTCATAGGTGTGCAGTAAGCAATGTCACTTCAAAGAAATCTGCATATTCTGTATGTTGATTTTTGCATGTTTCCTTCCATGGAGTGTTTCCATCATCTTCCTTCAGATTTCTTGAACACTGCAGTCCCCAATATTGCATTGTCATAAGTAATTGGTATGCAAACCCCAAAATATTTACTGCACCAAGGGTTGCTGATGGTGAGAAACAGAATGTATATGTGCAGCAGCCTCAATTTGGCATCAACTTTTGAAAGTACATCCTAGTATTTTTTCTATAGGTTTCTGTGGGCAATACAGTATTGTGTGAGTTTGTTCTTCAATCCTGTCTGCAGAGCCAAAGGAATATTTCATCGTGTGGCCTTGACCAAATGAAGTTTGCACCTTGATTTTACAAAGACTGCCTGAGGCTGTCTCAGTTCTTTGCAGAGTGATTTTCACTGTTGAGCAGGGATTATGGTTTGTCCAGGTCTTGCATGGCCGTTGCTGTGCTTGCCTGGCTCGTGTTGGTGTGCAGCTGAGTTAAGCCTTTGGTTCTGCAAGGAAGGCAATTACAGACAATATTCCATCCTGTGATAGGTGCTGGGTGTGCAGGAAAGTCTTGCTTTGGTATAATGCTGGGAGTTCTCTTTCTTAAGAATAATATTGTCTGTTACTTGGAGCAGAAGACAAAAGCAGTTATCACCACATGATGTGCACCCTGGAGCAAGTCTCTAATAAAAGCAGACTCCATCTTTTAAAATCAATAATAAAATGGTTTTTTTCTTCCCAAGCAGCTCTTTATGAAGCATTAGCTGCAGGGTGCAGGGGTTTGGAAGAGAAGACAGTAGCTTTCCTTTCAGTTGTTTCCTAGCACTGGTGTGTTCATCTGGCTTGCAGCAGTTTCCCAGCACAGGTATTGGAGAGAGCTCTTGAGTTCAGACACAGCTTAGGAAGAATAAGGCCAGGGTCAGTGTTTAGCCTCCAGTCCTGAAGGCTACAGTGCTGATTGTGTGTTCTGCACTGTTGTTGATTTATTTTCTATCTCCTCTACTAAAATTCTCCTGGGCTTGGGTTTGAAAGTGTGTGGGAACATTCCCACGCAGCCCTCAGAAAACAATTAATGAAATACAACTTTTCCAAGTCTGACTTCTGTTCAGCCAGCAAACCCTTCTCTCAAGTAACACTTTGTCCTGGCAGTGTTGCCCTTTTTTGTTTGAAATGGCACCTGTGGTGAGCTTCCTCCACTCTCTTAAAACAATCTAACTCATGAGTTCACTGTTAGAAGTGTTCTCTGAGCATCAGCCTGTAGGTTTCTTTCTCTGATTTACACCCAAGTTTGACTAAATGAGTTTAGTCAATTAGAAATTATTGACTTTAGAAATAATTATGTGGCTTTGCAAATATAGAGGCCTGTGTGACATCTCAGGGTAGATATTAAAGTCAGAAGAACCAAAGCACAATCACAGTGTTGTTTTATGGTGAGAATTTTGCCTCTCTGCCTTTCACTGCTTTGATTAGAGGGAATCTCTCTTGGACATTTTTCCTCAGCTTCTCATTCCCATTGTGCTCTTTGCTGTGCATTCACTAACTCGTCATGAAGTTGCTTTTCCCAGACCCTTGCACTCCCATGATAAGGCTGATGTTCAGCTCCACAGGGAGTTTTTATCATTCTTGAGTGCAAGAAGTGGAGTGAAGAACGTCATCCTCCTTCCTGCCTCAGCCACTGCAAGGGTGGAATGAGGTAATGACCTGCACAGAGCAGAACCCTGATGACGTGCATGGCTTCTCTTCCAGAGATAACACTCCTGTCTGTGAGGTTTCATCTGTGCAAATTCCAGGATAATCTGTCAAGTAATTCCTCCCATGAAGCCCAGAACCAGGGAGAAGTTCGGATGCAAACTCTTTTCAGCCCTGTGACACAGTAGCATGAGAGCATAAAGAACTTGCTGCTTGGCTGCCTAACTTCTGTTTTCAGTGGCAAAATGTGTGATAGCAGTTCCTCATCTGAGCTGGGGGGGAAGAGGGGGATTCCCTTCTGTTTAAATTATGATTTCATTAAGTATGAGCAAAATGGATTAGAATAACTGATACTCTCAGTAGAAGCTATTCCCCATGTCCCAGATTCCCTGAGGAAAAGCTGAATTAGTGACCTAGGAAGGTATCTGGGGATGAGACCTGGGGACCAGCACACAAGATTCCACTTTTTAAATGCTTTAATTCACACAAGACTTATGCTGTAGATAGAGATTGTCGTCCTGCTCCTGGCAAATACAGAATCATTTAGTTTCATTTAGTTTAAGATCAAGTCCAGCCATAAACTATCCTTGCATGGACTACAGTGGGAACATTCCCTGGCTTTGAACTTCAGCCTGTTCCCCAGGAGGCAATCTCATAAAACAAACCAGGGACACTGGGGTGAGTTGGGAGAAGTGCAACACAAATTAGCAGTGGCCTGGAGGGTTTTGTTTGCTTTTTAAAAAAAGAAATTGCATGAGTTTACAGTAACTGAGGGGAAATATGAAAGCATCTGTGTTTCTGTAATTGGCTATGTCAATTCTAAGATCCTTATTTAAACAGGGATTTGATATCCAAAAGATATGCATACTGAGGAGAAAGAGAATTGGGAGCATGAAAACCATCACTGGAGTGAAAATAAAGTGGAAATTCAATTTAATGACTAGGAGAAAAGAATTTGAAAGTGGGATTGCATAAACTGTGGCATGATCATATTATTTCAGTTGTCCTGTTTTGGTGCCCAGATGAATGTTATCTGGCATTTTGGCTATTGATTCTGAATAACTCTGCAGGGGAGGTGCTAAAAAAGTCTCAGTAGTAACAAGAATTGTGGTGAAATCAGGCTTTGGGCTCAGTATCTTTGTGCAGAACTTCCTGGTGGAAAATCTCCACCTTAAACAAATCTGATGTATGGTTCCCTGTAGGAACTGTGCACTGGCACAGGCTCTCTTTTGCCAGCCATGCACAGGCTGTTCCTTCTGCCTCTCGTTGACATCATGATGTGTAATGTAGGGCCAGGAGGTGACCAGGCTTGAGAAATGCTTTTGTGGCTCTGAAACTCATTTACCACAAGTCCTTTAAGCCACAAAGCCTGCTGAGAGTAAGCTATTTGTGTTAAAATAGCTTTTTCTCTGTTGTCTTGTGGGTTTTTTTCATCTATTTAAGAAGATGATACATCCTAGCAGCAGTGTGAAGCAGGAATTGGGTGCCTCTCTTCTAACAGGCTCGGTTCCTGTGAGCTGGAACTCCTGGAAGCTGCTGAGAGTCATTCTTGGTGCATTATCACCTTCCATAATCATGTCATTAGTGACTGTGGTGTCATTTAAGTGCCCTGATTCTCCCTGCTCTCTGTGGAGACCATCTGTCAAGGGGCCAAACCTCTCTAGATTAAAGTCTATTGCTACTCACAGATGCATTGTGAAAACACAGAACTTTGAGAGGCACTTAACCCATGGTCATTAGAATTGAGGATCGTTGTTTCTGCCACACACACTCTCTCCAGAGGGGAAGGAATTGCTACCATGTTAATGAGTATGGTTTGCTTAAAAGAACTATTTTCGTGCTCTTTCCAACCACTACACACCCTTCCTGTGGCACAGAGGAAAAGAGGATCTGAGACTGGCTCTTTCCTCCAGTGCATATTCATGGTTATTTTGTTCAAAGTTACGTTTGGTTTAACAGGACCTGTTTGGGATCCACCACTTGTTGAAGATCCACCATCTCTTACAGTAAAGCTGTGTGGTTGTTTCAGGTAGAAGAATGCTAAATAGGAGGAGACAAGGAGTGTCCTAGAGCTGATAAAGGGAAATGGCAGCTGGACCTCTGGAAATTTTGTATTTCATGTGTTCTTGAGCTGTGCTTTCAAGCCATTGCATTGTATCACCTTCCTATGGCAGTGTCAGTGCACCAGCTGTGGATCAAGGCAGCTCTTCATGGAGCAGAGATACGAAAGCTTAGGGAGGAAAATAAAGCTGTTGCAGTATTTGCTGTTTGTCAAGTAATTATAGCAAGAGACTGCTCGACTGGTGGTTTGGCAGTGGGTGTAATATAAAGCTCTTTATCCTTTTGTATTCAGTTTAAAGTCAGACTAATACCAGCTTTTTGTTTACGAATTTGTGGCTTTCTTTTTCTCACAGGAATTCACATTCCTTTTCTTTTTATGCTAGGCAGTATTTCCTCCAAACCCTCCTTGTTCTCAAGCCCTATTCCATGCTGTTAGCCCCTGTTTTTTCTGCTGCTTTTTTGCCTTGTTTGCTGGCTGGATGAGATCCAGCACGGATTAAGTGTGACACAAAGATGGACATAACATATTCCCTTTGGTCAGGTGGTCATGGGACCATTCTCCTTTGGGAGATGGGCTCTGCTGGGTCACACAGCCAGGATGGCCATTTTTGGACTGCTCATGCATCCATCAGGTGCGTTCCTGGGGCTGCACTTTGTGAGGACCTGCTTTATAGGAGATCCCAAAGCTCCTTCATGGCCACTTTTACTTCAACACGTCCATGTTGGAAGATTTCTTCTTTATTCTGGAAAAGAAGGGTTATATTTAGAAACAAGAAGTCTGTTACTTCTTTGTACGTCATTGGTGTGAGGAGTTGACATTCTCTGTCTACTTAAGCATTAATCTTTTCTAACTGTCAGCTGAGCATTCTGCCTCACAGAATCGTCTTGGACTGCAGAGAGTGAACAGGGCTGTGTAAATAATTAAAAAAAAAATATATATA
>VZTH01019368.1:144176-172140 GCA_013397815.1 Aleadryas rufinucha | reverse complement strand
AATATATATATATATATATGATATATAAATGCTACCACAGTCCTCAGGGTTGGTGCTCAGGCTGGCAGTTCCAGCAAAGTTGATTCTTCACCAGAATTAAAGCTGAATGGGACAAAACCCAGGATCAACCCTCTGAACCTGGTCTGAGTGTAATTCCTGGGACTTGGCTTGCTCAAACACTTCCTTTGACACCAATACAATGGAGCTTAGTTTTAGAGCCTTGAGAATCCCAGCACAGCTGTGCCCTGTCCAAAGGAAATACAGAAGAGAACCCAGTGGTTTCTTAATCACCAGATGTGCACTTCCTGCATTGCATTTTGTGTTTGTGTCAACAAGTAGCCTAAAACTGTTCCAGTGCATTTCCAAATTGTAGCAATCTCTCTCTCAGGTTTCTGTCTAAACTAACCAGGTTTCTCTCTAAATATTTCACTGGTCATGAGAAGGAGGTAGGCAGTGGCATTGCCTAATTCAGCAGTGACACTGAGGAGCAGATGAGCAGGTTCACTTTTCTAAGCCAGGAGCTAAATCCCATCTGCTGTTCTGCACAGTTTATGTGCAGCCTGGAAAGGCTGGAATTCCCACAGTACTGTGCTCTTGTGAAGATCAACAGCAAAACAAATAACTCCTGGGCTGTGTGATGTGGGTGAAGAAAAACACTGCCCAAAACCCCTCCAGATTTGCCTGGCAGCCATTCTGAGTTCATGGCAGTGTCTCTGTTCTGGGCAGGGCTGGGGAGATTTCCCTTGTGCCACACCAACCTGTGTGCCTGAGCTCAGAGCCTGCTGAGCCAGCAGGAAAAAGCCTTGAGTCACACCAGTGACACAACCTGGTCTGCTCTGGTGAGCAGTGGCACGTCCCCTGCAGTCCCAGCACCAGCCCTTCTGTTCTGAGAGGCTGCACAAGCTTACAGAGCTCTGTGTCCGCAGCACCTGCTGCATTTTGACATTTAGAAGCAGGATATATGAGCAATGGGTTTTTCCCAGGAAGTTACTGGTATATTCTGTGAGCTTCTGAGAAGTGGATGAAATTTCTGGCTCTCTCTGTGTTTCTCTGATCTTTGATGAAGAGGAGGATGTTGACTTTTCCTATCTGTACAAAAGTTGAAAGGAGTTTTGCTAATAGCTCTGGGGATAGGAGAGATTTTCCGGTGTTTAGATAAAAATCGACAGTACATTGGTGAGGAGTTCTGCTCCCAAGTCTCCTCTGGACCATCTTTGTGACCTTGGTAGTCTTACATTATAGCATTACCTAGCAGTTAAAATATAGGTCATAGAACCATAGAATTGGATGTAAACTTCAGTAATATTTGGAAAGATGCTCTGATAAAAAGGCCAATCTTGAGAGATTTTAATTCATGAAAACACAGGCTGAAAATGTCAGGATAGTCCCAATTTTTTCCAGAATCAGAGGCTGATGGCCAGAGCCTGCTGAGCAAGCAAAAAAAAGCATTATTTTCCTAAATAAAGATACTTCTGGCTGGATGTGTACATGCAGTGTCTCTGTATGTCCCAGCTGGACCCAGGGTTGGTGTCTGGAATTAAAATGCAGCAGCCAGATCTTGGCATGTGAGGAATAACCAGGTTGATGATCAATGTGCAACCCCCCCTCTCAGTGATGCCAGTGCACAAACGTGCTTCCCCAGCAGAGCCAAATAACTTGAGCCAAGCTCTACCTTTTTTCACACAGAGAGCTTTGTCCTGTAAACAAACACAAGTCTCTTGGTTGGAGGGATAAAACAAATGCAGCTCTCTCATGCGTAACTTTCTATCCTGCTGGGTCATTTTAAAAATAGCATTTGCATTCTGTCCATCCCAAAGTCCAAGACGCTTCCCCTGTGTTGCCTGGATGCGCTGACAATCAGTGAAAACACTGAATTGATCGGTCACCAGCTGGAACAGCTCCAAACTGGGAATTTAACTGGCAGACAGCTGGGTCCTGCTGCTGGTCCCTCAGTAACCTTTGCTGGTGGGACCTCTCCCCACCTTGTTTCCATCCTGTGCCCTGAGCCTGCTGCAGTCTGCAGCCTGCCCCTCTGCCCAGGAATTCCAAGACGTGCCTAATCTCTGGATTCTCAATGCACATAATTAGAAAGAGCTGTGGGAGCAGCCAGTGTGGTCATTAGCAATTCTGCACCAGGGCTTCAGGCAGGAAGTAGCTGTGCTGCTGTCTTGGACACAGAGTGGAGCTAATTCCTCCCCCCTCCCCTCCTCCCCTGAGTATCTGTGTGGTCCTTGGAGCTGTGCTGCTGCATCCTTACTGCTGCAGCCTTGGGAATGAAGGGACTCAGCCCAGTCTGTTTCTTCTCTGTGGCATTGAGCAGTGGTGTCATTTATAGGAGCTGCTGAGAAAACTGATGGAAGTGGCAGCTGTGTGGCAAGCAGGGAGTTGCCTTGCAGCAAGTGAGCATAACAAGGGTCTTTTAGGCTGAAGAGCACAGGAGACACGCAGAGCAAAGCCCAGGACTCATCAGTATCTAATGGGATTATTTCAAGGGGGAGAGCTCCTGAGTCCCTGGTCTTGCTGTGTTAATCCACCTCTGCCTCTCCAGACAGAGCTGACTCTTGCTCTGCCTTCTCACAGGCTGTGAGTGGTGGAAATTACAGAAATAGCAGTCACACTTGATAAATATCTTTTGTCACCATTACCTCATCTCTGAAATGACCCAGACACATCCATAAAATTGCTTCTGCTTAGACCAGCTCTCATCTGGTCCTGTATGTTTGTGTAACAAACAACCAGCTCCGTTTTATATGTTGTCTCTTTCTCTTGTGCAAAGCAATAAATCAAGACCCAAACTGAGGAATATGTACAAACTCCTGTAACTTTACTAACCTTTAGTGAGACCTTTGAAGCGGGTGATTTCTAGTAATGAGGATGTTGTCATGGGGTTATCTGAATTCAAAACAACTCACATTATTTGCTAGAAAAGGTTCGAATTCATCCACTGTCTGTTATATACTGTGCCAGCAGCTACCCTCAGCCCTTGTTCACTAGAACTTGTTTTCATTATAAAAAGTCAGTCTTTTTTATATAAAAATGCAAATAAAAGGAGCAATAGACCTGAAGGCACAAATAGAGCTGTTTGGTTGCTCACTGTATGGTTGCTGGGATGGTTTCACTGTCAGTAGGATCTTGCCTTGCAAGCAAAGGAAATGTGAGGCTGCATAATTACTGCATCACTATTTCCTTAACTGTCTCCCATTTGCTGCTACTTTCATTTTTTATTCTCATGAAAACTTCAGCTATTTCAGCACCACCTCTCTCCTGTAACCACAATACCAGAACTAAGCTGCCTTGGAGAGGTCCTGAGCCACAGGAAGAAAGAGCTGAGTTTGAAGAGTGCCCAGATCATTTTAGAATGGCTTTACAGTTTACTCTGAATGATGTCTGTAGGACAGCTCCTGTCCAGATGAGCTTGTTTTAAACACAGAATTTAGAGACCATCATTCCACCTATTCTTTCCAATCTGCCTCAGGTAGGAAAGTTAATGTAAGAAAATTTGATCTGCCTGACTTTTTGGTATCTTCTCTGGCTTTTGAGACTGAAATAGTTGGGAGCTGAAACATCTTTGTGTAGGATGCATAATGTCCTTTTTATATTTCCTCTATTTAAATGTCTCTGCTCTGTGTGAATTCTGTAGCAAATTGATGTTTGATGCTTTTGCAAAAAAAAAAAAAAAAAAGACAGCCATAAATCCTCTAATATCTTGTCTTTGCTAAAGGGCTCATTAATTCACACTTACTGAAGCGAATGATGAATGGTAAACCCAGAGCAGCACCTGTGGCAGCAGTGGAGGAAGGAGCAAACAGAACCTAGAAATGTGATGGGAAGCAGGGATTCTTTATAAAAAGAGATGTAGTAAATGGCATGACTTTTAAAGAGCTGGCATCAGTTCCTTTTCAGTTCGTAGTGCTGTTATTACATGATTTAACTGCATTTTCAGGGAGCATTTTGTGATCTGAGCTCTGTTGTTCCATGCATGTGTAATCAGCAATAAGATGCATGGCTTACTGACATGCTGAGAGAAGCATTAGAAATATGGATTATGGGATAGAAACACAAAGTTTCAAAGAAATTGAAAGCAATTCTTATGGAGACTGCAGTTGCCTGAAGCATTTGAGGCAGGGATATTAATGCAGCCTGGAGGATAGGAGGTCACCTGGCTGCCTTCCCAGGCTTGGCTGCCCACTTAATCTCCATACAATACACAGCATTGCTGGTTTGATTCCTTTTAATCAAAAGGCATTACTTTATTCTGTATTCCATTTAAAAGAAAAAAGTTGGTAAGAGAATTCAGAAAGGTTCCTGGCAGTAGATGGACCCAATGTGATGTGCAAATCACTTCAGGCTTGCAGCTCCCCATTGAGAATAGCTCTGTGCAGTTGTCATCTGGGTGCACCCTGCAATTACAGAAGAATCCAGGCAGCCTTTAATTGCAGGCATTCGTGCCTTTCATCCCTGTTAACTGGACCTGACCACGCTTCTCATTCACCCATATTTCCAGTAGATTGCCCAGATGTTTCATATCTTTGCTGGAGCATTTCAGATGAACTGGAGTGTTTTGTTTGTTCCGAAGGCTCGGTCATGCTGAAAGGAGCCATCCTCTCCTCATGTTGCTTCCTAGGAAGTGTTTAGAACTTGCCCACTCAGAGCCTGAAGACTTCTATGAATAGAACCTCTTTGGCTGAACCTTGTTAACCTGGCCCCAGCCAGTTAGGGTGTAATAAATCAAATTAAATCTGCAGTTTTGTGCAGCTGTTGTTAAAGATGGGTAGGTTTGGGTCCTCTGTGGAAGTTGCCTTTCAAGGTACCTTGATCCGTTTTGCATTAGAAAGGTCAGAGTTCAGACGTGCAGAGCTGTGGCTCCTGTTCAGACATGTGTTTAAATATATCCACTTAAAACCACTGAGCTGTTGAAGAGGAGCTGTGGGGGTCTGGGTTGTGATGAGCTGGAGGGACAGCAGGAAGCTGAGCCACTTGAGGGAGAGCTGCTATTAAAAACAAGGCAATTCCCTTTTATTTATTCAATATATTTATTTCAAAGTATTTAAGTTTATATTCTGCATGGGCTGAACCTCCATGATCAGCCACCCTGGCAGGTTCCTGATGTGCCACTCCATACCAGAGACTTGGGAGAGGCAGGAGGGGATGTTGGATGCTGAGGGAAGGGTGGGAATAATGATGCTCAGGTCATATTTCTTCCACATATTTCTTCTTCCAGGCTTTCTTCCACAGACTTCCACAGGCTAGCTTCAAGCTGATTCATGTCTGTAATTGATAATTCTGGGTCTCAGGGAGAAAATTATGACTCAGAGAGCCATTGCTGTGGGCACAGTAACATGTGCATAGTGGGAATATCTTGTATCAGGATTTTAACCTGCTCAGAGTGTAATGAAGAGTGCATGATGTCATTGTTGCTTTTTGCTGGGAGTCAAAGATCGAGTGCAATCTAATGGGGTGGGATTTTTTTCCTCAGACAAACAAGGAATTGTTTTTAGTGAGAACAGATCACACAGATTTCCCTGGGTGTCTTTACCGTGGCTCTCCGAGGGCTCTGTTATCTGCAGGCAAAGGTCCTGTTCCCGGGGTGGGGGGCTGAGGTCAATCACTTCCAGGTGTTTTGTGTCTTTTAGGCTTGACCTGACATTAAAATATCCTGGATCATACATTTGTTATCTAAATAACATCGCCTGGATATTTCTCTTTTTAATTTTTATTTAATGTTCATAGAAACAAAACCGTCCTGGGCACTTTGGTACTTTGATAGCTGTGCTCCCTGTTGTGCTCCCAGATCCCAGTCTCTGAACATTCCCAGAGCATGCAGAGGAGTTCACTCGTGAGCTTGAAGAGAATTAAGTGTTTTCACTGATTGGTGACACTGCAGGAGTGCTGAGGACAGTCCCTGGGATACCAGTGACCACAGGATGTACTGTGGCCATGTGACAGCAAATTTTTCCCCCCTTCCTGGTGAATGCTGCAGCTCAGTTTGATCTGAATCCCTCCACCATTTTCCCATTTCTCCCTGCACTCATTCTGATGGTGCATCTTCCTCCTGAGTGGTGCCATCCTTGCTGGGTGTCTCATGAGAAGCCACGTGCAGTTTGTCAGAGCTCGGGGTGGGGGTTCTGCTGTGAGCACGCTGGGACACAGGAATCACCCTCCTGCAGCCTGGAATTGTGCATTAACAACCAGCATGGACACAAATAGCTCCCATATATTCAGGGACTGTGCATTGAGGAGTAGGGAGAGAGGTGTGGCAGCAAGACTTGAGACGGGTTCCGCTGCCAGAGTAATCAAGAGAAGGGAATAGTTTCCGAGGTGTTCATTCCCTAAATTGTTTTCCTTTTTTTTTTTTCAAATGGCTTCAGGGGAGCCAGAGATCTTCCGAGAAATCAGAGTTGTCTCTATTTTGACTTAATTCCTCTTGGTGTGGTGGAGTGGGGAGGTATTACAAATAAAGCTGCAGCGTAGCAAAACACAGATCGCTTTTCATTTACCATGTCCTTATATCCCAAACCGAAAAGTTTCTAACACAGAAGCCAAGATGAAGTGCTAGGGAGAGGGGGTTATACTGTGTATGAAATGGAAATGCCTTTGTTTAGAGAAAAAAAACCTCCAAAATTCATTGATTCTTGTTAGACGTAAAAATGGAACTAGGTGGGCTTGAGTATGCCTGGGTATTTTCTGTTGTTCTGTGAGCTGAACAGTTGAGCTGAACCTTTGAATGTTCATTCTGGGTTTGCATGTAGGACAAAAATTCAGATTTGAGCTCGTTTTGGCTGTTGATTGTGGCAAACCACTTTGCAGCAGACTTCATCTGTGGTTCAGATGTGGTCAGCAGAACCCCATCCTTGAACTTTTGGTTGTTTGTAAGACTTAGATCCGAAAGTTACTGAGGATGACTGGCTGGACAATGCTGTTGGGGAGGTGAGGATTTGTGGACCTAGTTCTGATTGTTGTAGGCATTAGCACTTTTTATCTGTATAAGAGGAGAATAGTTTTAGGTGTATTTGAAATTACAAAGGTAAGTAAAATTATTAAACTGATGCTGGGATAGTGAAACACTGTGTGAAGGAGCAGTTTTGTATCTCACATGTCTCATAATAGCATCATGAAAATGAGGATGGATACAACGTTCCCACACAAACAACCCTTGCCTTTTTGTCTAGTCCTGTTGCTTAACTAAGGCTTTGTTTGTTCCTGTTTCCATGGCCTTTGGCAGAGGGGAGGAACAACCTCCATTTTCCATTTCTATCCTACAGTATAAAATGAGAATATTGGCATTTGATGATAGGCTATTTGCTGATAAAACATATTGGCCTCAGTAAAAACACTTCTGTAACTTGGCAGTCAGTCCTTTCCCACTAACTGCAGATTGATAAATAAAAAGGAACTTGTTTGTCTGAAACTGCAAGAAAGCAGAATAATCCAGCTCAGCCAATTCCATACACACAAAGTTGGACTTCCATGGTGCAACTTTATGGAATAGGCAGTGCCAAGGCAGCTTTCAGAGCAAATTATTTTTTTTCCCTGTGATGGTGTTCAGCCAGTGCCTCATTTTTGTGTTATCTCCACTGACAGATGTTAAGAGAGCCCAGTACAACGTGGTGGCTGGTGCAGTGTGGGGATGTCAGCTGCTTTCTGAGCCCATTAGAGCTGTAGATTTATTACAGCCAGAGTATTTTAACCTGAAATATTCTGTACTGCTTCAATTTGTCATGTTTGGTTATGGACATTTATTACTAATTCGAAATCCTGTCTGACTGGACCAAGTCCAGCTTGGACAACTAATCAGGGAGGCATCAGGAGCAAGGAGCACGTGCTGAAATAATTCCTGTCTGGGTTTTAGTGTGCCTGCATCGGCTGCTGTATGAGAGCTGCAGAAACAGCCTTGTCTTTGGGGGAGTCTTGAAAGAAACCAGGAAATAGCTAAATAAAGAAAGTGAAGGGGCAGGGAGCGTGAACTGAAGCCGAGCACACAGGAGGATGTGGCTGCTGAGAAGGGTTGGAGGTGACTGCACGCCTGCTGTCGTGTGGGAGGTGGTGCAGCTCCGTCGTGTCCCGGAGCCTCCCTGCTCCAGCAGCTCTTGCTCTTCTGAGCTGCATCAGTTCACTGCTTCGTTTTCAGCTGGCATTTGGAACTACAGCTGCTACCACAGCAGCAGGACTCAGCCATGGGAATTCCTTGGTGTGCTGCTGTGGCCAGTCAGTGCAAACAGGAGCATCAGAAAGGTCACCTTGTTCACAGGAGCGGAGTGGCCCACAGGCCTGTTTTCACTGCAGCTGTGCCCCATGAGAGCATGCCAGGGAAGAACCCCGAGTGCACTCTGTACCCCCAGAAATCTGGTATTTTAAAGGAGTTCTCTGCAGATGGGCTGACTTTAAAATACCATTTTCTGTTTCTGTGGTCACTGTAACCCCCATGGTTCTGGACCTCAGCTGTCATGAGCAGGGAATTTGGGTTTGCTCTGTGCACCTGAGGGCAGCTTTGGAGTAAGAGATGTGTCTGGCAAAGAACAATCCAAGTGTTTAGAAACAAGGGGAGGAAGGTATTTTTTTTGTCCATATAAACTCCCAACTCTATTAGACTATTTCTTTCCAAATATTTCTTTTTCACCTCCCTCCTTTTGGAGCTGGCAGTGGTGGGAGCGTCACCACAGATATTTCTAGCTCATCTCTGGGGTTTTTATTCTGTGGCTGCATAAAAACTATTGTTTAGAGATTTTTTTTGTTGTGTAGCACTGTTCAAGGATAGCTCATGTTTTCTCTTACAGAATATTGATATTACCAACTTCAGCAGCAGCTGGAGTGATGGGCTGGCCTTCTGTGCTCTCCTGCACACGTATTTGCCTGCACATATTCCTTACCAGGAGCTCAACAGCCAGGACAAAGTAAGTTGTGTTGTACATTTGCAGAATTCACAGTGAACAGAATGGATGAAAAGGGGAAGGAAACCAGCAGTGAACTCCCAGAGAGAAATGCAGGGACTGCTGGGTGGAGAGTCAGTGACAAGTTGGCTGAGTCCAGCAAGTGCTGCTAATAAACACAAAGACAGTTTCTATTACAGTAAGAATTACATTATGTACAGGAAAGCCTTATTTTAGTTAACACCTCTGCAGAAACCTTTCACTCATAGTAAAGGCAGAACTTCAGTGGGTTTTTTTCCCAGTTGTAACCGGTTTCACAACACTCTTTGTCAAAAACAGAGGGTGTCACTCAGGCAGAAGTAGATGAGCTCTTCAAAGACAAAGAACTTGTGAGTGTGCCTGACTGATCCAAAAAAGAGTCTGTATGCAAGTATGGGATCCAATGGTTTAGTTTTCAAATACACCTGCTCATTTAAACTTACTGATTAACCAGATGCAAGGAAAGATTCAGGAACAGTGCTTTGATATTAATCCTTTTGGACTTTCATTTCTACAGAAGAGAAATCTGCTGTTGGCATTTCAAGCTGCTGAAAGTGTGGGCATCAAACCCAGCCTGGTGAGTAACCTTTTAGCAAGGGAACATTTCCTGCACACACCATTCCAGCACCTTTCCTTGTTGCCACGTGGCCAGTGAGTGACCTTGCACTCAGAGTGTCACACGGGGCTGGGGAAGGCTGCACCACCATCAGAAAGTTCACGGTGTTAGGAGAATTTCCAGAAGGAATTTGTGGAATCACAGAATTAATATAATTTGAAGGAACTGCTGAAGGTCATCCAGTATTGAAATGAGGGTATGGATTATGTCCTCCTCTTGGATGCCAGCTCCAGATTATTCACAGTTTTATGGACAGACTTGCCTGTTACACCATTTTGTTGACTTTTGTTTCAGTGCTTTAAGAAACAGAAAGATAATTTGTTTGTTAAACTGTTCAAAAAACCTTTTCCAAAATTAACTGTATGACAAGGGAGAGAGAAGATTAATATGGAGGGAAAACTATTATGGGGTTCATGAGCTAGATACAGAAGCAAAGAAGCAGCAACTTAAATGAAGTTCTATAGAGAACTGATCTTTGCAGATGGAAGAAATCTTTTAGATTGTAGAATGCATGAACAGATTTCAGAATTGCACTTGGCCAGTGGATCATTCCAATGGCCCTTTAAGTGTGTGGCTCTAAGGGGCTCTGGAGTGGGAGCAGAAGTGCTCAGTGGGCTCAGCTGCCCAGAGGAGCCGTGGTGGGGTTGCCTGAGCGTGGTGCTGTGTCCGTGCAGGAGCTCAGCGAGATGATGTACACGGACCGGCCCGACTGGCAGAGCGTGATGCAGTACGTGGCCCAGATTTACAAGTACTTCGAGACCTGAGCTGCAGAGCAAGAGCTGGACAGAAGTGGGGAAGAGAACAAAGAATGCTACAGATGCACTCGATCACTTTAAAAACCCGCTTGCTCCTCTTCCACAACCAACCCGAGCTCTTAGTGTGAAAGGAAGCTCTTCCGTAGTTTTGATTCCATCTGGGACTGCAACCAAATAACTCCCTGTTGTCCATCTTTGCAAACCAAATCCATTGGTAAGTTTACTCCCACATGGAAATTGCAAAGCGTTTTCAAGCACACATGGGATATTTCTGAAGAGGATCCCTTGGGCTAACAACGTTTGCCTCGACAGGAGACCTGCTACACAATGAAGTTTTAAGTCAATGTGGACTATGCTGGCACTCAAAGGAGGCTGGGAGATTGATATTAATAGAAAAGCTCACAAAAATGCTCTTCTTGCCAAAACGTGCTTAACTCATCCCAAGTACATGTTGTTTTGTTGCCTCCATATGTTTTATAAAACACCTTGACAGATGCACTTAAGTTATAGAACCTTAACCTGAGTTACTCTCACACATCTCACCCAGTAACTGCACTAATTTACTCATAGCATAACCAGCAGGATGGTAACAGGATCATTTGTAACTCAGAAACCACCCTCTGTTCATCACCAGTTAGTGAAATAACTCTAAAAGATCCTCTTAGGTGCTGGGACTTCATTTCATCTCAAACAGAAATAATCTCTGTCAGGAAAAATAGGTTTATTACTCCAACGTCATTACTTGATTACTCTGGGAAGCCAGAGCTCGGTTTCCTGGCTCACTGTGCAGGCACAGTTATCACAGGAACATTGCAAATGCAATTTAATAGCTTTAGTTTGGGAGGTGCCAGTAATCAGGTGAGCAATACAGTGACATCTCATGTTTTTTGTGGAGTGAGTGGAGTAACTTCTTCCTTCTGTATTGCTCCTGTCTAGTCAGCACAGCTATGTCATTGGTGCCTCGAGGCAGGAATCCAGAGACAGCCTGTGCCCTGGGCCGTGAAATACAATCCACAGGGCACTGCTACATGCTTGGAAATGATGTTATCCTGTGAAGGAACACAGTCATAGATCAGTACCGATGGAAGTTGCAACTTCACAAATTACAAACAACGTAACTGGAGCCCGTCTCTGTGTCTCTGAAATCAGGCGCCAGAGAGTGGCTCCCCACCTCAGTAATACTCTTAGGAAAATGTCTGACAGACACTGTTAAATGTCCATTATTCTGTTTCTCTTATTTCACCTGATGAAGTCAATTTTTGTGTTTGTCTCCAAGGATGGCAGGATCCACCAGGCTGCTGGATTTGTCCTAGGAGCAGGGCTGGGAGAGGGTGGAAAGAGGGTGGGTGCCTGGCTGCTTTAGGGCGTGCTGGTAGGAGAAAGTTGGTGTTTAGTTATTGTGTTCAACCCTGATGCTTTGTGGACATTAGTCCCAGGGAGCTAGGGGTCGTTTCTCTCTTGCAGAAAATACTAGTGCTCACTGCTCCTACCTCCTGGAAAAAGGCTCATGAAATGGAAACGAGAGATTTTCACAGAATGAAATTGGTTTCAGGCTTTCAGGGGCTTTGCAGGTGGCTGATGTCAGCCTCTGGCTTCCCCATAGTGCTTTGTTGTTTGATTTGATTTTACTTTGTAATGCTGTTTAATTAATAAACTACGTATTTCAGACTTTGGCTTTCTCACAGCAAAATACAGGGTTCAGGAATAGATGGTAGAGCCCAGGGCCAGGGAGTGCATTGAGCAGAGAGGGTGCTGGAGGAAGGCAGTGTGTGCCTGTTCTGCAGGAGGAGAAAATTATCAGTTCTCTTTTATTTACAAATTTATTCTAATCCATTGCCTCTGGGAAAGTCCAATTCCAATCTTTGGAGAGGCTGTGTGATAAAAATGGACAGGGGAACGCACTGACAGTGCCCCTGCACTCTGGGTGTCATCCTGTACTGTGAGAAAGCAGCTGTGAATGCTGCCACAGGCAGCTCCTTGCAGGGGAGTCCTTTCTGGATGGAATTCACTCTCCAGGATTTCTCAGCACGCTCTGCTCTCCATAGAGAACCCAGAATGAGGTGCTCTCCATGTTCTCAAACACAGGATAAGATGGAAGGGGAAAATTCTGCTGAGCAGAGTTCCTTGAGGCACTTACACTGCAGAGCTCCATGGCCTCGTGGATGCAGCAGCTCTTTTCCCTGGAGGTGTCCCTTGGCAGGGATCCCAATTCTCCCCAAAGGGCTGCAGTTCAAAGCTGTAGTGAAGTCAGCACAGAAAATTCCATATTCCTCAGTGGGCTTTGGATGGGGCACTTGCAGGGATGAGAAAAACACTTCTAATTCCCAGTGTTTGGTAAGCATCTCAAAGTCAGAGTAAATGATGTAAAACGAGGGAATCTTACCCCTGTGGTCACTGCAAGGATGTCCTGTGTGGCTCAGTGTCCACTGGCTGTGTCACCTCCTGTGTCAGCATCCTCTGCCCCAAGGGCTCTCCTGACCCTGCTCTGTCTTTCCAAGGCTCACTTTACCCCCACAGACCATTCTGTGGGCTCCAGCAGCTTTGTTTCCCAAATGATTTGTGCAGAGCAATGTTTCTGTCATCTCTTTGCAGCTTGGTCTCACACTGATTCTACCCAATTCTAGTGGTATATTCCTAAATGTTTTACTTAGCTAAGAGTTAGAACACAGAGTTGCAGTAGGGAAGAAGATCCTCAGTTTTCCCTTTTCTTCAGTGTTACTGTTCTGTCCTCAAACCTGCAAAACATCTCATTTTGAAAAGCTGATACTTTGAGAGATGGTTTTCCAGATTATTTTTTTTAATTAAGGATAATGTTTATTTGTTCGTTTAACTGTTATAATGTTGGGGGGGTTTCTTCTTGTTAAACCTTGAACAGTTACATTTCTAGACCTGGATTTTCACAGGTTGTTATTGTTTTTTTCACGCTGCCTTAAAATTTCAATATGAATTTAAATTTATCCTACACAAGATGCTGCAGACTGGCCTGGTTTTCAGAGACTCTACAGGCCCTTGTAAGCCATCTCAGACTGGAGCTGCAAAATTAAAGTTCAAGCTGCCATTAAAGTTAGGCAATTTAATTAAGTTAAGCAAGAGGGTATATGGATAGTCTTTATAGAAGTTCTGAGAATTGTCTGGAAATGTCCTGGGTGTGATGATGTGACAGGGATGGTGTTGAGCAGTAGGTTTGCCTAAACTGCCTAAATCCTTTCTGACTTTGCCTCTTAGGAGTCATGGGTCTTTCCCTGGTGTGCAGGCAGATAAATCTCGTCCCTTGCTCCCTGAATTGTCACTCCTAGGCACCACCTGCACCTTCTGGGTGTACCTGGGGGGTCTGTGGGAGCCACACAGCAGATTTGGGATGAGCACGTGAGAAGAATGCTTAGGAAGGGGGTTTCAGTGACATTCCACGGAGGGATGTGGCAGCGTGTGAGTGTTGTACTGTGGTGTCAGAGAGGAAAGGAGATTCAGGTGTGGGAGGGACGATCTGGCTCCTGGAATTTTGGGTGAGACAGAGGGGAGGTACAGATGGTTTCATGGCTTGGGAAGGTACAGAGGTGTGAGGAGCGAGCCCAGAGTCAGCCCTGGGAGAAGGTTTTCTAGAAGGGCTGAGGAGCTGTTTCAGAAAGTTCCTGGTGAGGCTGAGGGAGAGCCCAGCGTGTGAGGAGAGGGGCAGGGGACGGACACACCTGGGCCTCTGTGACAGCAAAGGACATCAGAGAGTCCGTGTGACTGTCAGCTTGAGGGGCATTCCTCCTAAGAGGGCAGCCTGGGGGGTCTCAGGGGGTGAGGAGGGGACACAGCACAGAGTTTGCTGCCCTTGCCAGGCTCCCCTTCCCATGCCGGTGACAGCTGTGGCGATGTGAAGGGAACAAAGAATTCCCAGTTCTTCCTGCACTGCAGCAAGGCAGCCACGCTAAGCAGAAGGATTTGGGGCTTATGCAGGGTCCCTCTGAGTTTTGGCAGTTTTCTTTCTGTGATTCAAAGTTGGTTTTTTCAGGTTTTCTCTCATGTTTTGTATGTGCTGCGAGTTCTGTGCGAGGTTTCTGTCCGAACCAAGTGCGCACAGGCAGAATGATCGGTTCTTCCCGGTTTGATTCCTGACCTGGAACTCTTCAAAAATCCATCTTTTTGCTTCCCTGACTTTCCCCTTTCCTTGGCCATGACCACACGAGCCTGGGCTTGTTGGTTTGTTCGTACCTCCCTCATCCTGCTGTGCTGGGGGTACCAGCAGGGAGGATCTGACTGGGCCGGCTCTGGGCAAAGCCGAGCCTTGTGCATCTGATCACAGGCAGGGTCTGTATGGGATGAGATTATGCATTTTCCTGTCACAAGAGGGCTTTTGCCTAAAAAGACTCAGGGCATGGAGCATTAAGACATTTTTAAACCCAGCAATAAGTTCTGCTATGCTCAGCTGTGTTGGTTTGTTCCAACCCCGGTGCCATCGACGCTCGCTCACCGACGCGGTGCAGAACCAGCTTCTCACTGAACTGCAAGTAACTGTGGTTTCTCAGCTGATGGTCTCTCCATTTTTCACTTGCACGTGTGCCAAGTCCCATTGGGCAGTGCTGGACACAATGTTTTTATTGACTGTTGGTCCAGGCTTGAGTTTGTCATATGGGATGATCACCTCTGACAGTTTTAGCTTTCCCTCTTGGGTACAGATGTTACATCGTAACCTAATTTATACAAAGAGCACATTAGAATGTACATACTAAGCATTGCAGATTTGGACATGCTAATATTTAAATATTAACATTATTAAAATGTATGATGCAAAAATCTGTGTAATATTTCTAATAAATCTTTTTCTGTTTCTGAGGTTTGTTGAAATGTTTCCGTTACCTACATACAGTACAAAATCCAGAGTATCTCCCATCCCTGGAAGTGTTCAAGGCCGGTTTGGATGGGGCCCTGAGCAATCTGGTCTAGTGGAAGATGAGATTTTTAGATGCTCCCAGGCTCTGCTGTCTCTTCAGAATACACTCCTGGTGCTTTGATTCATTTGTGGGGAAATCTGGGTTCTCTGTGGAGATTGCCAGTGAGTGATATCCACGGATAGGTTTGGTTCAGCAAGAGACTGAGAATGAAAGCTGAGGCCAATGTTTTCCTGGGATGATTTGTGGGTGGTTGTAGGTGGGGTGAGATGACAGATCCAGGGCTGCTTTGTGGCTCAGTGTGCTTTTAGTGACTCCTGATGCTTGGAGAACGTGGAAAGAAGAATTCCCTTCCTGACTGGTGAAAGACGGAAGCCAGAACAGATGGAAGAGAAGCATGAGCAATGTGAGTAAAATAAAGAGTGTTCCAGATGGGCTGCAAAGGTCAGAACCAGGTGGCTGAAGCCTCACAGAACTGTTCAGAGTTTGATACTGGGATAGAGCAGGACCCTGGAGTAAATGTCACCCAGGAGAGTCAGATGATGGGGCAGTCACTGGTTTTATTGAGCATAACAGGAAGAAAATGAAGCTGTAAAATGGCAGCGTTGGTAAACATTATTCCCATATCCAGAACGTGAACTGCTGTCCCCTCTTAAGTACACAGCAATGACCGAGGCTTCATCCTCACCCCCTCAGCAAGAGTTTAAGCTGGTTAAAGAGAAAGTAACAAGATTGAGAGAATTAACGTGGGAGTAAATGCCTTTCTTACCCTGCTCCACACAGCTGCACACCTGCTGTGCAGAGCTCCTGTTGCCACTTCTCTTGGCTTAAAAAAAAAGAATTTATAGCAGTTCAAACCCTTGTTCCACCTCGATGTGCTGTAACTTTTGCCTCCTCGGGCAGCTCATCCTTTCTCTCACAGGAAGCCACTCCCAGGCTCTAATCACGGAGACAAAGGAACTCCCCAGGTGAGCGATTGGTCAGGACATTCCCAACATTCTCCCACCAGGATCAAACTCCTGGGAGGTGAGGCTGCAACCATGAGTCTGCTTGGGTTCTTTCAGTTATAAAACATTTGTTATTTTCCTTGCCCAAATTTTAAACTACAGCCAGGGCAGGTCCAGTGAAAGCTGTGAGTGAAAGTGTTTGGTCCAGGCAACCCAAATAGGTCTGAATAAAAATCATTTATTGATAAATAATAATCTCAGCCCTGGAGAGCAATTGCACTGCCAAGGCCCTGGAGAGCCCTTCTGGGAAGGGAGAGTTCTGCCTGAGGCTTGCAGAGGGGTTAATAATATTAATAATAAATAATAAATAATATGCCAGGGGGTGGGGCAGGCCAGTTCTTCCCTTCAGCTGTGATTAGACATTGCTTTCAGAGGGTTTGTTTTGCAAGGATGGAAACCACACCATCCAAGTTCTTGGGCTTTAACAGCGCTGGATTCCCTTTTGCCAGTGGTTGTGGAGCCTGAACAAAACCAAATCCTCGTCTCTGTGATGGAGCAGTCCAGCAGGGGCTGTGCAATAACGGTGCTGGGGTTCAGACAGGTTTGGAGTGCAGGTTCAGCATTTGCTGGCAGCTGCCTGGGGACGGGAAGGTTTCTCCTGCCTCTGCGTTTGCTCATTTGAATTTTTGTGTATATTCTGCAGTTTCCCTTCACCACAGCTAAGCTGCTCTTTAACCCCCGGGTGACCTGCCTGGCCCTGCCTGTGAAAAGAGCCTGATTTTTGGGGATCAAGAGTGGTTTCCAGAGCTCTGGCTGGGACCTGGAACACCACAGGTTTCTGCCTAAGTCCTCTGACAGCCACAGATAATCTCAGTAATAGTAATAACAGATATTTATAAATCTGAACTCATCTTGCACAGAGAAAGCCGGCTGAGGGATTTGAATTAAATCTTGCTTTTCTCTGGCATTTGAGCATAATTCCATATTCAGAGCAGTTGTGTTGCACTCGTTCAAGTCCTTTCATTGCATTCATTTGGAGCTCCAAATGTCACATCTGTACATGAACCTGAATAGCTTTAAAGGCTCGGGGTGAGGACTCATTTCCCTGATGTCAGGGCTTGGCAGGGAGCAGAATCACTTCTCCTTTTGCTGTGAAGTGTTGATTGGGACTGAAGAGGACGCTCAGCGAGATCTGGGCGTCTGAACTCGTGAAGGTTCTGCCCAGGAAGCAGCTCAGCTCTGAATGAAGCAATCACAGGTTGTTTGAATTGCAAAGGGCATCAGTGCCCGTCCAGCCTCACCGGGGCTGATGTTGGCCTGGAAACACAACGCTTCCCATTGATTTCTCAGGGAAATTGGCTGTACCAGCTCCACCACCATAAAGGGGACACTGGGCCCAGTACCCGCTGGGAGCCCCGTGCAGGGCTCAGCACTGTGGGGCTTGAGCAGCAGCTTCGCTTCACAAATCCTGCTGGAAGAGGCTCTTGGCTTTCCACCCCAGAAGCTGGTTGGTACACACAACCAAACACAGAGAAAAACGAAAAGTTTCTTCAAAATGATGTTCTCATACCTTGGCCTCCGCTCAGCCAGAATCCTTCCTTTTTAATTCAACCGCTTCGGTGGAGCCGTTTATGGTTTATTTTTTTTTTCAGTCTTGTGGTGACTTCTTTGTTTTCTAATGAAACAATTTCTAAAGAATTCACACACCTGCATTGTTGCGAGATGAGTTCTTGCAGATAATTTAAAGCACCGGTTTGAGATTCCAGGATGATACACAGTAATTATCTGGCAATGACCCTGGGGACTAGGAAAATCCAAGTTTGTTCATCCGCAGTTTACGATCTTAACGTCGTTTTTCTGTTTGGTTTTCCAAGGGTTTTGCCGAATGATTGAAATCTCCAGTATGGAAACAGCTTTCCCTGGAATTTCACTCTTTGCCTTCCATCTCTTCCAGCAAAACACCCGCAGCCCTGCAGCTGCAAACCTCACCTTGGGCCATTCCTCTCCTCATCATTTAATTCAGAGCTCCTCAGGAGCCTTTGACGTGCTAATGCTCAGCAGAGGTGTCACTGCCTGCATAACCACGTTACCCAAAAACATCCCTTCCCTTCACCTGGCTGGGGCAGAGCGAGCACTTCAGCCTGTCGCTGGCAGCACCATTTCAAAGACGGTTTTTGTACCTGCTGTGTGTGGTTTAGGGGTTGTGTTGTGTCTCGGGAATCCTTTCTTGGAGTCAGGCTCAGGACAGGCCGTGTCTTGTCCTGCAGAGCAGCTCACAAGTTCCAGTGGAGGCTTGAGCGGGGATGGGGCTGGGGAGGCAGTGCCAGCGCTGCCAGGCTGGTGGCAGTGCCGCTGTCTCTCCTGGTTTGCCATTCCCCCCTGTCATGGGCAGTTTTGGGGTGGAGCCGCCCTTCATGGGAAGGGATGGATGGCAGCTCCTCTGCTTGCAAAGCCTCCGGTGCTGGGCTGATGCCCTGCACCACCCAAGAGCCACTTCTGCAGCACTCACGTGTGTGACACTCACACTGAGTGTGCCTGGAGCAGCAAGACACATGAACTTTTTGTATGGCATCCACCTTTATTTTTGATGGCCAGAAGAAATCTGTGTCCCTTTGCGGCAGAGACGCTCCCCCTTCAGTGCTTGTTCTTCAACTCTGTGGGCTTAGAGAGGAAAAGTTGTTGAGGTTGCTGAGGAGCGTCTGAGCTGGCAAATCTGGCTGCGGGACCGGCGAGAACATCTCGGCTCTCACTGGCTCGGGAGCTTTTCTTTGTGCTCAGAGCCTTGCCCCCGTGGGCCGGCCGGGCCCCTCGCTGGGTGTGTGCAGGGATGTGTTAGTGGGGCTCCTCTCCAGCTCTTTGTGGCCGGGCCAAGAGCACCGGAGGTGTGAAGGCAGAGCTTGCTCTTGAAGTCCTCGGTGCAGCCGAGGAGAGATCACAGGGGCTGCAGGAAGAGCTCGGCCTCCGAGGCGGCAGCTCCGCTCCCCCGGGACGGCAGCGACAGAAGGAACAGCACGTACGAGGCCGGAGGGCTCCTGCCAAGCCGCGGGGACAGCGGCTGCGGCCGCTCCAGGGTGCCGCTCCCGTCTCCCAGCGCAGCGCCGCTCCCAACGTGGGATCCGTTTCAATCGGTTTCCCTCGGAACAAAGGAGCCGGGGCAGTTCTCGCACTTGAAAGCAGCAGGTCGGGGCTGCTGCCGTTCCCTACGTGAGTGTTGGGAGGCGAATCCCTGGAGGGAAGTGGAATCCAGGAAAATAATAGTAGTGGTGATTCATCTGTCTCTGACATCTGAGCATCCAGCAGCGCTCCGGTGCTGCCATGGTGCTGTTGCGCTCCCATTCCTGAATTCTTCATCATCCATCGGGCTGCCGGCTCTGGGCTGTGTTTACCTCGACGGTTCTGTGATTTCCTTGCTCCTTTATGGATTCCAGAACGTAAATTTGCACCCTCTCACCTGTGGATCCCCTGGAGCTGCAGGATTTCGCAGTGCTCGGGTCCTTGCTCCACGAGGCAGCGCGTTCAGCTGGTGTTTCATGGTAGGGTGTGCGATGCCAGATGTGTTAAGAGGGCTCAAAGAGCACAGCTGGAGGGCAGGATCTGGGAATGGGCTCATCCTGTTCTTCCTGCCAGCAGGATTTAACCACGTTTGGTACAACAGAGCTGAGCACGCTT
Source organism: Aleadryas rufinucha (assembly GCA_013397815.1). Classification (NCBI taxonomy): domain Eukaryota; kingdom Metazoa; phylum Chordata; class Aves; order Passeriformes; genus Aleadryas; species Aleadryas rufinucha. The sequence goes on along the minus strand of VZTH01019368.1, from coordinate 152,373 downwards.
GTCCTTGGCTCCCCTTGTGGGAGTTGTGTTGGGAGTAAGTTCAGTTGCGCCAGTTACTGCCAGAATAAACCACCGGACCTTGGCACAGGCTCTGCTGCTTTGGAGAGCCATGAATCTCCGTGTAATGCAAAATCCACAACGTTCAGTGCCTCACTACCTGTCTCACAGAGACCTTGCCCAAACAACCTACTCACCAGAACCTGAAATAATGGTTTCTCTGTCCATGTCTGACTTGATAAACCACAATTTCCCTGGGCTCAGCCTCTGTTAAGTGCTTCCATGATCACAAAAGCAGATCTTTCTCTAATAAAATGTAGCCACTTGCAGACAGTTAATTCTGGTTTTGCTGAGGTGCTGTAAAGCAGCAGAAGGTGGCTGTTGGCACATGTTCCTGCACTAGGAAAACAAAGTGTGTAAAAAGCCTGATGTAAATCCATGGCTTTGGGGGGAAAGTGCTTTTCCGTGATAGTTGACATGATTATAACAGGCTCTGCACGAGGGAAGCTGCACTCATCCCAAAATAATAAATAAACCAAACCAGTGTGGGCAGGTTCAGGATCCAGCCAGCGCTGATGGAGCAGCCAGACCCGGGGCTGTGAGCCTTGAGCTCACCTCAAACTCTGCTGCTCCTTTCAGGGCACTTCCAGGCAAACACTGAGGTTTGAATCCCAGGAATTATGGGCTTCCCAGTTCGTGCCATCGTGGAATTGGTTCTTCCCTGTGACTGCAATGTGCAAAGGGCAGCAATGCTCCTACGTGCAGCTCCTTCTCTGTCCCCATCAAATTTCCATAGCTTTCCTTCAGCATCCTGGTCAGCCTTAAGCATCCTGCTCCTGAGATGTCCAACTTGATAAAAATGGCTTTGTTCAATGTAAATTAAGAGTCCCCCTTTGTATCTGCCTGACCCAAGGCATTGCTGGTCACCAGGAGTGTTTCCATTTGCACTACACCCACAGGAATTATTTCAATCCTATTTTTCCCATGTGTTTTTTTGCTCTGATTTATCTCTGGATCCTTAGAAAGCATTCTCTTTCACAGGATTTAGTTTCCAACTGTGTTAAAAAAAAAAAAAAAGACATCAATGGCAATTTCTTTTACTTTCTGTTTGCTACAGGAAGGTTTATTTTCTTTAATTGTTTGGATTTTTTTCCACTTTCTACCCTGGATTATTCAGTGCTGCTGGATGCTTCAGCAGTGGTGTGCAGTTCAATCTCTGCTCTGTGTTTTGATGGTGAACACAATATAAAGCATGAAACCTGCGATGAGAAGGTAACCAGTTATTAAATTACATTTATCTTCACCTTCCCTGCTGGTTTAAGATCCACCAGAGCAGACAACCCCTTTCTTTGCTGATTGCATCAGGTATAATTTTTTTTTAAGCTCCTTAAACCGAAACTCAACCACTTCAGCCCTGTGAGTAACAGCATTTGCTAATCCGCGGTATTTTGCCATTTCTTACACCAGGAAATGCCCCGCTGTGCCACAGCCATCCGCAGACCGAGCGCTGCCAGGATTTTGTGAAATCTCTCATTTTGGGGCAGCACTCTGCTGGTGGCGAATTTTTATTGTGGTGCGGCAGCTCCGGTGTCCCGGAGCAGCAGCAGCAGCGTCCGGAGCCCTCGAGTTTGGGGACAGCGAGGGCAACNGCGGGGGGCCGCGACCCGGGGCTCGCCGCGCCCCTCCGGCCCCCCAGGGCCGCGGGGAGCCCGGACATGGGCGTTCGGCTGCCCCGTGGCGTGTTGGTACCTGCGGGAGGGCGCCCGGTGGAAAGTCCCTTCTTCCCATGAGCAGCGCCTGCTCCCGGCGCTGGGCTCTCGCCATGGACACTGTGAAAACCACCTACATCGTGCTGGAGCTCATCATCGCCGTGCTCTCCATCGCTGGCAACGTGCTGGTCTGCTGGGCTGTGGCCATCAACAGCACCCTGAAGAACGCCACCAACTATTTCCTGGTGTCGCTGGCCGTGGCTGATATCGCCGTGGGGTTGTTGGCCATCCCTTTCGCCATCACCATCAGCATCGGGTTCCAGGTGGATTTTCACAGCTGCCTCTTCTTCGCCTGCTTCGTGCTGGTGCTGACACAAAGCTCCATTTTCAGCTTGCTGGCGGTGGCCATCGACAGGTACCTGGCTATCAAGATCCCACTGAGGTAAGAGATTGGAGTGGGAGTGGGCAGCCACGTTCCCTGACAGCCCGGGCTCTGGTCTTGCTGCTCTCAGCCTGCAGGAACTTCTAATCTCTCGCGCTGTCCCAAAAGTTTTGCTGCTCACAGGTGATGAAAATAGCAGAGGTTTGGCACTCACTCGCTGCCGGACTGGGATCAGTATCCCACCTCTTGCTTCAAAATACACCTGGAGGTTCAGTTTCTTGAGGATGTTTGCCTTGGGAGGGTCAGTGGCTTCTCGGGGGGGCCGTGCAGTGATGTGATGCTGTGTTTGGGATGGTTGTGGCTCATCTGTGTAGGTTTTTATACAGTCCCTTTATTGTGGTGTCCAGGCATCTCCCAGGTAATTAAATACAGGAGCAGCCACTCTTTATCCCAATTCCTACAGTGAAAGGAGAAGGGGGAAGCAGAAATACTCACATGTCCGATTTTAGAGTTTTTACAGTTCAGAGTCTCATCCAAGTGCAGCATCCAAGACATGAATTGGTTTCTTTCTAATTCATGGGAATTGAATTAAAATAGGGAAAACTGTATGGAACAGAAGTTACAGGCACCTCTCCAGTGAGCTGGTGCAGCAGCTTCCTTAAGCTGGAGTGCACCAAACCCCGGCTTTGCATTAGGAACGACCTGAGTTTGTTCATCTGAGTCTCCTCCGTGTCTCAGTGGTCCTTCCCTGAGAATAAGACATTGATGGAGCCCCCCGGGAGTCCGGGACAGCTCCAGGGGCTGGCCAGGAGCAGAGGCTGTGGGCAAGCAGGGCAGATGTGGCGCGGGGACCTCAGCTGAACTCCGCAGAGCCGCAGCTTTCCTGGATTCTGCTCGTCCCCGGCATCTCCCTTGCACGAGCAATGAAGTCACCCTAAAACGACTTTAAAAAAAAAACCCCTTTCACCCTGTTCTGGCACCTTGCATCGGAGACCTCCCATAGGTTGAGCAAATATTAATTAGTCATCGGGCAGAGGTGGAAAAGCGTGGCTGTGTGTCATCGGAGCGCGGCGAGTGGAAATTCCGGGGGATGTCGCGCAAGAGGGAGCGGACCTGCAGCAGAGAGGGACAGGGACAGGGGCAGGGACAGGGACAGGGACAGGAGCAGGGACAGGAGCAGGGGGAGGGACAGGGACAGGGACAGGGACAGGGACAGAGAGGGACAGGGACAGGGGCAGGGGCAGGGACGGGGACAGGAGCAAGGGCAGGGGCAGGGGCAGGGACAGGGGCAGGGACAGGCACAGGTTGTTTCCAGCATCCCTGACCCTGTTTCTGACCCTCCCAGCCCCCAGCCGGACTCACAGACCCACCCTGGCTCCGGAAAATGTTCTGGTGCCTCTTCCATCCTTTCATTTGGGGCTTTCTCGGGATGGGGCAGCGGCACAGCAGCAGCTCCAGGAGCAGGTCAGATTTATAAGTTTCGGTTTATCACACCCCTGGCCACAAGCTGTCAGGCAATAACTCTATTTTTGTACCACGAGCACTTTCTGCAGCTGAGGAAACTGCTGTGAGGGGTTTCTGCTCTGCTGGGACCTGGCGGGAAGCAGAGGATCAGAAATGCTCTGAGGGATCGTTCCTGTGCTTGCAGAGGGGAAGTGGCTTTGCCAACGGACAAAACAGCCCAGTATTTCCTCACTCTTTTTTTCCCCAGTCCTGGTCTCGAGCAGGTTTGCTCCACTCCATCGGGGCCGTTCATCCCAGGGCAATTTTGCCTTGCTTTGGGATTCTTTCCCAGCATCGCTTTCCTCACCCCATCTCACGCCAAACCTTTTATTCCATTTGCACAAACATCTTTATTCCTGTGAGTGCTTTCAAGCTGGACGCGAATGGAGACCAAGGAGTCCCATCCTAGGCTGGCTGAAGTGCGAAATTTGGATTAGACTCCATCTTGGCATTGAGGCCCCTTTCAGTGCTCTCAGAAGGGAGCAGCAAGTAAAAAACTCCTTTCAAAGGAGGGGGGTTCTCCCTGTGAGGAGAGCAGGACAATGGCCATGCCACTGCCCCGGTGACAGCAGATTTAGGGACTGATACTGAAAGGCTTTTTTTAGTTGTACAGCCAAGATCGAAAGGGGAGAGAGGAGGTTATAAATCTACACAAAAAACGCTTCTCCACTGCACCAGGGTTTTCCCAGCAAGGCTTGGGTAGAGTTTTCTCGTTATTCCTGGGATGCTCCACAGTGCTGCTGGCAGGGAAGGGAGAGAAACTTCTCCCAGCACCCTCCCTGGGCAGGAGCACGTGCCATTTCTGGAAGCAGGGCTGTGCTGTGGGAACGGGAAGCTGCTCATCGATTTCTAGGAATGGAGAGTGTAGGAAAAGCTTTCCTCATTAAAACACTCATTTTGGAGGCAGTGCAGAGGCTGATACCAGCCTGTGGAGTATGAAATGTTTAAGAAAATGATCTGTGCCCAGCCCTGTCCAGCAATGACAATAAATAGCGAGGTTGTTGAGGAGCAGATGAGTGTCCCTGTCACATCCAGTGCTCCATCAGCTCCCTGTGGAAAGCTCGGCAGGGACATTAAGGACTGGCTGTGCCACATTATTTAATGCCCTTTCAGAGCAGTTTGAGAGGCTGGGCAGGCCTGTGGGCTGGGGTGCACAGCAGAACTTTGCATTACAGCCAGGCTAATAATGGATTTTTCAGCTCTGTGGCTGAACCGAAAAATCCCATGGGGGAGAGGAAAATTGTTTCAGTGAAACTGGAACAGCGATGTTGGGAGGTTTCAGTGAAGCAAAGTGATCCTGACCAACCTGGCAGATTTTGGGTTGAGTTGCCCAACCCTTCCGATGTGGCTGTGCTGCTCTTTGAGGTCAAGACCTCCTCGCTGGGGAAGGAACTGACAACTTCTCATCTGGAGGATTGCAGAACAAAAATCTTATTTTAAAAATGGTGGTTTTGAACCCTCCCTCTTCTGGCTAAAAATATTTGCTGAATTTGACCCGAAGCCATGAATTCTTTCTGTCCCTCCAAACTCGTATTTTTGCTTGTTTGCTTTTGATGAATTTACTGTTTGTGGAGAAGCCCCCACCCACGCTGCCCATTCTGTGCAGCTGCAGCTCCGAGCCCTTCCCTGGGTCCCTTCTCCCTTGGCCATCACCAGGATGCAGCTCCCTGTCCCTGGACACTCTGTCCCTGCCTCACTTCACACCCTCCTGGACGCTGCCACCCCCGTGTGCCCATCCCAGTGCCAGGGACACAGCTCCATCCCAGCTCTCCTCTGCCAGCCTGACCCCCCCAGCACCTCCTGCAAGCAGAATGTCCAAGCCAGGGAATCGAGCATCTCTCAGCAGCAGCAGCAAATCCATCCTGCAGAGAGCGCTTGGCACAGAGGCTTCTGCTCTCTGGCTTCCTCCAGGGCTGGATTTCACCCCACAGAAGTGATTTGTAGGTGGAATAAACCAGTTTCCTTTTATTTGCATTAACCCAAATCCTTTGGCATGGCGAAGAATTGTAGGTAGAGATGGATGCCTGGAACAAACGTGTCAGGGATTAGGGAGGGAGGAGAGGATCTGGATTTAGAGAGCAAAAGGGGAGTGAAAACTCTGAGTAACACCAGGCTGTGTGTGCCTCTGTGCACTGGCAGCTCGTGCAGGACAGTGAATGTGCTGCTGCTGCCTGGCAGACATCCCAGCTGGGACCTGCCGAGGGAAAATGATCCCCAGTTCCCTGGGATTTGAGCTGATCTGCTGCCTGTCCTGGGTTCAGTTCTCTCCCATCTTCAGCTTTACCCCGAGCAGAAGTGCAGGACTGATGTTCCAGGGAAGATTTGCCGTGAGTTGGAACAGGGTACCAGCCACATCCCCTCCCTTTTTGCACATCTTTGAGCCCTTGCTGCCCCTCCTGCAGCCAGAAGATCCTGTATGGACTCACAAGGAGTTAATGGGATCAGGATCTGTTAATGGTGCTGCCCTGATCTGCCTCTGCTCCTGCCAGGCTCCTGCAGGAGCTGCTGCCCCTTTAGCTGTGACAGGAGGAAGGCAGCAGTGCAGCTCCTTCCTGTGTTTCTCGTGGGACAGATTAAATTTGGATCCTTGCTGCTTTTTCCTCATCCTTCCCAGAGGTGGCTGGGCTGCTGCTGAGGCTCTGCCTGCCCTGTGCTGCAGAGGAGGGGTTCCCTCTGCGTTCCCCAGCACAGATCTGTTCCCGGATCCCTTCCAACTCCCAACTTTTGCTCAGCAAAGCAAACCGGTGGGGTTTGGTGCCAAGTGGGAGGGCTGGAGCCGCTGGGGAGCAGAGCAAATCCTCCTGGTGCTCACCTGGCACTCTGTGTGTGTGCCACCACCACGGCTCTCTTCCTCCCCGAGCCCTTGCCCCATTTCCTCCAGCCCTCGCCCTGCCCGGCCGCGTTCTGCCGCTCCCGCACGGCTCTCGTGCTGTGCCCACTCCCCCAGCAGCACGGGAGGCATTCCTGACTCCTGAGTCCTGCTTCCAGAGCCTCCCCATCCCTCAGGATGCTCTGCCCGGCCTTGTTATAAACTTAACACCGAGTTACAAACACAAAATGCCAGAAGCCCAGCAGGGGCAGGAGGGCCGGGGGGTGTTGGCTCGAGCAGCGGAGCTGTCACATCTTTAGGGAAGGTCGTGTCGGCCAAGCTGGGCTCGGGGGACGTGGGAGGCTCTCACGGGGCTGCCACTCGCTCCAGCCTTCGGATGCAGCCAAAACACAACAACAGAATCAGGAATAATCACGTGTGCCCTCATGGCAATAAAGCAGGGAGGGGAAATCGCAGCTATTTTTAGCTGTGAGCAGCCTGGTTTCCTTAAAATGCGTGTCCCGGGTTTTTATATCTTTCCTGCACCTCCGAGGCCACTTCCCTCCCAAAAGAACAGAAGTCCTGACAGGAAAAGGAATTGTCTTTGGGACCTCTGCCCTCCTGCAGAAGCTGGGGGCAGCAGGGATGCCAGGGAGCATCAGGGATGTCAGGGCTGGTTCCAGGCTGTTGGCTGAGGGCACTCATCTCCAGGCTGAGCCAGAACCCAGATCTAGATTGGATTTAGGAGGTTTTTTTCCATTTTGCCCAGCTCAATCTGTAAAAATACAGGTTAATTTTAAGACTTTTTTTAAAAAGCATCTTTTGAAATCCAGCCGAATTTTGTTCCAAAAGATCTTTTGACCTCTCCCTGCAAAAAATACACGAAACTGAAATGTTTTGGCAAAAACTGTTCTAAAGTTACGAGATTTTGCTTTGTTAATTATTGAGCTGCTGCTTGGGATTTTTATGAAATTTGCTGTTTGTCAGAGCAATGAGCACAGACCACAGAACTGAGTCTTTGAGGAGTGCTCTGCCCCGGCCCTGGGCTGCCCCAGGCAGTGACCACACGGGGCTTTGGGGGCTCCTCTTACTGTACTTGATCCGCGAGATGCCAGGAATTAGTGACTCCAGCTGTGCCTACAGATGTGTCAGTCCTGTCCCCGCCCCTCCGGCTCTCAGGCTTGGAGAAGGGACGGGGTTTAGGGAATTTGTGCAATCCAAAGGGAGGATTAACTCCTAATCCAATGGATGACATCAGGCCCGGGCATGAGCCACAAATAACCTGGGAGTGCATCAGCGGGGGTGTGTCCCTGTGAGTGTGTGTCCCTGTGAGTGTGTCCCTATGTCTGTCCCTGTGTGTGTCCCTGTGTGTCCCTGTGTGTCCCTGTGTGTCCCTGTGTGTCCCTGTGTGTCCCTGTGTGTCCCTGTGTGTCCCTGTGTGTCCCTGTGTGTCCCTGTGTGTCCCTGTGTGTCCCTGTGTGTCCCTGTGTGTCCCTGTGTGTCCCTGTGTGTCCCTGTGTGTCCCTGTGTGTCCCTGTGTGTGTCCCTGTGTGCGTCCCTGTGTGTGTGTGCCTGTGTCCCTGTGTCTGTGTGTCCCTGTGTGTGTGTCCCTGTGTGTGTCCCTGTGTCTGTCCCTATGTGTATCCCTGTGTGTCCCTCTGTGTGTCCCTGTGTGTCCCTCTGTGTGTCCCTGTGTGTCCCTGTGTGTCCCTGTGTGTGTGTCCCTGTGTCCCTGTGTCTGTCCCTGTGTGTGTCTGTGTGTGTGCCTGTGGCGCCGCGAGTGTGCGCCTGCTCGTG
>VZTH01019368.1:62415-144169 GCA_013397815.1 Aleadryas rufinucha | reverse complement strand
CTGTATGTGTCCCTGTGTGTCCCTGTGTGTCCCTGTGTGTGTCCCTGTGTCTGTGTCCCTGTGTCTGTGTGTCCCTGTGTGTCCCTGTGTGTGTCCCTGTGTCTGTGTCCCTGTGTCTGTGTGTCCCTGTGTGTCCCTTCAGGGCCATGTGGGCACCGGTGTCCCTGTGACCAGAGCTGCTGGACCCACTGGGGACAAGGGGCAGTCCCTGCAGGAGCTGTGGGAGCAGCTCTTGGCCACGTCCCCCCTTCCCACTGCTCAAACCTCCCGTGGATGTGCCCCTTGTGCTGTAGCTGGCCCAGGGCTGGGAGCTCTGCCCAAGCTGGCAGTGCCCAGGCAGGGAGGAGAGGACGGGATGGGCTCCTGGAGCTGCTGGAATGGGCTGGGATGAGGCACAGGGGGGTCGGTGCCGGCCCCGGCAGATCCCCCAGCCCCTGGGGAGGTTGGACAGGGCTCTGCACTGAGGGCAGGGCTGGGGCTGGGGGGTGGGAAGGCAGCGGTTTGGAAACTTTGGGAAGGGGTTTAGCACCCCTTTCATTGCAGAAAGGGGGATCCAGCAGAGATCTGCCATCTCCCACCCTTATCTGTTATCGGAGAGAGCAGGGCGCTGGGAGGGGCAGCGGTCAGCGCTGTTTGGGACACGGGATCACACCCGAACAGCTGGATCTGACCCCAGTCCCTATCGCACCTCTGCCAGGCACCTTTAGCTCAGCCCCCCGGTGCTGCCCGGCCAGGCCTGACCCCCGGGGAGGTTCGGAATGACAGAAACCCCCGGCCCCGGGCCCCGGCAGGCCGATAGCGCTGGGCTGCAGAGCCCCGGGGCAGGGCGGGGTGAGGAGGGGCTCAGCTCCTAAATAGGGGAGATCTGGGGGGGTCGAGTTCTGGGGCTCAGAAACACATCATGGAGCACAGAGTGCTGCTGTCACACTGACTCCACACCAGTATCACACTGATCCCACACCAGTATCACACCAGTATCACACTGATCCCACACCAGTATCACACTGATCCCACACCAGTATCACACCAGTATCACATCAGTATCACACCAGTATCACACTGATTCCACACCAATATCACGCCAATATCACACCAGTATTACACTGATCCCACACCAGTATCACACTGATCCCACACCAGTATCACATTGCTTCCACACCAGTATCACACTGATTCCACACCAGTATCACACCAGTATCACGCCGATCCCACACCAGTATCACATTGCTTCCACACCAGTATCACACCAGTATCACACCGATCCCACACCAGTATCACATTGATTCCACACCAGTATCACACCAGTATCACACCAGTATCACACTGATTCCGCACCAGTATCACACCAGTATCACACTAACTCCACACCAGTATCACACCAGTATCACACTGATTACACACCAGTATCACGCTGATTCCACACCAGTATCACACCAGTATCACACCAGTATCACAGCAGTACCACACCCTCCTGCAGGCACAGGGAGGTTCTGGGGCAGCTGCTGCTGTTCGGATGTCGGGGGATGCCGGAGTGTGAGAGCAGCGTGCAGGGAGAGGGGCCTGAGCTCATTTCCTTCCTGTGCCCCGGGGCTCTGCTGGCCTCTGTTTGCCCCAGCCCGGGGTGGCCCGGCCCAGCCCCGCTCACACCCCCGGTGTCTGAGCTCAGCTTCCAGCCACTTTTTCTCACCCTGCCGAGCACCGAGATCCCACACGCAAATGCCTCGGGGCTGCTGCGAGAGGCGTGAGAGAGGCACCCACACCTCGCCAACCCTGTCAGTGCTCAGCAAGAGCGGGGCTGCGAGCCCCTCGCAGCACCCTCAGCTGCAGTTTCCCCTGTTAATCCCCCAGATTACCCAGCCGTGTGCCACTTGCAGGTTTTATACCTTCCATGTGTTCCTCCTTCCCACATTCCCGCACGGCCGATGCTCCGTGGCTGTCCCCTATCCCCTGTGGCGCGGGGACAGCAGTGACAGGGCAGTGACAGGACAGTGACAGGACAGAGGGGCCGGGCCGTGTAGGGGCTGTGGGATGAACCGGGCTGAGGCAGGAGCCGGGAGCTCTGTCCCCACCCCGGGGAAGGAGCGCTCACAGGAGGGGTCAGCACAGGGGTGAGGATATCTCAGACAGGCTTTTAAACCTGAGGGTGTTTGACAGTCCCGGCTTGTGGCCCTGGCGTGGCTGGGGACATAGGGACATAGGGACACGGGGACACGGGGACACGGAGAGGGGACGCTCCCCTCCACCCCAGAGGCATCCCCGGGGCTGGCTGTGAAGCCCAGCCGGGTTTTGTGTGTTTTTCCTGCCTCCTGACCCGGGAGCTCACCTGAGCCGGGGCTGGCAGGGTGACAGTGACAGTGTGACAGTCCCCGGCCGGCGGAAGGCCGGCAGTGCCGCTGCTGTCCCTGCGCACAATAGGGACAGATGCCGGAGGAAGTGATTTGTCTGCCCGGGACAGGGACACTCGCAGATGTCCCGCTTCCCCAGCTGATAGCGTTACCCCCGATCACATCTCTGGCCGCCAACTCCTTCCTGGTTAAACAGAGCAGCTTTTTCTTTTTATTTCTTTTTGTTTTTATATCTTTTTATCCCCCCCTCCTCTCCAAGGTGCAATTTATGATTCATTTAAAATGTCCTGCCAGGATATTTCAGCTGGTGTGTGATCTCCATTCCGTGGCTGTGCATGGAGCACAGAGGCAGCAGCGGTGCTTTGTTTTATTATAGCTAAAAAAAAAAATTAAAAAAAAGAGCAAGATGCAAAGCACAGCTGTGAGGAGGTGACAAGAACACAATGCTTGGCAGCCCAGCTGCTCTCACCCCTTGTGAATGGAGGTGTCTGTGTATTTCCCTTCACACTTAAAATAGAAATACATTAATTGTCACTGCTCGTTTGTACCAGAGCACCTGCCTGGGCCGGGTTCTGCCAACTCCATCTGCTCCTCTCCCTGCACCCAGCGGCCTGGGCACGGGGCAGAGCGGGGAGGGAGCTGGGGAGCACCAGCCCCAGGCTCCCTCAGCACAAGCCATGTGTGAGTTTGGAGTTTAAGCTCTGAAATTTTTCACCAGAGGCTGATCCTGCACTGGAGGCAGTGGGAGAACCCAAAGTCCTTGAGCAGCCTCTGGCACAGGGACGTGATGGACAGGAGAGGGGCTGTGTGGCACCACAAGGCTCTGATCTGTCAGTGCTTCTGGGGACAGGCAGGGTTCTCCCTGATTCCTGCTCTCTGAGATAAAGAATGTGGGAATAACAGCCCCATTCCAGAGCATTTCATCCAGGCTGCTGCTGTTTCAGCCCCAAGTCCATCACCCCCAACGCTGAATTTCTCCTGCTGTGCTTTCCTTGTTGGACAGAGCCCAGGGGCAGCAGGGCCGGGGTGAGCTCCCCGGGGTGCAGCAGGGGCTGGTGGCAGATGCCAGGGACGTGCAGGACATGACTCAGTTCCTGCCTTCGGGAGCCAAACTCCTGCCGGAGAGGCCGGGCTGGCAGTGTCCTGCTCTGTGCCAGCTGTGCTCAGCACCAGCCTGGGCCACTTGGCTGGGTCCCAGCCCCAGGAAATGGCAGCAGAAACGCAGCAAACCCAAACCCCCCCAGCACCCTCCTGAGAGCGCCTGGAGAACACAGCCAGCCTCCCAGCAGAACTCGCTCTCTGGGTGGTTGCTGGGATGCTCTCCCAGGAAAGCTCTGGGGTTTGGAGGGGATGCCTGCTGTGGGAAGGCCACCAGGAACAGGGGACGCCTCGTGCAGCCCCGGCTGGAGCCCTCGTGGCCCGTCTGGGTGAGGGCACAGCGGGGACAGCCCCAGCTGCCCACGGTGACGCTGCAAAAGCAGCTGAGCTCACCTTAAAGCACCTGACCTCCTGCAGAGCCCGTGACATCGGTGGCCAAAGCACAGCTCCTGTTCCAGACAGGAACCTGACCGACCCCACGGTGGCATCGGGGCTCCCACGTGTCCATTGTGGGGGCACGGGGTGGGAGCTGGGATAATTAAAGCCTTCATGGTGATTGCACCAGTAAAGAGACTTTGCCTGGCGTTGTGAAAGGAACTAATGCATTGCCAGGTTATTTAATCCCAATAAATCATTTTAAAATATTCAGCTGTTATTTACATTAAAGCAACATCTGATGCCTCCGGGCAGAAGCGTAGAGGTGACTCAATATTTGTTATACATTAGTTGAGCAGACTTAGGTGAGTAAATTTACTTTAATAGGGTTTTTTCCCTAATAATATTAAACCTAAAAGAGAATGAAGGAGGGGTTTGCTGGAGAAGTCTGAGCTGTGAAAATCTGTTGGTTCCTCACTGTCTGACCCTGTTTTATAGAGCTTAGGGAAGAGCTGGTGAGACTCTTCATGCCTGGATCTGGTGACTATCATTCATTTCTTTTTTTAAGCATGTGCTTAACTTGTTCACTTAAGGGCAATACAGGCAGTGTCCCACCAAATAAGAGTATTAAGGTAATAACAAGGTAATTAATAAACATTTATAGGACACCAGGCTCTTCCCAATTTCACCTTGGGCTCCTCTGGCTGGCCACAGCAGTGACCATCATCAGCACCTGCCACCAGCTGAATGCAGAGAGGGTGGGAGGGATTTGCAATGCAAATTCTGGGGAGATAAAGAGCTGATCAGAGCAGGGCAGTTGTTCCCTGTGAACAACCATCTCCACCTCCTCCCTGGGCCTCCAGCCCTCCCCACTGCTCAGCTCTGGCTCTTGCAGACTGGGAGCCCAAAATGTTTTTACATCTCCTCTCAGACGATGTAGAAATGCACGTGCCCCGATCCGGCTGCAGCTCCACTGGGAGCGCTGGGAAGAGCGAGCAGCTCTAAAATAAACAGGCCACCAGTACAGCCACTGGAACATTAAGTGGCTTTTTGACTGGTCTTGTAAACCTTCAAGCCAAGCCTTATCTTTGCAGAAGAGTTCAGGAGAAGAGCAGATGGAAGAAGCCTTATTTGGGGTCAAATGTTTTCAGCAAGAGGCAGCACCGAATGTCACCAGCCCGGGACCTCAGCATGGCCACGGGGCTCCTCCTGCTCCTGAGCACACAGAACCCTCCACTCCTTCAGTTTCTGATCAATGGGCTCTTCAGCATTTTCCAGTCTCACAATGGTAGTGTTTGGGATGGAGCACCTGGAGAGATCCTCTAAAGCAGGGCAAGCTCGAGCCACGGAGCTGCAGCTGTCCCTTTCCACGTGCGGAGCTGAGGGGCAGCAGCAGCTCCTGGTGCCCTGCAGCACTGCCTGAGCTTGGCCAGTGCTGCAGCTCAAGCCTCAGGCTTTGCCAAGAGATTGGTTTTCTGTCAACTTGCTCAAATCTCAATGATTTCAGATCCCACAGGCCCAGACCAGCTCCAGCTTCTGAAAACTTAATGTGGGGGCTCCAAAGCAACAGGCTTGGCCTCACTGATGCCCTACTTGGGAACTTTTCATCTTCTGAAGTATTGAAACTTAGTAATAATGAGAGAAAAATGCAGGAGAAGCCCCTCAGGGGCTGGATCTACCCTTTAGACATCAACCCATGGAGTGTGCCCACAGTTCAGCAGTGCCTGAATGTGGCTGCTGCTCCTGCATCCTCCCAGCCAGCTCCGGTCGTGCCTGAAGAAGGAGCTGAGAGCTCCCCCAGCCCCTCTTTGCCCCCCATTTGGTGCTGGCAGACCCCCACAGTCCCCTCCTGTCCTTGCAGGAGGAGCAGGAGGCTCAGCTCACACGGAGGCAGTGCAGTGATTCACAGGCACAGCTGCACTTCTGTGGGAATAAAACCCTCCCCTGCCTCACGGGCCGGAAGAAAATCAGAACAAACGTTCTTAGGAAAGGAGGAGCAGGGCAGCCAAGCCAGAGTAAACAAGCACTGAGAGAAGGGTGTGGGAAGGAGGGGACGTGTGTCAGCCAGCAGACTCTGGCTGGCCGTGCAGAGGACAGGAATGGGTTTCTCATGTTGTCTTCTGGCACTCGCTGGTTCTTCCTATCTCCAGACAGGGATCCGACTGATGCTCTGATTTTGGCTTCTGCTCTGGTTGCACCCAAACCAGACTTCTGACTCTTGCTGCTTTAGGTTCCAGCTCTGCTCGTGTCTCTGAGGGCTGGAGGGGCCAGGAAGGCACCCAGTCTGTGGGGTGAGGAACGTGTGGGGCAGCACCAGGCTCAGCACTGCACCAACTTGTCCCTGGGCCACGGCGGAGCCTCTTCATAGCCCACATGGGATTGCAGCGTAGAACTGAGCCCCAGCACTGCCCCAGCTGCACGGGGTCAGCCCAGGAGCTGGTGTGGCCCAGCAGCTGCCCCAGCGTGCCCAGCAGTGGCTGCTCAGAGCCAGAGAGGGCACCGGTCCCAGAGGGAGCCTCCCTGTCCGTGCCCTCCTGGCAGTTGGTGGTTTAGGATCAAGCAATGATAAAGCCTTTTTTAAGCCTCCAAGTCCTTTCCCTCCCGTGTCAGGGGGTTTGTGGCTCGGGGCAGTGCCTGGCGCCTCTCAGGAATAGTAAATGAGTCACCTCCCCAAATCACGTTGTGTGGGTGGAGAGCACAGGTGAGAGTTTTCCCCCTCGGGTGCTCACAGAGGTGAGGCTCCCGCGTGGGTGTGGGTGTGGCTTTTGTCTCATTACCCAAAACATTGATGGCTTTTAACTGCAGGGAAGCCAGCAGTGCTCATTTCTGTAACATTTCTTGTGCTTTTCCCCCGGGGGCTGCAGGTACAACAGCCTGGTGACCGGCAAGCGGGCGAGGGGGCTCATCGCCGTGCTGTGGCTCCTGTCCTTTGGGATTGGACTGACCCCACTGATGGGCTGGAATAAAGCCATGAGTGGCTGTCCCAACGCCACCAACGAGACAGGGGCCGAGCCTGGGACCGAGCACCAGGGCTGCTTCATCTCGTGCCTCTTCGAGAACGTGGTGACCATGAGCTACATGGTCTACTTCAACTTCTTCGGCTGCGTGCTGCTCCCGCTCGTCATCATGCTGGGGATCTACATCAAGATATTCATGGTGGCCTGCAAGCAGCTGCACCAGATCGAGCTCATGGGCAACTCCAGGACCACCCTGCAGAAGGAGGTCCACGCGGCCAAGTCTCTGGCCATCATCGTGGGGCTCTTCGCCTTCTGCTGGCTGCCCCTGCACATCTTGAACTGCATCACGCACTTCCACGAGGACTTCTCCAGATCCAAGCCCGAGTGGGTGATGTACGTGGCCATCATCCTCTCCCACGCCAACTCCGTCATCAACCCCATCATCTACGCCTACAGGATCCGGGACTTCCGCTACACCTTCCGCAAGATCCTCTCCAAGATCCTCTGCAAGGCCGACGACTTCCCCAAGTGCCCCTCGGACAACAACCAGCACCTGACCGCCATCAACATCAGCTCCCCCGCGGCCTCGGTGACCGTATGACCCTCCCGGCCCTGGGTGGCCGGCCCGTCCCTTCCCCGTGTGAGCAGTCCCAGCCAGCTCCCAGGAGCGCTCAGAGATGACCACTATGCAGCTGTGCAGCTGTGCTTTCGTTGTTATTTTTGTAATTAACGCGGTGCCTCGCGGAGGAGCGCCCAGAGCGGGGACGCCGAGCGCAGCTCGCCCTCCTCTGCAGCCCCGGGGGGTGGGAGAGCTGTGCTCCCGTCGTGTTTCCTTTCCAGGTGTTTCCTTTCCATGTTGGACACTGACTGGGGAAGACTCACCTGCTGGGGGGGTGTTTCCCCAATTGTGCTGCTCGTGTCAAGTCATAGGATCTTTATTTTAATTATTGTTATTATTATTATTATTGTTTTTTAATATTTTGATTCATTTAGGAGTAATAATTTTGTGTCTGTTTTTTGAGTTGTTCTCTAAGTCCATACTTGACAGCACTTTGGTAATACCCTAATTATTCCATCAATTGTTTGATGCAGCTTGTATTCTCTGATGGGAAAAAGTCTTACTTAGCCCAGTTGCTGGTGTGAAACTGAATCTGTGTTCCAGGCACTGAGGGGAGGGACTGTGTGGATGGGAAAACCAGGCCAGAACTGGGCAGCCCAGCATGGGAACCCCATTCACTGAAAGATTTGAGAGAAGACTTGACCAAGGTTTTAGAGCAGAGGTTTGATTGCCTTTAAATCACTTTAGTCCACAGGACTGTGCAGCCCAGTGCTTCAGGTTTGCTTCCAGATCTGTTTCCAGCTATCAAAATGCAGGGGGCAGAAGTGCCCCAGTCTTGGCTCATCTGAACCAGAGCCACCAGGGCCAGTGTCACTCTGCCCTGGGGCATGAGCTCTACAACTGGGTTTGTGCTCCCAGGTCAAAACCTGCCAGCCTTGCAGAGCTTCCACAAGTGCAGGTTTTAGCTGTGGGAGCTGGATGCTGCAGGTCACCTGATTCCTAAAGCTTGGTCTGGCTGGGGCTCCCCTGCAACCCTGTAACCCCCAGAAGCTGTGAATGCTTTTTTTTTTTTTTACTAATAGTAATTTTTATATTTTTATCCCTGAAAAATTGTACTTGAATCACACAGAAATCAACTTCATATTTTTTAAACTGTGTTGCACTAAAAGGGGGGTAATGCAAGACCCCAAGAGTTTCATTTCTCTGGCATATATGATGATAAATATGGTGTAAAATCAATTGAAAAGCTGAAGAAATCTTGTTCCTGCAGCATCTCCTCTGCCAGCTGGCAAGAGCTGCAGGCAGCAGCTGCAGGAACGACTCTGGGCCCACCATGCACAGGGAATGGTTCCCTGGGAGTGCTGGATTTCATCGTAGCAGCTCAGCCCCAGAGCTGGGTGGAATCACCAGTGAGCTCTGAATGGGTTTGCACATGTTTATGCAATGTCCAAATTTAGCTCCAGCTCAGTGTCTCAGATATGGGCATTTCCAGCAAGAGTCTGAGCAGTTCCAGTCTCTGTCCCAAATGCTTCTCCTTTAACAGCCCCATTCAGCTTTGCTGCATCTGCCTTGGTCGGGGTCCAGCTGACACAGGGAGCCACCTCCTGATGTTTGGGCAGGGCCCGACTCTCTCCTCCGTTCATTCCTTCCCTTCTCTGTTATCTTTGGCCCTGTTCCTCCTGTTAATCACGGCTGGAAACGAGCAGGGTTTCACCTGCAGCTCTGGCAGTGCTGCCAAGTGGTTGCAAGCCACATTTATCCTCACAACAAAGGATGTAATCTCTCCCTTTGCCAGGCTGAAAACGACCCAAACTCTCACAGCAGCAACAGAGTGAAACTCTCGGTGCTGTAACACCAAGAGAGAAGGTCCCACAACACTTGTCCATGTGTGAGAGCTTCCAGTGCAGCTCAGCATCCACCACTGCTCCCTTCCCATGCCTCTCATGAGCCAGAATTCCTGCAGGTGGATGTGGTGCATCCCCAGTCCAGCCGTGCCATGGGGCTGCCAGGCATTAGCTCTGGCCCAGGTCATGGTCACTGAGCACAGGAAGTGCCTTTGTGGACCTGAGCCAAAGACATTTCAAGGCAAAATAAAACCAGGGCACCTCCCTTGCCCCCCTCAATAAAAAGCTCTGAAGGTTTCTATAAAAATGTGAAGCAAAAAGGGCAGAGGAACTTCGTGTGGCCATTCAGCTGTCACTGCTCTGATGGTCATGGCTGGGTGTGTTCTCCTCATGTTGCTCAGATTCTGTATTTGCAGTAGCTGTTATTTACACACAAAATGCTTCATTTACCCCCCACACCCCCTGGCTCAGCCTGTGCCCTGTTATTTCTTGTGGTTGATGCATTCACAGGGTGCAGCATGAGAGGTGCCACTGCGTTCAGGGAGAACAGAGAACAGCTCCTCCCAGCTGGAAGGAGCTGGTTCCCAGCTCAGGGCTGCTGTGAGGACAGGGAAGCAGCCTTGAGGTGGTCACAGTGTGTCTGAAAATGGTCAATTTAAAGCACAGCAACCAGGATGATGCTTCCAAAGATCCTGTTCCAGTGGAAGCACAGAGCTGTCAGCAGTGTCAGGGTGCTGAGGGGTCCCTGCCCTATCCCTGGTACAGGTTTGCCTCTGATGAATCAGAAATGGCTCTGAGCTGCCACCTGCAAAGAGCCACAGCAGCTCTTTAATTTGTGGGTCACTGAGACCTGCAGGCCTGTCTGCATCCCCAAATCACAATTATTACAGATCAGTTCAAACATCTTCAGAAATCCCAAGAACAGCACAAATAAATGAAACTGAAGTCAACACAGGCTTAATTAATTAATTTATCAGTGCCAGGCTGCTAATTAATGTCACGCTTGGCTGCAGCACAGGAAGAAACCCCCCAGCCACAACGAACATTTGACAGCCTTGTAGATAGTAAAAATGCCAGCTACACAGCCAGGAGCGATCCAAACCCTTCATCCTTCCTCCTCTTCCTCAGCCAGGAGGATGTTTGTGAGCTGCTCCTCAGACACAGCCAGTTCCTGGCAGGCTCCCACGGCCTGGCTGAGGTAGACAGCCAGGATGTGTTTGCACTGCAAAGTTAACAGCAGGAGCATAGCAGGGATGTCAGGCTCTGTCTGGAGCAGGAATCCATCCTGCCCAAAACGTGTTCAATGAAGTGCTCAGCCCTCCCAGGAACGTGGTTCCCTCCTGGCACGCCGAGCCCTGGCACAGGTGGTGCTCAGTGTCCCCAGTTCTGCCACCAGGACAATGCCACCCAGGGATGTGGCACACAGATCCTGCCTCCTGGCACCCTCCCCACACCAAAAACCCTCCCCAGCCCTGGCTGCACCCAAAACCTGGGGCTCTGAGGCCAATGACACAGTGGGGTCAGGCTCAGCCTGCGGGGCCAACTCCACACTTGCGTTTGTTTGGGAATGTCAGGTTCAAGGAGTGGGGCAGAGCCTTGTCCCTGCTCCCCATCCCTGCTCCAGGCTGAGGCAGAGAACTCCCCAGGAGGCAGAGAACTCACCAGGAGGCTGAGAACTCACCAGGAGGCTCTCGCTCTTCTGCAGCACAGAGAACCCGAAGGCAGGGCACGTGCAGAAGTGGCAGGAGCTGTAGCAGGTGTAGAGTTTGCCTGAGCTTCCAAGGACCTGAAACAGAGGCAGGTGAGGAGTCAGAGGCAGGATTCACTTTAATTTCCCTGACTCAGGCTGGGTCTGCACTGACCCAACAGTCAGGGGGAGGTGTCACAGCACACAAGTGTCCCCAAACACTGCAGTGAGCCACCTTGAAGCCCCTCAGGTTTCCCTGAGCACTTGCAGGGAGGCCTCTCCTTTCCCAAGTACTGTTCTGCTCCCAAAACCAGCTGCAGCTACTGGAATCCAGATCTGCCTGAATAAACAAAGCTGAAGTCTCCAGAGAAGCCTCCCTGCTCCATCTCTGCTTTGGGAACAGCCCTGCCTGCTTTTCCCACATGCTGTTCCCTGTGAGGCTGGTGCTGAGGCTGCACCAGGGCTGGGGGTGCAGCAAACAGGTGAGGGAAGCTTTGTTTCCAGCATGGAGCAGTCTGTGAGCTGCTGGAGCTGACTGCAGGATACAGGAAAGCCAACCTGTGGATTATTACTTCTCTTTTGGTTTCTTCAAGACTGGAAAACAGCTTTTAGGGAACTATTTTAAGCGCCCAACCTATGGCAAGGGAAGGATCTGCAGGAGCAGAACACACTTGCCCAGGCCCCAGGGCTCTGAGGGCACATCACAGCCCTCTCCCAGGCTTTAACTCTGGCTGGGTTTGTGGCACACACACCCGACTAAATCCAAAGATAAGCACAAGAAGTGAAAAGGCAGTGGAGCTCTGCAGAGTGCTGCTCCCCTCCAGGACATCCCTGGCATTCCAAGCCCCTCCAGGAGAACATTGTCCCTCGTGGTCCAGAGCTGCACTTCCAAGGGGAGCCTTCCCCTGTCCCCTGGAGCTCTCCCTGGCCCCTTTCCCCAACAGGGAACATCCAGAAGTTCAGGCTCTCCCATGGAAGTGCCAATGCCTCAAAGTCCCCCTCACTCCCAGCAGATCCAGGACACAAGCCTCACATTCCCATTTCAGGGTAAACCATTTTTTTTTTCCTCAGTCTGGCCTTTCCCCTGGGCCCTCCTTTCACTGCAGGCTGAGTTTGTTTCACTTGTGATAAGTTTGTTTTCCTCTAGCCCCTTTGATTGTTTTTTCCAAGATGAAGTATTCCGATGGTGCCTTTCCTTCAGAAGTGTTTTCCTTTGAGGAGGGGGGGAAGGCACAGACAGACACAGCCAGATTTGGGCTGAGCTCAGCGTTCCCCCATCCTGACCTAGATGGCAAGAACACAGCCTCTGCCTAATAAGGCAAAACCTAAAATCCAAAAGACTGGGAGAAAAAGGTGCCTCTGTTCCTGGCCAGCTGCAGCCCAGCCAGGCACTGGGGTGCTCTCCCGGCCCTGAGGTGAGATTTCCTTCTGCTGTCCTCATCCCTGGGCACTTGCTGGCTGCTCAGTGAGGAAAAATCCCCCTGGAGGTGTCCCTGCCAGGGTGTGGGGGCACAGGAGGGTCAGCTGAGGCACCAGCACATGGACAGACAGACAGCACCACAGCCTGTGCCAGGGCCTGCTGCTCAAACCCTTCACTGTGGGGCATCTGCCACACAGTTCTAGGAAATGAATGGAAAAAGACATCATAAAAAAGAAGAACCCAGTGAAAGTGCAGGATGTGAGCAGTGCAAGTGCCAGCTGGCAGGGCTAAAGCACTGCCTCTGCCCCGCTTCACTCCCACAGCTCAGCGTTTCTGCCCCTTGGGCAGAGCTAAAGGGTGCCCCAAATGCTGCCTGGTCACCACTCTGCACTTCTGCCACACCCAGCACAGCTCCCCCATCAGCCAGACCCACCACCCCTGCAGCAGGTAAGGTTTATCCCTGATCTCAGCATGGCAGGGATTATCCAAGCTCTCTTGGGATGATTCCAGCTCTGAGGCATCCAGCCCTTGGACACTCCATCGGTGCTGCTCCTCTGTTAAAGAGCAAGGGCATGAATGCCCAGGCATAAGAGACAAATCACAGCTTTCATTCGACTGAGGGCTCTTTCTCCTCCCATCTCAGCTCCTGAGGGCAAGAGCTGCCTACACTACAGGGCCTGTCTGAGCAGAGCCTTCCCCCCCTGGAGCAGGACCTAAGATGTGCTGGGTGATATGGAATTATCAACAGCCCAGATTTGGCTGTAATGACCCAAAGGAGTTTCACAACAGAACCAGCCTCGTGGCCTCAAAGAGTTCTCCAGAGCCAGCTGCAAGTGGAAGCACCACCTCACATTCCAGCTCAACCACATCTGGGTGCAAATGGCAGGGCTGACTTTGTGGGGGATAATTACCAGGGATGATTGTGCAGTGTCCAGGCAGCCAGGGATGCCCCTCTCCCCAGGGGCACTCAGCTGGGGGACATTTCCACACATTCCTACACCACACAGGAATGAAGAGCCAGGACTCCAGTGCACTGTCCCACCCAGGGGTTCGGTTTCTAGGACCCCAGATCGTGTTCCTGTCACTGCTCCAGCCAGCAGCCCCAGGGGACATTCTGCTCTTTGTTTCTGCATCTCAGACAGCTGTGATGGGGAAGAATTTCACAATGGCACCAACCTCACACCCCCGGAGAAAATATCTCTTCAGATTCCTCTGTTAATGAACTCATCAGCGTGGCCTTAATCAGCAGTCAAGCTCCAGTGAAGAGGAATGCAGCTGGAGGCACCCAGGAACCTGCTTCCTGTAGGTTTGTCCTGCTTTGACTCCCTGACCCTCCTGTCCAGGAGTTCCTCCTCCACAGGGAAACCAGAGGCTCCCTCTCCCTGCAGAGGCAGGAGAGCAGTTCTGACACTTGTTCCTTTTCAGTGTGCACCAGTGGAGCCCACCATTAATATCAGTAGATATTAATTAATGCCCAGCAAAGCTCTGCCTCAGCCTGCAGGGTCTGACAAAGCTCTGCAAGGAGAGTGTGACCCTTCTCTGCCCAGTGGCATTTTCAGACAAGCAACAGCAAAAAAGGGAAAGCCTTTGAGCATCCAATTAATCAGCAAGGCAGCTGCTGTCTAAGGGTGTTGGAAGCTTCCTAGGCTTCACCAAACATCCACAGGCAAGCCCTCAACTGCAATTCAAGGCTGTGCTCTCGAGCCCTGGTTATGATTCACGTCCCTCTGGAGGGGCCTGTGTCCTCTCCACGGCCCCAGAAGTGATGAAGGCTCCATGTGCAAACCAGGCACTGCAAGCTCTGAACACGTGAGAGGGGTTTGTGCCATCAGCCAGGCCTGACTGCACAGCTCTGCTCTCACCCTACACGACCCCAAAGCACCTCCAGGGGAGGAGAGAAGGGCCTTTACAGAGGGGATACTTGGAAATGCTCCTCTCGTTCCTCACCCCTGTGCTCTAACTGATCTTAGGGCTGAGGTGAGCTCTTCTCCCCAAAATGCCATTTCATGGAGAGGTTTCTGTGATTCACAGACTCGGCTACAGTGAACCACAATGAAACCCAAAGGTTTGGCCTGCATTGCTTCCTGCCAGGCAGCAGAGATCCCCTGCCAAGCAGGGGTCAGGAGGGGAAAGAAAGGCAGTGGTGGCAGATAACACTGAGCTCTGTGCAACTGGTCAAGAGGAAGAGCTTCCTTTACTGGATAGGATGAGGGTAATAAAGCAAAATTAGCAATCCCTGGAAAACTTCCTCCTGACTGTGATGCCCACAAACACATAAATTGTCTCTGGCTGGCTGGGAGCCACAAAGAAGATGGTGCTGAACCGTGCTGCTCTAATTCTAGCCCGTGGCTGCTGCTCTCCAGTGCCACTTCAGGAGTTTGTAAAACACTGGTTCTCTCTGTGTTTATCCATGCTCTGCAAGTCAGGAAAATACTGGCTCAAAAGCCAGCTGGAAACCATCAGAAAGCAAGAGCAAAGAGGGGCATGTACCTGGTACAGAGTCCTTCCACTGGGGGACCTGACACAGGTGACAGAACGCTGATCCACCAAATCCAGAGCTGGGACTGCAGATGGGCCAAAAATGAACTTCAGCCTGGAAGAGAAAGTGTCTCTAGTTAGGTCACAGCACAAAGGAGACCACTTGGCTCAGCCTCAGTGCACAGAGGGAGCCCTGGGGAGCCCAGAAGGTGCCCATTGCAAAAGTAAGACATTTGTCCTTGTTGCAGTAACTGGAAATGCCCCATGAGCACAAAAGGCACAAAGAGGGATTTTAGGGGAGCACACAGAGCCAGACTAGGCAGTGCTCAGGGGAAAAGGGGCTCGTGCTCTGGGACACCTCAACTGCACCTCCAGGCTGCCCTGGATGTGCTGCCCTGGATCAGAGGATTGATCAGTTGGCCTTGAATCCCACCTCCAGGCATGGAGCACACATCTCCTTGGAGAAAGGAGAGAGCAAGGATGATCCATAGTTCCTGGAGCAGTAGGAACTGGGGCTCCTTCCTCATCCCTTGGAAATCAGTTCAAACCCTGGGGAACCAGTGAGTCATTCTGTAGTGATCACATCTCCTCCATCACAGTCACAACTGAGGGATAAATTATCCCTTCTCTACCCACCAAACTGCATCAGGAGGAAGCTGGAGAACATCAGGGAATTACTTAAGACACTCCACTGCACATGGAGACACCAGATAGCATCAGTTTTACATCTGTGACCCAGCCACGAGCAGGGCTCGGAGACAGCCGAGTTATTCCAGATAAACACCCAGGAGCAGCACGTGCCTCATGTCCCTCCATTCTCCCTAAAAACCCTTTCCCTTTCAGGCAGGACACGTGCAGGGATGCACAGCATCCATGGATGAGGGAGTGCCTGGGATGGGGAACACTGCACATCCCTGCAAGGGGGATTTTATCTGCTGCTGGTGCTGGGCAGGGGTGTGTGATCAGGCATGTGTTAAATATGGACATCTGCACCTTCAGCCCATTGTCCAGGCAGCTCATGGGCTTCAAAGCCATTCCAGACCAGCAAATCCAGCTGCTCCGAGTGTTTCCAAAGAGCTCAGGGGCAACCCAGTTAACTTTACAGACCTTTCATCTGCTGAGAAAACTCTGTGTAGTCTAGATTGGTTCCAAGGGTAAACAACAAGGAAATCAGCAGTGATGAAAAGATAGCACCAAACACGAGCAGGAGACCAAGGGAAAGGGGAAAGTTTCCAAGTCCAGGGAGCACAGAGCAAAGCAGAGCCCCAGCACGGCTGAGTCAAGCTCATTGATAGGCAGCCAAGCAGACAGACAGATTCCAGGAAGACCAAAACTTGCACAAACTCAGGGCAAAAAGGGCTGGCTCCCTCTGAGGGCTGCGAGGAGGTGGGTGGGGGAACACTTAACGTAAGACATTCCTTGATGATTAGGTTTGGGACTAGAAAGGGGCTGAGCTCAATGAGTTTCAGGAACTCTTTTCAAATTTAGGGAATTCTTTTCTTGTGTATATAATTCGATCAGTTCAACAGGAAATGCCCACAGGAAATTCAAGGACTTTGGAGATTTGGAAGAGATTGGGAAATTAAATCAGAATACTTCTGAGCTGCTGGTTGCAGGGAATCGATGGAAGTTTGGCTGCCAAGAGTTACCACCCAACCATTATTAAACTTAACAAGGGAATTTCTTTCCTCTTTTCTTTTCTGAGGAGAAGGAAACAAAAGCTTTCACGAGGCTGGTCAAATCTAATCTCACCTTTCAAAGGCCACTGTGGTCCCAGGAGAGGGAGTGAGCACACCTTCCACAAGTGTCAGATAACTTTAACACAAAGGCATTAAGGCCTGGAGGGTTCCCGGTGCTCTCATCCCCTGGCAGGCAGGAGCACAAGGTTAAAGATGAATCTGAAAAGCCTCTCTCACTGTGACAATGCCTTTTCTCCACCTTCAACACCAACTGGCGAGGGCTGGAGTTGTGAAACTTGGATCTCTTAGGTCACTGCTTGGGAATGCCTGAAGTATTCACAAGGGAGACAAAGCTGACCTGAGACTGCTCCTAAACAGAAGAAAACTCTCAATCTCCAAGTGAACAATTCCGTGGTGCAGGGTGATGATAAGAACACTTCTCCCTCTCTATCACACGTGCCCATGACTCAACCAGCAGGAGCGACCTCAGGGTGCTCACAGTGATAGGAAGGCAGAGGGATGAATCACCCTCGAGCAGTCCACTCTCACAGCAAACTCCTTCCAGACCTGAGGCTGGACTCAGAGCTCAGCTTAAATATCCTGGGTTTAAATTAAAGCAAGTCATCACAGGAGATTCAGTGATACAGAGTTCATTTCATGAATCTCTGGAAAAAACCCCCTTCAGAACCTCCATTTGCACCACCACCAAAACCACGCAGCATTTTGGTGTTTCAGCAGCACTTGGTCAAACACAGGAGGAAAGCAGCAGCCCCACGGTGAGAGCTGACCACCAACTGCCCTTCAGCAGGGCACTGGGGCAGGAACTGAAGCAAAGGACACTCACCCCAGCAGCAGGTCATCAGGGACTGCAACAGAAAGAAAAGGAAACATGGTTTTGCAGAAATTTCACATCACAGGAGGGTCACTGTCCCCCAGGGTACCCCCAGAGGACACACAGAGCTACAGGGCTCTCACCATCCTCTCTAGCTACCAAAAAAGCAACAAGGAGCAGCAAAACGATCCATGATGGGAGTGCTAAGGCACTTATCAACTACAGCAATCACAACCACAGGGATTCATTTTAAAAAGAAATGCAGAAGCCCAAATTCACTTTCTTTTATGACACCCTACTTTTAAAAGCACACAAAAAAAGGCAGGAGGCCTCAGCATCTTACTCTGTCACTTTAAGAAGCTGGTTAAAAATATATATATTATTTTCCTTGAAACTCTCTTGGCATGAGTTGAGAACTCTGGCATCACAACTTTAAAAATGTTGTTCTTTTCCCAGCAGAGTCTTGCAGGGCGCCACTGGTTTATGGCTGTTAATACAGCCCACTGAAACATTGTGTCTTCATTTATTGGAACTGCTCGTTAGCATGGAAAGTTAAACTCCAGCAAAGCTGTGTTTGCTGTAGCTGACAGCTCAGGCTCTGCTTGTCCAGCCTGATCTTTCTGTTATCACCCAGGGGACACAGTGTACTCTGTCTCCATATCCCACTGGAGGATCTGGATTTTTGACTTTAAAATCTTTTTCTTCCGACAATTCAAAATACTCTCAATGACTTGCACTGTTGAATTTTCCGGCTTTATTTGAATTTAATTCTGCAAAGGGATCGATCAGTCTGTCTCCACAGCTCTGTCTCAACGTGCTTTACTCTGCTGCTTTAAGAAGTACATCTTTAAAGGGATGTGAACTTTCCTTTTTTTGCTTAGTTTACAACAGGATTTATAAAGCTCTTTTAAAAGTCACGTGGAGATTTTGGATCTGCTCTAACCTGACAGGAGCCATAGTGCAAACGTGCCAAAAAGCTGTCACTGGGGTCACTCTGACAGTTTAGACATGAATTTCTGCCCATTCCTCACTCCCACGTAGTGCTCAGGCAGATTTATCTGAATTCTCATTTGTTTGGGTTTTGTGCAGTTAAAAATATTCCTTCAGCAGACACTTTCCTTAGGAAGAGCCATTCTGTGCAGCTCATCCAGTAAACACAAACATTAATATTCTCTCAGCACAGGTCACAGAGCAGTGAAGGTAATTGCTCCTAACTAGCTGCTGGAATTGGCCAGGATGTCACTGCTGGCTTGTGCTCGTTCCATTGGAGCACTGGGAAGTTGTTCCTCGCCCTGGGATCACCAGCACACCCCCTCTGCCGGTCAGTCAGGCAATGGCTTTGGGCAATTTCCCTTTCCAACTCTGGTTTTGGGACTGGGGAGTCTATAGAACCAGCAGTGCAGAGGGCACAGCAAAACTCCTGCCCAGAGGCACTAATTCATCATCCCTCAAGTGTGACCAGGAGCTCCAAGCAGCAGCATTACCCCTAAGTCTCACATCCAAAAAAAAACCTGTCCAAACTGGTGTGGGTTTTGAATTTGACTTCGAGAAGGGGCTGCTCCTCATTATCTGTGCTTCACACCCGTCTGTTGTCACAAACAGGGGCAGAAAGGTGAAGGCCATCCCTGAGACAACAGGGTCTGGTAAGAAAGGGGAGGCCAAGGACCCCCCTGGGCTGTGACAGGCCCCGCTCGTGGCCACTGCCCGCAGGGATCCTTCACGTACCGTGGGAGCTCTCCTGAAAAGCCTTCTTGATCTCTCTCAAGAGCTCTTCTGCCACTGCTGGCAAGGTACTATTGTCCATCCCACTGGTGCCGGACTCATGCCTGGAAACAGGACAGGAGACAGTGGGAAATCATTAGGGTCACCTAATGTGCCCCGGGAGGGTTTATCTGGGCACTCTATCCCAACCCAGTAACCAGGCCAAGGAACAGCATCCTCGGCAACTTTTTAAATGTGTTTTTTATGCTTTCTGGGAATGCAAGATTCCTCACAAACACACGGGTCTCTCTGAGATGCCCCCACACAAACCCAGGGCCCGTGGAAGGGACCGGTCACTGCTCAAGGAAGAAGATGCTCCTCATGTGCAAGGGGCACTTCCCGGGCATCATTCCTGCCCGTTCCTCTGGTGCCACTGCCGGACGAGCAGAGCTTGGTCCGGCCTCCTGTGACCCCTCTGTAGGTATCCACCCACACGGATGAGGCGCCCTCTCTGCCGCCCCAGCTCCCTCAGCCTTTCCCGGGTGCTGCTCCAGCCCCTCGCTCAGCTTTGTGCCCCCGCTCCGGGCGCTCCGCGTGCTGAGGAGGCCGGCACTGCCCAGGGCGCTCCGGGCGCTCCTCACCCGGCCGGGCGGGCAGAGGGGCGGGATCCGCTCCGTGCCCCGCTCCCGGTGCTGTTCCCGGCGGGAGCAGCTCCCGCTCCCGCTCCGGGAGTGACGTCACGACGGCGCCCCGTGCCCGCGGTGACGTCACGCGCGGCGCGCGCGCGCTCTTAAAGGGNGCACCGCGCACCCGGCACCGGGCACCCACCACCCTGTCCCCGCAGGGTTCTCCCTCTTCCCGCGGGACGAGGAGGAGGACGGCGAGGACGCCATCATCCTGCTGCTGAAGAGAGCCAAGGTGAGGCGCGGGGCCCCGGGGGCGGTCGGTGCGCGGGGCCCGGCCGTGACCGGCCCTGCTCCCCCCGCAGCTCAGCGCCATGAAGGGGGAGCTGGCCGAGGCCGAGCAGCTCCTGCACCAGGCCCTGCGCCGGGCGCACCAGGACGAGAACAGGCAGGCCATCATCTACACCTACAGCATGGTGAGCAGCGGGGCTTGGGCCCGGTTCGGGGTGCAGCCGGAGGGAGAAGGAAAAGCGGCTGAGGCTCGTCCCCATTGCCTTGGTGGAGCTTCAGCGGTGTCTGTCTCTTCCAGATGGGGAACGTGGCCTACATGCAGGGACAGCTGGACAATGTGAGTGACTCTGGTTTTTTCTCTCTGAATTTTTAGAGGTTGGCATCTTGTGCATGGTCTCGAAGGTGTGGGGTGCTGGCACAAGCTGCAGACTGAGCAGAGATCTCCTGGTGCAAAGCAGAATGATCCCCCTCAGGACTGCAGTCCTGTGAGCACACCAGGTTAAGAAAGATGCTCTCACAGTTCAGTACCACTGGGCTCTGGTCAGCCTTTCACTTCTAACTGCTCTTGGTGTAGTGTAAATGCAACAAATTTGAGCCAGGTCCGTCCAAGCATTCTGCCTCTGTTTTGTTTTAAATGCCATCATTCCTCAGTATCCTCTTCAAAATTCTCATTTCAGGCAGAAAAGCTCTACAAAGCAACTATGAGCTATATGCTTGCAGGGGACACGAAGGAGGTAGGTTCTTCTGAGAGGCTCCCAGTGGTGCCCTACTCTTTACCTTATTCCTTGTGCTGCAATGCCTCTTACTGGAAATTGGCAATACTGTAATGGATGGCAGCTCTGGAGGGAACAAGATGGAGATTTTTAAGATCTGAACTCTCTGACAAAGTAATTTTCCTGTTGGGGAGATACAAAAGGAGTAACAGGTGCGTTGTGTGTCCTCCTGGCAGGATGACAACGCCATCCTTGAGATGTCCCTCAAGCTGGCCAGTATCTACGCTGCTCAGAAACAGTGAGTTCCCAGCAGGAGGTGTCGTCTGCTTTCATCTCAGCTTTGCAGTGGTGGTGGGGTGGCCGAGCAGAGGCTCTTTAATGAGGGATCCTTCAGGGATGGAAGGAGCTTTGCTTTGCACTTTGCAGGCACAAATTAGCTGTAGCTGGCTACCAGTTCTGTATCCTGACCTTAGAGGAGAAGATTGCCAAGGAAAAGGACTTGCCTGAGGATGTCTTACCAGGTGGGCAGCCTTGTCTGCCAAAGGCTTCTCATCGTTTCTCCATTTCCCTGTCCTTGATGTTGTTTCTGTATTGCCTAAGCACCATCTTCATGTCAACCCATTGTCTTCACACTGAGCTTCCTGCTGTGGTAGGATGGTGGCTCGTGCTGGATCCTGTGGCAGTGATCACTTCACTCCTCTCTGTTTGCAGCTGAAGAAAAGGCCAACACCCGGCTCCTGCTTGGGATGAGCCTGGACTCCTACGCCCGCTACCTCCTGAACATCAACGAGCTCCCAGCAGCACAGAAAATGTATGAGAAGGCTCTGCAGATATCAAATGATGTTCAGGGAGAGACTCATCCACAGGTGATTTGTACAGCAGGAGCTGGACACTAGGGAAGGAAAGGCTGATGTGTAGGGAATGAGGCAGCTCTGGTGACATCAGACATGGCCAGCACCACCTGAGGCTGTTTTCCTGCCAGGAAGGACGAGTATGCACATACAGAAATACAGGACACCTCCTTACTGAAAGCTTCTCTGGGAAATGCTGCTTTCACTGGTGTGACAGGGAATGAATGTAGTGCTTCTGCTGCCTTGGACTGCTCCCCAAGCTTCCCTTTTCCCTCCTGCTGCAGAGTGTGGTGCTGATGAATGACCTGGCGACGGTGCTGGACGCTCAGGGACGCTACGAGGAGGCGCTCGCCTGCGTCAGGAGGGCGGCAGAGCTGGCAAGGGACACTCAGCACCCCGAGGAGCACATGGTGCTCAATAACCTGGCAGCAATCCTCATGCACAAAGGTCAGTGAATGAATGCCCAGCCTGTCACTGAGCTTGTGCTGACTGCAGAGATCTGGATCTCTGTTGTAGGGCTGAACTATAGTGCTGGTTTGGGGTTATTAGTTTTAGTTTAAGCAGTAGGTGTGACTTTGAATTGCTCTCACAAACTGAATTTAGCCTGACCCAAAAGGTTGCCAGGGGATCTTGCTTCCCATGTGTTCAGTAACTTTTCCAAAAGGACAGAAGGCATGCATGAGATTTGTTTCTATGAGATTTTAATGTTGAAGCAGCACCAGGTCCCATCATCACTGCTGCTCTCCAGCTCTCAGAGTTGGCAACCTGTCAGGAGGTTTTCTGAACCTCCCTAGATCTTGATGTGTTCCAAGCAGTCCTTGTCCTTTGCACGTGATCAGCTGCAGGAGGGGGCTCGAAAATGGGGGATGGAACTGGGTAGCCAGGCCTCTTTTCCCTCTTGCTACAGAGGATTTCCTGCAAGCAAAACAAGTGTACAGAGAAGCTCTCAAGCAGGCACAGCAGAAGGGAGATGCTGCTTCTGTCCAGCATATCCAGGAGGAACTAGCCGAGCTGGCCAAGAGGAGGAAGGGCTCCAAATAAGTTTGGCCACAGAGTCCAACCTAGAGGTGGCTGAAGGCTGCAAGGGTTGGTCAGCACAGGCAGCCTGGGACCAGCTCGGTGCAATTCTCCAGAGAAACAGCAATGAGGAGTTTCAGGACTGCTTAAGAGGAAGGGCTGCCACTGCCAAACAGCCCAAAATAAAGGTGTGAAATCTTAACTGTGTGAATTTGTGGTGTAGTCTGTGGTTTGACTGACCTACTGTGCTAAGTGATTTAATTTTGGCTGCCTAAGTCTGGCCTGGTATTAATACCTGTGTTGAAGTTAAGGAGTAGCAGTTTGTTACTCCTGCCTGCTCACAGCAGTGTTCAGGTTCAAAACATGGCTGTCCTAGAGCAAGCCTTGAAAAGGAACAGGCAGGAATTGTCTCACTCTTTACATTCTGCTGTAGCACAACAGGGGCTACACTTTTATCAGTGCTGCAGTTCAGCATGTTTGAACTTCAGCAGAGCATTTCCCAGGCTGTACCTGCACTGCAGCAGAGCTGTAGCTCCCTGTCCTGGTCCAGCAAGTTACCTGAAGATCAAGTGCATTTCTTCATTTAGCATCCAAAGATAGAACTTGTCCTCTCAGAGGAGGGGTGAGACTGTCACCACACAGAGCTGTTGTCAGAAATAGAACACTTGGCTCCAGTGGAGAGCACACGGAGTGCCAAAGCTGTCCTCCTCTCTTGGATAGGTCAGGGCTTCCTGTTGGAAAAGATGCTGTGTACAAACCCAGCTTTGTCAGCTACGTGCCTTCATGGGAATCAAGAATGAACAGCTGCTTTAGGCAACAGAGTTTCTCAGTTCTGCCCTGCCAGGAAGCCTGATGTTAAAGAAAGAGGAGAATTAAACCAGAAATTACCAAATCCATACTTAGTTAGGATAGTAGAACTAATTCTGTCACTAACCAAGCACAAGTTTAACCTCTCAGTTGTCAGAACTGCAGCTGGTTGGTACAACCCTCAATGTAATTACATCATTATTAATTTACTTACAGTAGCAGCTTCATCTCTGCTGAACTTTGAGCTAAGAGGAGGAGGCACACAGGTTTTCTAGAGCAGTTCATTGAAGCTGGAGAAGTTCTGTCACATGCACAGCTTTGTTCTCAGCAAGCTAGGAAGTAAAAATATGGCTGTACTGACAGAAAGGCTCTGGCACATTAGAGCCAACCTTCCCTAAAGTGCTGGGCTGGGGGTTTGAGGTGGCAGAGCCTGGAGGGCAGCAGTGTTACCTGGGAACCCTGCAGCACCCCTGGGAGCAGGGTCTTGCCTGATGCTGCAAAACAAGAGGGAGACACAGGAAAAGCAAGTGGAGAACTGATCCCCTTTATTGATTGGTCTGAATCCAGAAGTCACTGTCTAGTGAAGACATTGTGTGGAAATTATGATGCATGGGTTTTTCAAGTCTTAAATGATTTCATATCAGAATCACGAACCATATCAAGATGAAAGCATTGTGAAAGCGCTGATCAGAAATCAGGTAAAAATTTTGTAGTAAACTACACTTTGTAAACATGACTTACAAACACCTTCCTGTTTGAAACAGGGCAGATGTAATTCCATACTTGAAGATTACTGGAATTGTGGTAAACCCTAACTTAGGCTCTGGAGAGGTTTTTACACTGGAGAAGTTAAAACTTGGATAACAAACAAAAAAAAAAGCAGCAACATTTTATGTGCAAATGCCACTCAAGCTGCATCTTAGGAGATAGTGACTATCCTACTTTGGATATCTTGCTGCTGCTGCAGCAGTAACATGAAGCTTTGCAATGAACATGCTATACTTACTGTACAGGTAGCAAAGACATTTGTCTGTACATGCCTCTTTCACATTGTATTTGTTACACTAAGAAAGTGAGAACAAGTGAGTTTAAGAATGGAACTTAACTCTCCACTCCAAATTTAAATCTACAAAAAGGGCAGATCAACTCGTTTTCCAGTATATGTTGCTGTGGGAACAAAAAAGAAAGTTAAAGTAAGAGCACAGGTCTACAAACAGGATGAAAACTTCACTGCTTCAAGCCAGAAGGGTAAAGGAGGGGAGGATGAGAGAAATCTTTCTCAAGAGAAAGACTGCAAGGAGATTAAAGACTGCCAAGGGGTCTGCTCTGTTGCAGTGTTTAAAAAAAGTAGCAAAATAGTTCTGTATTTTCAACAGTATCAAGTTTCCAAATGAGTTCCTTTGGAATTTTGTTTCCCACACTTGGGGCAAAAAGGCTTTCCTTAAAGGACAGAAAATAAATTTGCTGTTGATAAATAGTTCTGTGCTTCTTCCTGTTTGTAAGTGGACCATCACAGTCCCTCCACGGGATGCACAGCTCACACGACTCGAGGTTACACACGGCATTACACCTTCCATACAACGCATCACAAATACAGCGGCAAAACCCCAAATATTTTGCACTGGAAAAGAACTCCAAGGCAAAGACCCTGTTGATCAATGAGATGCAAAAGCAGCTTGGAATCTGACAGAGCACGCCACCCCCCAGCTCAGTGCTATCTGTGAATCAGTCCTTCTACCCCGGAAGATTTGAATTCACTTCCTGAGGTCAGTGCAGCATAAAATGAAGATGCTTTTGGAGAAGGGTGTCAGGACACCCAGTGACATCACTGCCCAGATGGATGTGTACATGAGCTACAAGCATATCATAGCAAGCACTGATAGATGAATGATTAAGGAGACTCTCCTAGTACCATATACAATTTAAAAATAAAAATCACCCTAACAAGTATTGCACACTTCAGGAGTTAAGCCAAGCATTTGTAAGGACTTCCACCAAAAGCTTGCTTAGAGGGACGGGGACTGGGACGCAGACTTCAAAATAATTATTACATAGAGATTTTAAAATCAGATTGGAGGAAGGTAAAAATCACAGTACCTATTTCAAACTGCTTGTAACAGAAGCCACGTAGTTGACTCGTGTGTTGCTCAATTATTCTATAAAAGCACTTCGTTTTATTTAAACTTGGGATGTGGAGGTTTTTCTTCTTAAAGGATTTATCAACCCACCCAGAGCCTCTGTTCAGAAAAGCCGTTTGCTGTGGTTAAATATGACAGTAAAATTTAGTAGCCTGTTTTGACTGCATACAATGCAGAAACAGAGAACACTAAGAATAGGCTTTTAGGGCACAGTTAAAATTCCCAGTGTGCATAACAGTGAGGTATGCCTCCAGAAGCTGTTCTTTTTTTGTTTCTTTAACCTTTTAAAAATGAACCATAACATACCCATGCAATAATATTTCTGCAGTGTTGCTAAATAAAACCAACTGCACCAAAAATTTACAATGTGGCAGAATTTAAAATTCCAAAGAAATATATCATCTTATTCCAGCGGACCGGAGTATGTTAATGTACAGAATTCACTAAGGGGTCAGTCTTAAAAATCAACATTTTCACAAGAGCTTGAACACCACTGAGAAAGTGTGTCTAGGAAAAAAAAAAATTATATAAAAGCACAATGCCTGCAGGAAGTGGCACGGCATTAAATGGGCAATGATGGTTGGGAGGCTGGGGTTCTGGTTAGGCTAGGCTGAGAGGGAGGCTAGGGTTATGAAGAGTATTCTACACTGGAGAAAATGCTTAAAAAAAATTACAAAATGACCCCCAAAGTTTAGGCAATGATTTGAACATAAGTACACCAGATACTATAGCAAGGGAAAAAACACTGCAAAAAGTACTCTCTATTTACAGAAGAATGATTTAAAAGACATTATGGTTTTCTTTACAAATAGATGTAGAGCAGGAATAGTCCACATTTTTAAAAACTCTTTACATATTTATCTTTAGTAAGTCAACCTTCTCGACCACAATCCTCCAACACACAGCCTGTGCAGAAGGCATTTCACGGACTCTCCAGCAATTCTTCATTGTGTGGCCCTTGCTCTCTTGGAAAGTCTCTGTGGGCACAAGTCAAAAATAGATTTCTTTTTTTGACCCGCAAATTAAAAAAAAAAATAATAATCTGCATAGTTCAGTCATCACTGTCAGACAGAGTCTCATATTGTGCTGAAAGCAGTGGTGCAGGCTCTCGCTCCCAGATCCTGTTCTGTGGGTGAGTGGTTGCTTGGCTCATGGACGGGGGGGCACAGGCGATGGAGGTCGGGGGGGTGCTGCTCAGCATCCTCATGGTCAGAGGGTTGTACGGAAACTGGGTGGAACCTGCACCAAAAGGCAAGAACATGAGCTGTTCTGAGAGATCTGTGCTGGCTTGGGTTGTGACAATTAGCAGAAAATCCGTTTCACAAAACCCCCACGTGCTGGAAGCTTCTGGCCGATATCCAGCGTTACCGTACAACATCTGAGCTCCCTGCAAATACCTCTGAAAGAAGCCCATTCCTCACCTGTTGATGAAGGCCTGTCTTCCCAGGCCCACACTGGAGTCTGTCTGTGGTAGTCCCCTTCTGAATGTACAGATGAGACAGAAGAAGGTCTTTCAGTTCCCAAATATCCCTGCCCAGGAATCGGAGACTTTGACTTCCTACTGTTTGACTTGCCAATGAGCTTCTGCTTGCTGACTGCCCCACCTGGCAACAGAAGGGACAGATTTCACCAACCACATTTTAGCCTCTGGGTGTTTGTTTCTATAAATTATCAGGTAGCACTGAGAAGCTTCAGGTATCCAATACACCCTGTTCTCCCTTCCCTTTTCCATCACTGTTGTCACAGGCTCCTGGAAAAGCCAGGACAATAAACGCAAACATCACCTCTATCGCTTCCAGAGCAAAGACAGTGATTTTCAGTGGCACTAGGTTATTCAAACTCTTGATTTATTTATTTTCTTTAAGGCCCTGGGATGTTTGGGAGTTGCAGTACCTGAATTTGGAGATGGATTGGCTTCTTCCCTACGTGTCTCGTTAGTCACCGGTACCGCGGCGCCGGAGCTGCCCGGAGCCACCGCGAGAGGTTGGGACATTACGACCCCGTGCTCCTCACTCTTGTCATCAAAGTTTCCCATCAGTGCTTTCCTAATAATGTCTTCCAGACCCAGGTTACTGGCAGGATCTGCAAAGGAGTGACCCCTAGAACTGACTGCACCTGGGAGAGAAGACAAAACACAGGGAAAGGTGAGAAGGGAGGCAAAAAAATGTATCTCGGAGAAATTAGAAAGGGGTGTGGGGA
Organism: Aleadryas rufinucha; assembly: GCA_013397815.1. Taxonomy (NCBI): domain Eukaryota; kingdom Metazoa; phylum Chordata; class Aves; order Passeriformes; genus Aleadryas; species Aleadryas rufinucha. The sequence continues at coordinate 116,555 of VZTH01019368.1, read as the reverse complement.
AAGATTTGGTCATTTTGCTTTTCCTTATGGTGCAGCAAACAAGTTTTCATGTAGGATATTAGCTTTTAAATTTTCACCATTTTCCTCTTTTACTGGACTCCCCAAGGAGTACATTTAAGATATTTAAGACATTACATTTTTCTGAAACATATTTTGTTTCTTTTATTGAAGAACTTACCTGAGGTAGTGACTGCTGGCAAATTGAATATTTCAGTCCCTGGCTGAGCAGTTGCTGCAATTAAAACACAACATTTCACTGAATTTTTCAGTACTGATGATCACTAAGTGATCAGCAGTAGCCCTACTGCACAAGAAAAAAGCAAAAATAATAGTTCTAGTGTCATATTCCACCATGTCAGTGTTCATTACTGGAACTATATTAAAATGTCATTTAACAGACAATCATAAGGGCCAAGAAAACACAAACCATTTTGTTTCAACACATCTTTCCTAAAAGGAAAATGTGTATTACTTCAAGTTGATACAAAGCAAACTACAGACACACAGTTAGTTAGAATGTCAGGTTTTAACAACTCTCTCATTAATTATGTGGTTTTCATCTCTCAAATTGTTAAAAAGATTAAATGTGACAGTCCTACATAAAACAGCATTAAAAAAAATCTAACAATCTTCCAGTTCTGTGGCCATAAATTATTATATGTGTTTTATACTCATAGATTTATATTAATGAGTATTATTTGAACATGTTTAGGTCAGGACATCTGCAGGTGGAAGTCACATAAAGCTTAAGCTGGAGAAATTGAGTGAAAAGGTAAGTCCTGCATACCCATGTCAGAGTCACCTCCACCAGATGAGTTCAGCTTTCGAAATATCTCCTGTTTCTTGGATTTTACCATTGGTGAAGTGTTCTCAAGTTTGGTGAAAAACGAAGGCAGGTAACTGATACTGCCTGGAGAGCGAGAGTCAGTCCTGCCAAGACCAACACGTGTCAAAGAGACAGAACTTGTAAGATGCACATTTAAATCTTCCCAAAAGCAGTCAGGCAGAAACCACAACAGTCATATGAACACTGGGGGGCTCAGTAATAACTGAGTTTGCTTAAGCAGCAGCAACCTGACAAATAAACTTGAATTTAAAAAAATCAAACAACAAGTATGTAAATTAAAAAATAATCTAAAAATAAAGTAAAAAAGACTCTAGGTTTCCTAGCCCAAGATCCTAGCCCAAGTCAGTTTTACACCTACCTCTGTTCAGTAGGCTCAGTTCTTTGGGAAAGCAAAAGAACATTTTCCTGTTTCTCGTGTACAACCGGGACCTGAGGTGGCGAGATTGGCTCGTAGGGCTCTGAAGGGACATGACTCCTCTCTGGAGATTTTCCAGGCCTACATCCACAATTCAGAGACAGATAATTGCTCTTAATGCATGTACAGCAGTAGTTAACTCATGGAATTTTCCAGTTGCTACATAACTACTTATGTGTAGTTACATGTTACATGCTTTAGTAAGCTTGGTGATCTTAAAAAGATGACTATGCATTGTCCATAACAACTCTGGTAAGTTTTAAGTAATTAAACATCTTCAGCCCTGTAAAGGCTGGAAATTAAGCAGAAGTAGCAAAGGGAAAGCAGTTCTAAGTTATGTGATGGAGCCAAGCAATTGGCAAAACACTAGGAGACAGACTTTGCCTAAAAATAAGACCAAAAGGCGCCTTTACTTCCAATCTGCACCAAGATTACTGCACTATTTTATATCAATATCATATCTGGGCATCAGATAAGCTTGCAGTTAGACTGAAGCCGTGCATTACCTTCCCCTGGCCTTGTCAGAGAGGTTCTCAGGGGACACTCTGGCCCCCGGGCGCTGGTGGTGCACAGGCTGCGGCTGCGACTCGGGGCTGTAGCGGTTCGAGGTCTTTGCCCGGCCAGGAACAGGCGCTGGAGCAGGGGTGGAATTCTGGAATGTAGTGGTGGGAGGCTGCAAAGAGGCCTGAGAAGCTGCTTGGTTTCTAGCAAAGTCTTGTGTGATAATTTGCTGGATGTGACCAAAAAAAGCAGAAAAGAGATCCTGGTTAGACATTGGCCACAGTGTAGGTATTGGTGAACTAGACGAGACTGATGGCAACAAATGAGATTATAAACTCAGATACAATATTTTATAATACTCTCAAATAAAACCCATAATTATAAAACCTACACAGATGTGATCAGCAAGGGTGATGAGCCGATGGGTCCTGGGCACGTGTGCCATCCCCTCTGCCTGGGAAGAGGGAGGTGGAGGTTGTTGGGGTGAGGGGGGCTCCTGTTGTGTCCTGTAGCGGTGAATGGGGCCCTCGTACGGCCTGTTGGGGTCAGCTGGTTGAAAAAGAAAAGGTCACTCTGTTAAGCTTCAAGGTTTGACATTTCTGTGCTTACAAATTTAAAAAAGATGACTGTGAGAATATTTGGATATGCAGATAAACTTACTCTCTGCCTGGCTTGGTTTGGGGGTCTCTTGTTGATAGGGCTGTAGCTTTTCTTGAGCAGGTACAGGTGAATTTGCAGGGCTGATCACCTCAATGGCATCTCCAGGAGCTTCATACCGGTGTGAGGACACTGAATATCAAGCAAAGGTTGTGGAATAAGATGTAAATATGACAGAAAATTTTTGTTGCCTGTACGTAGCAACAGCGGTGCTTCCATTGAGTGGCACCAGCGAATGAAAGTCAAAACACTGTTGCCGTCTCATGGTAACTGTGGTGATACAAATACTTCCATGAAACACTGTTCCAACATAAACCAAGTAATTTTCAGTTTCCTGACTTCTGATAAGGTTACTCTTATGATCCTGCATTTCATGCTGTAGCATGGCATCTGAATAAAGCAAGCAACTGTGGTTTTTCAAGAGTCACTCTATGCAAAAACTGTATTTGTCTATCAAGTATTTCTGCTGTGCAGAGCTGAATATTTTATCATTAAACATCCCAATCATTTCACATCTTATCATTTCCCTAAAAGGCTAAGACAGACAGCAAAGAAGTAGAGAGTTACTAAGATACGTACAACTACTGGAAGAATCTGAACTTTGAGAGCCCCTATCTCGAGCATCCTTGTCTGAAGCAATCTGGCGAGTGATGATCACATCTATGAAGTTAGCAGCAGTAATTGTGGTCTTTCCTCGAGTTCTCAGCTCTTCCTCGTACCTGGATTTAGGAGGAGGTCCTTTCTCTTTACCAGCCTCTGAATAGACTACTGATGAAGTCTGTCCCTGGGACTTGCCACCAGAATAATTTGCAGATGTATAGGGGCACTGCACAGGCCTCTTTTCTACCTCCAGGGTCTTCTGCTCCATCTGCTGCTGGTCAGTCACCACAGCTGACCGGCGTCCCATGTTCTCTTCTATCCTGGTTCCTTCGTGCTTGTTCTCCTTTGCTTTGGCAACTTCCATCTGAGGAGCAGAGGCTGCAGCATCCACGAGTGCCGCCAGGGCGTCGGCAGCGGTGTTGTAACGGGAAGCTGGCAAGCCTTGAGTGATAGAGGGAGCTCCGGGGGTGAGCTGCCTGTGGGCAAACATTGAACAGCCTCAGTTACATCACATGGAAAAAAGAACTAGAGCCAGATCATGCCACAGTAAAGCAAAGCTGTCCTGACACTCATTTCTATCCAAAATGCACTGGTGAAAATGCTCCAATAAATCCAAGAGCAATCGTATAGTGGAATATGCTTAACCCTACATGCACCTTTTAATAAGCTCAAATATTAGAACAGAGATCTCAACAACAGTAAGTTATAAAACATACATGATACGTAGCTGAGCAGCAGGATCCAAAGGTGTGATTACACTTGTCCCATTGGTTCCTTGGAAAATACTTGGCCTTTGCTGCAGAATGTTTTCCTGGCTTCTGACAGAGGGGGACGGGGACCGGACGTATCCGTGACTGCCGGGTCTGCCAGGCTGCTCTGCACCTGCAGGACACACAGTGGAGGGGAACAAACAAAAATAAATGCTTACTCTTACAACAGTGCAGCACTATAAATCAGTGCTGTCTCTTCCACATCCCTTCCAGTTGTCTCCACCGCTCACTCTGGATGTGATGGTACGTATTAAAGATTTAAATCTGTTTACAGTGCTCTAAATGACATGCAAGCTGTGCCAGTGACAGCTGGGATTCACCCCTCTTCAGGTGATACATTGCTTTGAGAGAAAGTTCAAGAAGTTGCAGAAGTTGCAATTATGGCCAGAACTGCTTGGCAACAGAAAACTGCCTGAAGTGCAGAGTAAAAGCAAACTGTAACTGGTATTTGCTAACAGTGACTGCCCAAAATGAGCAGTTACAGTGTACAAGACAAGTGACCCAAGTGTGTCCATGTGCCCTCACCTGGTCGGAGATAAAGTTCAGCAGGGACTGAGGTGATTCTCTCCCTCTCTCGTTCCCGTTCTCTTTCCCGCTCTCGTTCACGTTCCCTCTCCCTTTCCCGTTCCTTCTCCCTTTCCCTTTCCCGTTCCCTTTCAGCATTTGCAGCTGCAGAAGCTGCCAGGTGTGTGGGGTGTCCTGGAAGGTCCACAAGGTAAAATGAAGGAGCAAAAGAAGAGATACTTAAGTGAAGCATGCTAATGTAAACACTTGCCAATGTATTTTGCCATACACTTGCAGCAAAATTTCCCAAACACATTTTAATTCCACTTATCTAGGAAGACAAAAGGTTAACATACAGTGGACAGTGGAAGGCTCAAAAACCTTTTACTGAAGTGGTTTCTATACAGTTAGAAAATACACAGCTTATGGACCCCAGTTCCACCCTTCAAGACATGTAAACTGTGGTTAGTGAATTATAATCAAATTACTACAAATAAAGACCTGACAGAATGAGGCACATTCAGAATTTGACAGTGCTTCTACTGTAACTACACAGGATATAATCAAAAACCCTTTGCTACTCAAGTGAGAAGTGCATGCAAAAGCATCTCCTGAGAAAACATCAAAACATGGCATTAATGAAAGCTGAACAAAGACGGTCAATTATCTCAGCACGTCAATTAGAGACGTCACCAAGCCAGGAGAGCTCTTACCTGGTGAGAGAGAAGCAGGATTGTAAGGCCTGGGAGGGAAGGTAAGCTGGGTGCCAGGGATGTATGTGATTCTCTCCATGGGTGGGGTGCTCGTTCCTCCAGGATGAGGCACTAAGATGGTGGGAGCCATATTGTTCAGGTCAATAATTCCTGTCAGGAGATGACACCTGTGAGAAAGGCCACTCCAGGACATGGCATACAAATGTTCTGTTCACTGGTAACAGTCAGCAATGAATGGTTAGTGGAAATATAAGAATAAAGCAAGTGTAGAATTATATTCCAGCTGGTTATACTCTCTTAGATCTGGCAATCAGCAATTTAGGAACGTACTAAGTCAGAATTTGCATTTGTAGCCCTCCCTTTAATTGCCTTTTGGAAAAATGCACTTCACCTCTACTCAATAATCCCCTCTTTTAGCAATTTGGGGTATTACCCAAAAAATAAAACAATCAGCATGGTTTTCACAAACATTATGCTTTTAGATGCTGCTTTTATATTCTTTTTGAAGAAGTTATCCTTTCAATATAATTCTCTCTCCTGAAGTTTGACGATGAGCTAAATGTGGTTCTGACCATCAGTTTAAACGAGCAGGAAACAATCTGGCTCTTGAACACTAGTAACTCTCAGAGCCTTCTCCTTAAAAATATTGACTATACAGGTGGTTTTCCTTTCCATCCACAAAAGGCAGTTTGCAAATGAGTTGTCAGACATCCACGATCACTACAGGACGAACACATTTATACACACGGCCTTGTATGTGTACATCCAAACCACAGCTGGCACAGCCAAAACACACTTTTAAAGAGCATTACAGAGAGAGAGCCAGGCCCACCTCGTGCTCCTGCATAAGGGAGAGCTAAAGTTTGCTCCCTGGGGGACAACCCCCTGGTGACATCGGGCCGGAGGTTCACTTGCATCTGCTGGGAGGTGATGTAGTCGTTGAGGATGGTCTGGCGCGTGTTCTCCATGGCGTACAGCTGGTACTGGCTGGGGTACCCCGGCGTGGGGGACAGCTGCCTTTGGAACAGGTAAGCAGCAGCAGCTGAGGGAAAAGAAGGCAAAAAAGGGGCCATTAGGAAGCAGGATGATTCTGGATCAAATCAAACTTTCAGGTGTTTGTAAAGCTTCAATGAAGAGGTGCTATCAAGTCTCTATCAAGCCAGTGCCAAATGAGAGAAAATAGCATTTTAATAGTGATGTTTTATTGAATTTCTGCACTGTACACACACTGAAAGTGCTAAACAATTCAGATTGGAGAGATGACTTTAGTAAAAATATAAGTCCTGAAATTCTGAAAATGTAAAAGGCTGAAATATCTAAAGAAGGTAGAAAATACCTCACAGAAGTAAACTGAGGGTTAAAAGGAAGTCTGTTGTATTTAGTATCATCAGGGATAACATTATAATCCCTCAGTGAGAATAATCACAGTCCTGAACAGAGAACTTATAAAGAATATATAAGTCTATACATAATTATATAGAATTATACTTTAATTCTCTAGCCTCTTCCACATCCTTCTTTGCATAGCTTTCCTGAAAGCTTTTAATACACTCCACAAATACTTATCTAAAAATACTGTCTGAACTTTTTAACAAAACAGAAGCAAGTTGGCAGCTCTGAAGGGAAGTTCCAGCATTATACAACACTATTTTACTAAGTTTCCTGGTTAGATATTAAACTCCTACTAAACTGAAATCAAACCACAACAATAAATATTTATAACCTTATAAATGATATTTGGCCATTGATAATTGCATTATAAAGGTATCTGTGCATCAAAGCTTACAGTATTTCTAAAACTAACAAAAGCCAACCCAAATGTATTTACCAGGATCCAGAGCCCTGTGAAATGGCATAGCAGGATCTAAATGAGGAGGGAGGTGACCCCTGTAGACTTCAGGAGTTGCTCCTCTGTGGTGAGGGTCAAAAGGACTGTGAGCCACTACAGGATCAACCCCTGGTACTGGAGATTTTGCTGGCACACTCTCCCTCTGTGTTGGAGTGAGTGTGTTCTTCCTTTCATGATTTGCTGGCTTCCCAGAAGATATTCCAGCTAAAAGCAATGAAAACCCCAAATTAATAAAATGTCTATTTTTCTATTGAAATTTTAACTGTAAAAATACACTGGTTCCCAAGGAACATTCTCCATGACTGCAATGTGATACAGCAAAGCACAGAGAACATTTTATATCACAAAACACTCCTGCTGAAAGAACTGCACTTTAAAACTAAGATTGCTTATACTTCACTATATCATCTTCCTCATCTAGACACCTCTAAATCATGAGCAGCTTCTGCCCTTAAAACATTATCCTTGTAGGTACCACTTTCAATGTGATCCATAATCAAATGCAAATTGAGACTGAACTGCCTTCCCACTTCCCTCTTCTGTTATGGCAGATTTTCATTTTCTTATTTCAATTAACAGCTTACAGCCTTCTAAAATGCATTCTATCCAACTTCCAAATTGAGACAAGCCAATAGAACAAAAGAAGGAAGAATGGAATACATAAAAATCAAAATAATAAAACTTTCAGTCTTGCTGTGGACAGGAATGACATACCCTCACTAACTCTATTCATCATAGGTGAACTCCTGGACATTGGACTCTGATAGTTCACAGGTGTCCTCCGAGCATTTGTATCATCATAAATCCCAGGGCTCAGCTGTGATTTGGGAGTTTCATGAAGAGTTGACCTGAGAACAGAGGGACCAGAGCTGACTACGGACGTGTGACGGGACCGCACGGCATCCCCGGTCTTCACATCTTCGTATTTTCCTCGCTCCACCACCTTCACGTTTTCTGGCACCATTTCCAGCTGAGGCATTCCCCGGGGCAGCTTGCTTGGTCCAGTGATTAAAGATTTTACATTGTGTTTGATGGCAGACTGGCCAGAGTTGCTTTCATATTTTATGGGTGTGCCCTGAAGAGGAGAAAAAATTCAGGTTAAGGTCAAATTGTGTTAAAAAACTCCCACAGCCTGAGCTGATTCACTGCTGAGTCTGTAACTGTGTGAGTGTAACAGTGCTTTCTGGATTTACCTGAGATATGGAGCCTTCTATGATTGGCCTGGTCGTCTGCACCATTTCAGGAGTCTTGCGACTCTCTTGGCTGAGCAGGTCCTGCCTTGGGATCTCATGGATGGAGCGACCCATTTCCTTTATGGTGGTGACCCCATCGTACGGCTTCCCCTTGGTGATGGCTCCTTCAAACGTCCTGATGGGAGGTGACTCTCTCTTGATCTGTTTGGGGTACTTCAAACCTTCTTCAAAACTTTCAGCTGTTGCTCTTGGTGTGCCTTTTACAAAGAAAGATTGGTATTGATAGCTGCTAATCTCTGTTTTCATAAGCAGAGTAACAACTACGTATCAGAACAGTGGAACTTTGGTTTGCTGTAGTCTATGGTAAGATATTCTGAAGTCTAAAAAAATCATCACAAAAATCATTCTGAACAAATACTCAATATATTACTGAAAACCCCCCATGTTATTTCAGATGCTGAAATAAAAGAAATAAATGCATCTGCAGAATTGTTAGTGGTCATATATAAAAAAGGGTGCTAACTACCAAGTATTCATATTAAAAAGTCTATTTTTCAATAAGAAATAAAATCTATGTTTACAGACTAGCTTTGAACACAGCACATCAAAAAGCTGCTGATTTACGCTCTGAAAACCTTCCATAAAATAAGCTCCACCTTTAACACAGCTCCCACAGTTAATAAGAGCTTTAAGGTTCAGAAATCCAGATTTTTGAGGATTAATTAATGCTCCCCTTTCTAAACCTGCAGTACCTCACCTTGCATTATAGAGCCAGACAAGACTGTTCTCTCCTTTAGTTCAGCGTGTGGGCTACCCCGAGGCAGAGCTCGGCAGATTAAACCTAAAATTAAAATGAAGGTAATTTAGAGAATTAAACAAGTGTTAAAAAACTCCAACCTCCAAACCAACAAACCCCCTCCTTTTTACACATCAGAGATGGTATCTGTATCCTGGCAGTGCCCAGAGGGCCAAGCCTCAGTATGCCAGGCATTGCAGCAACATGTTATAAACACCTCCTGCCCTAAAAAAACCAATCTTTCAGTTCAAGTATTTGTGCTATTGCATAGTTGCAAGTTTTAACATATTTAGAAAACAGGAGGTGTTTTTTATAATTAAGTTTAACCTTTGTTTCAAAAGCAGTCACTGCTTTTCTCACACTCCATTTCGTTTGACTGGAAAGAAAGGTGTTCATGGTGGGAAGTGAAAAAGAAAAAAACCCTTGAAAATATACCTCAACATCCTCCAAATTATCAAAGTTCATAATGAATCATTAGGGAAGAGATGAACTTACTGTGCCTACAGTAAGAATCTAAACCAAGCCCTCAAAACAGTCATAATTTTACAGTTTGAGGACAGAAAATGTGTCAGTGATGAGACACAGCATAAAAGTACCAGAGCAGCTTCTCAGATGCCAAAAGAGCCCAAAGATGAGCCAAATGCATCAGCAACTTAGAGACAACACTGAATTTCTGTGTACAGCCCACAAACCTCACACTCACATTGTGCCATCTGATGAACATGTCCACAAAATAGCCTCTAAGGGCTACCCAAAGAAGGGACAAAATGCTTTTAAGGAGCAAGACTCCATGGCTGAAGCAGGAAACATTTTCTTGCATTTGTATTTTTACAAAACAATCAGAAAAGTTATATAATGACCTGCCTTGGCCTCTGCAGGCTTTGTTTGATTACAGTTTATTAAAACACAACAGCACTAGGGATGCCCTGAAGCAGGATCCTGCAGTTCAAAGAGGTTTCTTGCAGGAATGCAAAAGGTCAGGGCAGTGTGATACCAATATTTAACTAAAGGGCGTGGCAGAGGCTGTGCTGGTGTGACCCAGTGTTTGAGCTCGACAGGACCACTGGGACTGTGGAGAGCCAGGGACATGTGTCAGATGTGCTGAGAGCAGGAAGTGCCACCTCAGGTAGCTGCAGCTGTGGTAAAACAGAACACAAAACTGGGATCTACTCCAGTCCTTTTTCCAGCACACTCTTAACTGCAGTGTTATTGCATGGATTTGGTCAGTAATGTGATTTAAATCTAACTTCTCTGTAAGTCTGCACCATTAGAGAACCCTAAATACTCTTACATCAATGGATAAAAGATAAAACCCCTTGGAAGTGGCTGTTTTTACCTTCCAGTGGTGCAGACCCTGGAGACTCCCTCAGTGACATCCCTTGCTTTATATTTCCTTCCATTGTGTCATAGGTTCTCTTTAAACCGATTTCATGAGCAGTTCTTGGACTCCTTGTTCCTTCACGGACATTTTTAATAGCTGGCAAAATGTACAAGAGTGTGGTCAGGAAATGTGGACAATAAAACAAAGACACATGAATATTACATGAATGAGACCACAGGTCATTAATACTTAAACAACACAATTTCAATATTGTGACATTAAATATCAATCTTAAAAAGATCCTTTCTAGTTTGTCAAAAAGTTACTTGTTCAGTTACTCATTTATCAGTATTTCAACTGAAGTTTAAAGTTACATGATACATTTATTTTTATTTCAATACAGGTCATTTTAAACCTGGTTATTTAACCTTTCACAATAAAAACATTCCATGACAAATAGGAAACAAATGGCAAAGGATTAGTTTAAGTATATTTTAAACACGTGCATCCACTTGGAAGCAAAAACATTTCAGCTATGGATTATCAAAGCAGAACCTGACTTTGACAGGTAGAATATACAAATACTCACCATCATAAGATAGAATATGCCCACTTTTGCCTTCATAAATGACATGGCCCTTGGCTGAGGCCTCCTCTCTGCACTTCTCTGGGCTGCTGTCCTCCGTGGCCAGCCGGGTGATGGTTCCCTTGAGCAGCGCGTCGGCGGCGATGCCGGACTGGGACAGAGCTGGGGTACCCTGTGTGCAAAGCCAGCACATCCATAAATCCACATGGTCTGAGTCATTACAGAACAGGGAGGAGTGAAGGGAAAATACAACAAAACCAAAAAATCCTTTTTTTATAAAACCAACTAATTTGTCAGTGATATGGTAAACTTCTGCCTCTGTTACAGACACTTAACCTGAATATGGGTAAGGTTATTTCTGCTACATTGTTAAGAAATACAGAAAGAAGAATGGGAAGGACAAGATTACCAGTGCATTTCACAGCCTGGAACATTCACCCTATAAATACCATCTGGGGGAAAGATAACATATACCACAGACTTAATGGTGCCATTAGGTTTTATTTCTGTCCAAAGCAATGAAACTTCCCCTTCTCATCTCAGAGCAGAATTGAGGCAATTGTTTTCTGTGTGCTGGGACCTCAAACCAACCAAAACAGCAGCATTTAAAATGATAGGACAAAGGGCCTGAATTTCCCTTCTTGGATTTAAATAGCATCTGCACAAGACTGGTTACACTTGGTTTGAATATTTGAACTCAGGTGTGATGCAATTGTCATGGAAGTTGCCTTCAGTTAGGTTTACCAAAGGCTCTGGTATTACTGAAAAGGTTTGAAAACTCATATATATGAAGATGAAATTGTGGTAATGCTGACTTCAGCAACAGTGGGGTTTGAACATCTGACTGGATTGAAAGTTCTTTTTTCAGGGCAGTTCCTACCCTGTGATAATAATTTACTTTTTCAGACATGCAAATACATTCCCAGTGATAGTCTGAAGATGCTGTTTTGCTACAGCCTTCCCAGAAAAAGGTAGAATACCTGAGTTATGGAGCCTCTCAAAGAAGGAATGGTTTCAACTGAAACTTTATTGGTTGGAGTTCCTCGTGTTATACTTCCCTCCTGTATCGTTGTGGTACCTGATTTGAAATAATAAGACATCCTGATAAATAAGAGAATAAAAAAAATCCACTCCATTTGAAATAATTAAAAATTCTAGTGAGAACTGTTCGTTTACATTAAAATACAGGGGAAATTTCAATTTAACAGCAGGCATTTGAGGCAGGCTTTTTCCTCTTTTAACACAGTCTTTTACAGACTGTAAGTATTTTACAGCATTAATTCATGGTAGTTATTTTCTTTTGATGTATTTGCTCTAGTGAGCAACTTTATTTTCAAAAGGGCATGTCTTGTAACAAACATTTTTAAGTGAGCCCTGCAGACAGAAGGAGCCAGCTACAAATACAGATGCCTTGGAAAACAGGGAAGAGATTAATCCTATAATCTTATGATACTTATATAATCATGGAATACTTCAAAATAACACTTGAGCATTTAATTCTCTTGGTTTTCTCAGGCTCTGACAAGAGTTTCTTAATCTGTGTGACTTTCTTTACCTCGCACCACACTTTCATGTTGTGCCCTGACCAGGAGTCCCTCGGGTTGGGAATTCTGGCTTCTGGGTGAGAATTCTTCTTGTTTGATATAGGGCAGGGAAGCTATTGAGGAGAAGAAAAAGAAGAAGTTTGAGGTTTTTTAATTTTCTTTAATTATGGATCATTAAATAATCTCTATAAAACATGTCAGCTTTTCTTTCCTTACCAGATTTGGCCGACTCTTGCTGCCTTGGCAGCCCCAGAGATATAGAACCCACTGATGGCTTTGCAGTTTCTTGGGCGTAGGAAGCTTGACTATGGGATGTTAAATAAGTGCCAGGTGTTCCCTGAAACAACAAATAGATGTTAATTCTTGTTTCTGGAATGAAGATTCACATCTCTCTTTACAGGAGAAGGCTAAACCTACTATGATCCCATCTGGAAATGATGCAGTACCCCCCTGCCATGCCCCAGAGCACAGAGCAGGAGTGGAGTGTCACTGGTAGTTTGGAGATGTAGGTCACCTAAAATGGATATCCATGCCCTTAAATGTGAGTAAATGTTCCATTTCTAAAGTTCCTGTAGTTCCCAGACTTTTAGAACAACATGTACAGGTAGGTCTTAAGGGTTAATGCTGTGACTCCATAACTGAGTACAAGAAGTTTAAGATTGGAGAAAGGGGGGAAAAAATGATGTAAAACAGATTTTCAAATAATAATTCTCTTACTTGTGAGATCGAGCCTCCCATGATGAAGGAAGGTTTTTCTGATGGCACACTGGTTTTGGAGGATGGAATGAGTGGTGGTGGTGGTCTGGTGGGTCTGGTTGTGGGCAGGCGAACTCCTTCGGGAATATTGGTTATCACCTGGTGAGGGGCTGGCTGGAGAACTTGAGGGGGAAAATTGTACATTAAACACTGCAGTGTGAACAGAAATAGCACAGTTCAGCTGACAACTCCTAATGGGAACTGCCTCACAATACCCAAAAGCTACTTCAGCTGGTGTTTACAGCTCTGAAATTCACTATGTCCAAGATTTTGTTCTTTTCCTGTTTTTAAATAAAGTTCTTATTCTCTACATGGAATGCAACTGAGTCAAGTACAATCTAAACTTCCCTGATTAGTCTTGTCTTAGCATGACATTATAATCTGAAAGGAAAAGCTTCAATCCAAGTTTCAGAAGTAAGATTTGTCAGTTATTTCACTGTTTTATAAGATATTCAGACTTTAATACAGAGTGATTACAGTCAGAAACTAATTCCAGGGATAGCAGCTGCTTTCCCTTTTCCTCAACTGCTCCCTTCATAACAAAGGCCATCCGTGAATATGACAGTGCTTGTATCAAGATGAAAAACTCTTGATGACTGTCTCTTTGCTGCTTTAATACTTTTTAGACCATCCTATTTGCTTAATAAAATACACTTTATGCAGTTGATGCAACAATAAAGAACAAAAATACAGCCTCAGTGGGCTAGAAAAACACTGAGCACCTCTTCACACGTACACAGAGAAAATTATTGTTATTCTATTAATTCACAAAGTGTTTAGAGAATAATTTGATCCTCCAAATCTTTACCTGGAGGGACACTGTAGCGAGCTGCATTCATCTCAGGCTGGGGAGAGGCTTTATTGACTTCTCTTGGAGATAACCTGTAGGGTGATGCTGACCTTGTGGCTGGATTTTGCACTTGTGCTTCCTGTTCTATTCTCTTGACCTCAGCATAAGGCATATAGGCCACTGGTTTTCCTGGGAGGGTTGAGGGTATCAGAAAGAGAAGGACCCTGGGTTAGAAATTGGAGTCAAAAGGTCCAATTCACAGAACAGTTTTAACAGAGGGCCCACTCCAGTGCCAGACACACCCATCAGGTACAAACGGTGCAATTCAAAAGAAGTATTAAACTTCATGTGCTCCACCAAACTTTTGTGCCCTATTTCAGTGCTCAGTGTTCATGTATGTACTCCATGCAGTAAAATATTCCTTTTAACTCTGCTCATACTCCCACCTTCACCCTAAGCTTGTGGAAGGGCTCCCCTAGAACAGAATCATCTGCTCCTATCATCCTATCATCCACATGCTGCATCCTTCTCTGTAGGAACACCTCATTTTTGGGTTTGACCCAAATGGAACCAATTTCTGCCTTTATATAAAGGCAGCTCTTCAACAGTACGTGCAGCAGAGTGGGCAAGTTCCTTCCAGCAAGGAGCAGCTCATTATCAGTTCCTTATCACACTAAACTGTCACTCTCCAACGAGGCAGCAGCATAACACACAGACACAAACCACGGGGTTATCCCAGCACGGGTGTGGCAACACCAACCTTCCCACTCCACACTGGGGCTCTTGGAGGTGCCACAGGGGCTCACAGCGCTCCGATATTCCATGTCCAGCTGCTCCTGGCGCTGGCGCTGCTCCTCCATCAGGGCTGACTCGTGCATGGCCTTGATGTGCCGCTGGTAGAGCGCGTAACCGCTCACCGGGGTGCCCACGGGGACAGAGCAGGGGCTGCAGGAAACCTGGGACAGCAAGGGGACAATGTCAGGGACACCCCCACAGGCACTTCCTGTAGGAGCTGTGGAGTTCAACTCCCCCCCTGCAGTCTGGGTGTTTCCAAAGGCCCACACCTGGTTTTAAGCTATTGGGTTTATACTTGGTTGTACTTAACCTCCTTTCCCCCTGAAAAATATGGTAATCAAACAAATCATATTTTTCTTCTTTTGTTTAATGATTTGTTTTCCTGCTTTAGTGTTGTGACTAGATCTAGGGGTAACAAGCACTCCTTCAAACAGCACTGAAAATCCCCCATACCATAGGTGGGATGACAGCAGCTCGGTGGTGAAGCTGCTGCAGGTCCATCTGCCCTTGCTTTATCGTGGATGACACCAGTATTGACCCAGTGGGATTTAACAGTGAGGGCTTTGACTCTCTGCTGAAGATACTGGAAAAAGAGACAGAAGGGAAAAATATCAACATAAGGACCAAGATTACACATCTTAAAAAATTTACAGGCAAAACTCTTAAATTCAGAAAACCAACACATTTATCAGACTGGACAAAGAGCTAAAAAGTCAGAACCACGTTGTGTTTTGTCCCACAGCACATGTGGCAGAAGAAGCAACAGATGCTGCTATATTTTCATAATACACAGAAATACCAAAATATGAGCTCAGAATCTCCCACATCAGAAATTTATGTATACAGTACTCCAACAATGCAACCTTCTTTACAGAGAGTACTTTGGAAAAACACAATGGATAGGAAGAACTACAGTATTTAGTCCACAGAAAATAAACAGAATAATTTCACATGGAGGGCTAAGACATTTGTGGAAAGATGACGTTTGAAGAGGCAAGACAGTGCAGAAACACCATCACCTGCACTCTTCCAAAGCCCACATGCACTCCATGACACTGGATACTTTTGACATTTAAACATCTATCCCTGGCACTGTGTGTATATTAAACCACTGAGAGGGAGGGGGGCATTGGCTCCAGTGCCACGCTGGGGTGACACAGGAACTGCACCAACACAACACTGAAAAGAGTTCAAATACCCTCAGTGGTGTCAGCCATTCCCAAAAGAGAAACAGCTCCAAAGATTGTCCATCCAAAGCCCTACTCACCCCTGTCTGTCAGGTTCTCCATCAACTTCCTCATCAGCACTACAGGTGGCACTGGAGTCATTATCTGAATGGGATTCTTGTCTGGCTGTAGTAACTTGCTGGGACAGGCTGTAGTCCATTTCCTCCGGTTCTGACTTCTCCTTGGGCTTCTCCATCTCTCTCTCTTTGGTATCACTCTCAATTTTCACTTGAATATTCTCTGGTAGCCTCATTTCAGTCTCTACAGGTTCTACTTTGGTATGAACTGGGAGAGTAATCACAGGCTTAGCTTCAGCTGGATGGCTTCTGCTGTCCACCTCCATAGGCTCTTCTGCCTCGGTGTTTATTTCTTCCTTGACCTGTGGCTCGGGGTTCTGAGTTTCAGCTGTTGATACACTTTGGGCTGTTAAGGAGGGAGATGTGCTGGTTGCAGGTTTAATGGCAGATTCCTGCTCTGCTGGGGCCTCAGTGGTTACTTTTGGAGCAGCAGTCTCAGGTGGAGTTTCTTCAGTTGGTTTAGCAGGTTCTGCTGGAGTTGGAGATGGAGCACTTTCTGTATCAGAACTATTTTCAGCACCTGGGGAAAAATGTTCTGCCATTAAGGTTCAATGTTAATGAAATCTGATAAACTGGGTGCAATAATCCATCAGTTTTAACCAACCCATCTGCAAAACAATTCATTTTGACTCATTATAGAAATGGACAACTGGCTGAATTATACACACTCACTGCAACTAAAAAATCCCAACTACTGAAAAGCCAACACTTAGTCATCTTCTCTCATTCATTGTTTATGAATTCTATTGCCTTTTGCTCCACGAAAGACAAGCCAAGACTGACTGACGTTGAGTGTCTATAAATTAGCAGTTGCAACCAACAAATATACATTAAAAAAACCACAAGAAAAAAAAAAACACTTGAATTTGCTTGTCTGAAGCTTTACTGAGACTATCAACTACCAAAGGTTACACGTATTTGATTCAACTTGTTTCAACACTCCAGATGACAGCATAATCAAAGCATCTCAAAATACTAAGCAGCAACATCTTTAGGCTGCTAAATTCTAAAAATGCTTCATCCCCTCGAGTGAGTTCAAACTGCTGAAATCCAATTGAAAGAGCATTTGAAACAACATCATGAACTGGAACACAACTTTCTGAGCATATAATTAGCACAAAACATAGACTCCTCTCTGTGCACACACAAGTTTCCTTCCCAGAAAAGTTACCTTCACTGTCTTCTGGGTTCTCTTCTTCATTAGAGGCTTCAATATCTTCATCCTCCTGAGCTGACACAGTCGAAGCCACGCTCTCGCACTGTGACACATCTCGCTCCTCGCGGGGCCTTCGCGAAGACTGAGAGAGACACAGCATTGACAACGGAGTGAAAATTCACAGCTGTTACTGCCTTTTACTGCATTCCCATTTACCAGGCTGAGGTTGAAATGAAGGACAGAGAATCTCTATTTATTAGCACAGTCATTCACAAGGGGACACTCTTTCAACTTCAGGCCAACTTTTGCTGCTCCTGACCAAAAATGAGTTTGGGAATAAACCAGGGCACGTTTTGGGTACTACAGAACAACTGCAGCACAGAGCCCAGGACAGCACTGCAGCTTAGAGGGTTTCAACACACAGCATTCTACTTTCAATGCCCCCAGACTTTTAATTCCAGGATTTCCACCACCTCTCCTGCCCTGTTTGGTAGGGTCAGTGCTTGCTGTGTTTCAAGGAGCTGTTGTACATCTACAGCTGCTCGTGCACTGGCGAGGAACGCGGCTTTCAGAGCACTGAAGAACTCTTCAGGCTCGAGTGTTTTACCTGGTACAAAGCTTTCTGTTGCATTTTAAAGCAAGGAGTGGTTACTGTCACAGGTCAGTGAGCACCAGCCACCCTTTCTGGGAGATTTATGTCACAACACAAAAACAAGTAGAAAAGGAAACGAGTGGAGATTGCAAACCAGCCTTAGTGAAGTGTGATGGATGACTTCAGAAAGATACAAGTTTTCCCCTGCAAAATATTCAATATCCACAGCACTCACCTTCTGTTTGTGCTGTTGGAGGAGACTGTCCAGGTTGTGTCTCCTTTTGTAGTTGAAGTAGAAATTCTTACACTGAGCTTCACTTTTCGTCCCAACCATTTTGGCAATTGCTGCCCAGTTTCGCCCGTGTTCCACTAGACCTGGTCCAACATAAAAGAACCAATATTTACTATGATCAATAACTCAGCTATCCAAACCCCAATAAATGGAACAACAATGCCTATGGGAGGGTAAGATAGGAAGCACTGCTGTCCAAACAGTTCTTAGTAAACCACAGGAAAAGAGTCAACATGAGTCTCAAAACCCATTTTGTCTGTTAAAGACGTTTGCTTTTTCTCTTTTTTCATAAAAAAAACAACAGCAATTTGCAAATTATTCAGCAAAGTGTTGGCAAAAGTCACAGCAAATATATTCAGTGATTCAGTAAATCCTTGAAATTTTGTAAATGCAAGTATCCAGGAGGAAGTCAAAGGCTCTACAAGGTTTACCTTTCTTAGCAACTTCCATTTCTTCTTCTGTCCAGCGGGATGTCTCCACAGGCTCGGTAGAAGCTGAAAGAGAAACAAAGGCACTGAGCAGAGAAAAGACCAGGACTCATCATCATGGCACCAATTATGCATCCCATAGTTAAGAAATCTATTTACATTATGGCTGGCTCAGGTCACTGGGGAAAGCTGCTCTTGTCAGAGGGAAGAAGTCAATCTCCATTAAACCAAGCCAGAGATACAGAAGGAACCACCACAAGCTCAGCAGAGAAAACTGTTCAAAACTGTTCTGCCTACAAAACTGTGATTAATTGTCTGTCAAGGAAGATTTGTAAGTAACTTAGGTGTGTCTATCACTAAAATTTTATTTAAAATGTCAGTAATTACCATCAGCTACTAAAAGCACCAACCCAACATGCTATAGGCTAGTTGAGTGCTGTCTCACTGCTGGAATGGTTATTTATTGGTTAGGGGTGTCAAGAAATCTACTGCTCCTGCATTAACTGAGTCTCCAACTGGATAAATGGACACAAAGAAAAGAAAACAAGAAAACCTCAGTAAGTAAAAGCAAGCAGGAAACTAAGCATGATTCAGTGCAAAGTGCTTTTCATTCACTCCTCTGGATTTTGTATCATCCTGTTTAAATTTCTGAAGAGCACTGAGCTGCACCAGCCTCCATTTCCTTTCCATAAAATCTGCCATTACACACAGCATGTAACAAAGACCCTGCAACAGCTTCCATTAACAAACCACAGAAGTAGGACACTATAAAGTATCTGATCCACTGAAAAGCTATTTTGGATTTTCCTGCAAAAATGGTTTAAAAATAAAACAAAAGCAAAACCCACTATTGCTTCAGCCTTAAAAAAACAACTGCTTATAAAACCCTACTGTATCAATGGAGCAAGAATGTTTCTCAGAATCTCTGCTGTTTTCAGTTTTACAAGAAACTTACTCTGTTCTTTATAGTCAGAACCTCTGAGTAACAAAGGAGTTGTTACAAGCTCTAGAACAGCAGCTGCCTGTAAATACCCAGCTGAAGCATGAGGAACAACAAATTTTGCCACAGCAGAGCACTGCAAGAAAAAAAACAACCTGCTCTGCCATCCTGGACAATTATTTACCAGCCACAAGATATTCTGGTATTTCTGCACCACCACAAATTAGGTCAGCCTTTTCCAAAACACACTCAGAGACTGCGTCGTCTTTTTTAACCATACCAGCCAAGAAAGTAACATTTTATTTTAAAAAAGCCTCTTGCCATCTAATGCAGAAACAACAACAACTTGCCAAGATCTATTTCAGCTTATGAAACTCCCTGAAGTACTCAAATATCAGGCCAATTATTTAACAGCATCCTCTGTGAGCTGCAGCCTGTAAGTGAATCTGTGTCACAGGCATCTGGATCTCTGCAGACCCATCATTAACCCGCTCAGGGAGACAAGGTGCTAGCACAGAAGGGCTGAACTGCCTTTTCTCCCCTCACATCATTCTAACACTCAGCTGACTGCACATGCACTATTCATGAAGTTACACTTGGGAAGTTTAACAGTTCCACACAGTCACTAAATTACAAGCAGGGCTAAGAATAAAGCTGGAATATTAAACAGGAATACAGAAGTGCACTGCATGCCCGGAAACAGCCCCGTGTCAGTGAGGAGCCCACGAGCAGCTGGGGCTCTGGGAGCCCTGTAAATGCTACTCACAAGGTTCTGGTGGAGGTGGCAGAGGTGGTGGTGGTTCTTCAGTGGCTGCAGCTGCAGCAGCATTTGCTTGTGCAGCTTCATTTGTCATTGATCTGGTGATTCTGCCCTTACGCCGACCTTGGCTGTTGGCGGTTTTTCGGCCCCGAGGAGCTGCCTGCTCCCTTTCCTCTGTTTCCTCTGGTGCAACTTCAGTTTTGTCCTTTTCTTTGGTATTCTCTCTGAGAGTAGATAAAATATAATTCAGTCACATTCAGAGAGCCATTGTGAGCAGATATTCCTGAATATCAATGCACAAAAAAACCCCTAAACCCCACAAACAAAACTCCATGAACCCAAAAGATGCCTTCAGTGAAACAGAGTTCACTTATTGCCCACAACTTCCAGTTGCTAGAGAGTAACACAGATACATGATATTGTCATCTTCAAAGAAAATATGGACACTGTGCTAGAACATATGAGAAAAGCCCAAACTAACAAGATATGGAAATTATCACATGCAAAAAAATAACCCCATTGCTTTTTCCATGGGTCTGATTAGCTCAGCAAGACAGAGAAATTTGTATGTCCAAAAAAATTGTTTAATACACAAAAGAAGCAGTTTTCAGTCCAGATTTCACTGTCAGGCTAAATCCTGTTCTGATCTTTGCCAAAACCTGCAATCTAGGGTGAATGAATGCATTTCAGTATGTATACACTTACTTAGATTCCTCCTTCTCATCCTTCTCCTCCTCATCTTTCTTTTCCTCCTCTTTTTTCTCTGATTTGTCTGATTTTTCCTCTTCTACCTTTTCTTCTACCTTTTCTTCTTGAGAAGGACGAGCAATCTGTTGCTGAAATGAAATGGGATTTAGATGATAACTTGATCACACAAAGGTGCAGCACCTTGTCCTCAGAGCAGCACAAACACTGATGCTGCCTTACTTCCCACATGCTAACATTTGAAGTTACAGGCACTGCACAGTGGTCAGCATGAGAATAGAGTATCTCTGCCTTATATCTTATAAATTCCAGGGAAGCAAAGGAGGTTTCTGCAGCATGAGCATGGAGGTGATTGTGTACAATCACACACTGGCTGCTGTGTGCCCCACTAAAAATGAACAGCTATGTTTTAAAAGTGCTGAGGGAGGTCTGACCCACGCAGTGAGGGTGTTGCTCCTCTCAAATTTTATTTTTAACTCCGTGCATTTTATAGTGAAACATGATCTTACAGCTGGGGAGCAGAAGGTCTTGCAGCATGAAAGCTACGACCAGCTCCAAATCGCCTTCTCAAAACTGCCATTAGTGTTTAAGAAATAAAATTGTTTAAAAAATTTGGTTTGGAGTTTTAGATTTACATTTCCAGTGAGTTTACAGAAAGAATTCTTAAAAAAATCCAACAAAAGCTCTTTTCTCTACTGAAGTGACAGTTTTACAAGCACAGTAAACACCGTGCTTGTCCCAAACAGATACCCAGAGTACACTTGGCAATTCATGGAAAGGAAACACAAGGACAGAGAACTACAAGACAATGACAGAATTACAAGATTACTGTTCTAGCACTTCATGAACTCAGATTTTACAATCTACTGAAAAATTCCTCAAAATAGGCTTTTCTTTTTCACAGAGGAAGGAACCTCCCTATGAGTGCAGCAGCAGGTGTCACTGTTTCACTAACAAAACTGAGGCTGGAAATAGTCACAAAACTGACTTGGTTTTGACATTTTAATAATGTGAACTGGAGCAGAAACCCTAAACACTAACCACTATCATCTTACTGCAAATTATTAGCAATTAAGGTGCTGATTATTGATTATGCAAAGACTTCCTTCAAGCAAGATGTCAGAGACATGCTAATAATACAAATTATTTCCACCTTGCTAGATAGATTGACCTGAAAAGCAAGGAGTTAAAACTGCATTTAAAAAAAAAAAGAATTTAAAGAAAATTATTTTACATCTATTCTATTTAGAAAACAGTTGTTGAAAATCCTGTTCTTACCTGGCCAACTCAACATCCCTTGGTTCTCTGTTTCCCAGTAACTTTATTTAAGCTGCACAATCAATGCATAAACACAAACCTTAAAGGAGTCGAAGCCTCGGTCAGCGACGTTCCTGCACATTCATCTGCTGATTGAAACTTTTACTGTCCACACAAGGGGATGGGCTTGAGCTCAGGGCACGGCTCAAAAGGGCAAAACCCACCCCAGCAGCGACATCACAGAGCTCTTTAGCAGAGGCTGCCCGACCCAGCAACGTGTTTATTCCAGGAAATGGTGTCATTCTGCCACTTAAGCTGCCTGCAGCAGTGCTGCCCCTCTCACACAGCACCCTCTAATCTCCCCGGAGTCACCAGAGGTGATCCCCGTCACACACACGCGGCGAATTTCTGTCTGCTCACATCACTGGCCTCCCACCTGCTGCCCAGCCACAGGCTCCAGCCACACACAGCCAGCACTGACCACTGCTGGCTACCAAATGAATTCAAAGCCTCACTTAAAGAAACCTTCTTCCAACGAGTTATTTAAGGAATTCTCTGTAATCATAAAATCAAAGGATGGTTTGGGTTTGAAGGGACCTTAAAGATCATCTAATTCCAAACCCCCTGCCATGGGTAGGGACACCTCCCACCAGACCAGGTTGCTGCAAGCCCTGTCCTGAACACTTCCAGAGATGGGGAAGTGAAAGCAGCATACAGCCATGGCTTTCTCTCAATTCTGTGTTAAAAACTTGCTCTACGCTTGACAAGCTTTGGTTTAAGACACACTTGTTCAGATGCCTCTGTGACAGTCTGGAACAGTTCAGGCAGCATTTTATTAAAAGCCTTTTCTAGACCTATTTGAGGACAAACACATATCAGAGTTTTATTAGCCTTGCATCTCTTCACTTCACATCCTTGATCCAGCACTCAGCTTCTCTCCAGTGAAAGCCCCCACACTGAAACCTGAGCCAAGCTGTGCTCACTGCATTCTCGGAAGGACTTCAACGTCGTTACCATGATTAATATCTCCTCCACTGCATTATTCCACTTGCTTGCCTTCTAATTTACAAAAATATATGAACTATTAAGAGTTGAAGCTGAAGCACCTGTTATTGGCCTAAGCTCATCCTGGAGCACCTCATAAATCTTACATGACTTGTGTTTGCCAATCAGCAAGAAAGTCTCAAGTTGCCACTGAGAGATATGAAAAATATCAGCTTCAAACAAAGCTGGGGCACGGGAGGGGGAAGGGTGAGCTGCTTTCTGCAACTGTAAGATAAAAGTTCTGGCAAGCCAGGCAGTTCAACCCTCTCAAGTTCTTTTTTACTAGCTGTTATAGATGTTGCTAATTAATCATTAATAAAATTATAAATACAAATATGATTTTTGGCACCATGTAGTTCCTTACTATTAACATGCTAACTGCAATATTTCTCAATCTAAACTTCCAGAAGTTTAAAATTTCCCTTTTAGAGTGCTGAGAGTATTTCCTTGAGTTGGCAAGTCCAGCTCAACCCTCTCCAGAGCTAAAAACCTGGCACTTACTTGCATCCTTAACAGAGCACACATTAAGCCTGGCCAGCATTTGCCCAAAGTTTAGGGATCTGCTGTAGCACTTAATGTGGATCAACAACCAGCAATTACAAAGTACAACTCTGCTACAATTCCAAGAGCAAGTAATCTGAGCTGGACAAACCTTCAGTGTTCCAACTGATGTATTCAGTTACTCACATATAAATCAGCACTCACAGGAGCAGTCACAGAGTCAGGCACAGCACCTTGAGCTCACCAAGCAAATCCATGCCCCTGTGTCTAAAGCTGGAATTAAAATCTTTCTGGTCTATACACATTATCCAAGGAAAGCAACCATTTATGGACTGAAAAGTCCATCCAAATTTTGAATTCTACCACTTCCAATATTCTGAAGTTCAACAACGTGGAAAAGACATTTAAATATACAGTAATGACTTTCTAAATGTCTCAGAATCTCCAGTTCCACTGCGCTACAGCTGAGCCAGTTGTGTCTCCTCACCCCTTAGAACAGCACCCAGCAAAGACATCCCCTAACATGTGGCACTTCCTATGATCACACCAACCTCAATTTATAATGGCACAAGAAACTGAGCCACTCCAAATGGCAGCACTGCCTCTGTTCAGTCTCCACAGTGATTGCCCACATTTGGACAATCCTGTTTATTTACATCTTCATTTGCCACACACTCAGACTTTAACTGCAATCCCCCAATCACTACTCCAACAACAAAACCCTTTCCTATTAAGAAGCATTATTAGGCTTAGAAATTCTAACAGAAATTCTGGCAAAATACAGGCTATTTCCAGTAATTTCTCCCATCAGAACAGAAGTTCTATGAAATCCTGTGCACAGTGACCTTATCCTAAGCAATCCAAGAGCAGGAGTTCTATGAAATCCTGTGCACAGGGACCTTATCCTAAGCAATCCATCATTTGTGGGGTACAAACAAGGTACTCTCCCATGACAGGACTCTTCTGGTAGAACACCAGCCCATAATTCAAAAGGTTTAGGTACAACAGCACCACAGAAGCACAACCAGATGTCTGTTTCTACTGAACAGGATCCACTCATTGGTTGAAGCTGTTTGCAGCAGTTTTACACTAAAAAAATGCATTTACTGGGACTCTCAGGAAACTTTCAGTATTTGTGTATTTCAGTGCAATATTTACTGCTTTGCAGAGCAGATTTGTGCAGTCCCAAAGTTTCAGGGTTATTTTGTTTTCCAATTCCCACATTAGCCCTGGTAGCCCAGCACATGTATTTATAAGCTTTTGGTACATAAAATGCTGCTCTTTTCCTCTCCAAAGACTTCCAAAGGAACACTTCCTGAATCAGCAGAATTTTTTATTCATATGCACTAAATTGGACTCTTTCTTCTCGCTCTGAAGTTCCAGTTTGACTTTGAGCCCGACCACCAAATAAAGACCACTATTAATTTCTGCCTTTTGACAAACACTGACATTATGAACTGATTATACATTTTCCACTGCAAGTCACATGCTAAACCTAACTTCTCTTGGCTCCAACATAGGATTTAATGATGGATTCAATCTCAATGTCTGGGGTGGGTCCTCAAAGAAAATGAATCGTCATATTAAAGCAAGTAATAAACGTGCAAAGGAAGAAGATATTTCACAGAATTAAAACCAAACCAACCAACAACACCCTTGAGATCAGATCACTTAAATTTTAAAAGGGCAAGGATGCAACAAAGGAACAATAATTATTTCCCCCCCCATGGTTATAATATGTTGCTATTTCAGATAATGAAACAGTTGTAAATATGAAGCAATAAAATAACAATACCCAAGTGATGAATAAATTCAAGGTACCTGGTTTCTTCCTCTGCGTTTGCCATAATTCCTTCGCACAAGGGCTTTATAATTTTCATTTTTCTTGGTCAAATAATAATATAATACACAGTCAGGAACATTCTGAAGTGAAAAAGCAGGGGGAAAAAAGGGTTTACTCCTATTGAAAAGATAAGATTTGAGTTTTTAATTTCTCTGAACATTTAAAACTATTCAGCCCCCAGACTAAAATAAAAAAGCTTCCATTTATTACAATAAGTGTACATATTCAAGGTTCTGTTGTATGTCTTAACAAATCCTAATTCTCCATTAATTCTTACATCAATTCTGCAAAATCAAGTTCTAAAGACTAAAATAAGACTGAGCTGGCAATGGGATCCCTCTGACTTGGAAGGTGGTGGGAAGGTTTCTCTGGGTCAGCACAGCAGAGGCACTGCTGTTCTTATCTATGCAGAAACAGTTAAAGTTTACCTGCTTCAACCAGAAAATATCCAAACTAAATGAGGTGCCATTGTCTTTTATCCTTGCCAATTGTGTCATTTCAACAATTTCTGTTGGCACACGCTGATTGTGTTACCGATCAAGTATTATAAAATCCTGTAAAAGTGGTAACTTCTTTGGACTTAATTTTTTTTTTCCAGGAAGAGAAAATGATGCTGGGGTAAGTGACTTATATTTGGAAAGTTAGGAATCCCACCCTAGACTCTACTTATGTTAAAAAATGTCTTACCTTTCGTTCCAAGTAGGAAGCAATTAGACCAAAGTTCTTGGGATGTTGGACAAACCTTTGACAAATCAGAAATTATTTCAGTTTAACAACATAATCCGTGATCAAACAAGCAAAACAATCTTGCAAACATCTGTTCCATCAGCAAGCCCTTCATTTACATGAGTGAAATTAGTCTAAAAAGCCCAGTTTTCAAATTGTGCAAATTTAGAACTAAGCACTTAAAATTCTCTGATAAATTTATGAACTGATAAAATGAGTTCATATCTCTTCTCATTTTACCGAAGTAACTAAAGGAACTAAGGCACTTTTGAGAGAACTTTGTATTTAAGGACTAAATGCATGTGAGCATACTCAGCTGAAAAGTAAGTCTAAAACTTTTGCAATATTTATTACAGCCAACTATGAACATTATCAAATATTACTGCACAAAAGCTTCAGCATTCCTGATTTAGCTTTACAGCATTGGGCATTTTACTGTCACTTCAATGTAATAGAAAGAAAATAAAAGAAAGGCCATTACTTTTCCTTAAAAATCTCTTTCTCGTGGTCTGTCCAGACGTTCATGAACTGCCTGTCTTTATAAACTTTCATGGGATCCTCCATCAGCCCATTCATGTTGATGAACTTCACCCGTCTCTGCTCTGCGTCGAACATCATGGGAGGGATGACGGAGAGCTGCCGCATTTGCTTCTCGTTATTCTACAGAACAAAAGGAAAAGTAAAGAACACACAAAGTGGTGCTGCTGATGTTTACAGTTCTTGAATTACACAGCTCTTAAAGCCCTACAATCACAGAGAGCTCGGAACTACTTTTTGTCCACGTCTTAACTCTTGCGGAGGTTGTCGCTATCCCAGAGAACATTTACAGTCAGCTAAAGGGAAGTGCCACAGCTGATGAAAAACCAAAATGATGGAGGGTTTGAGAAAAGGAAGAGTTTTCACATGTTTGTTACAGCTGTAAAAAACTAGGCTGCAGCAAGCCTGCAATGAACAGGCACATGAGAAAAATCTAGGGCAGATACAATTAGAAAGCAAAACCCTCAAAAGAAAAGCACTTGTAAGACCTGCTCCAAGCCACACTTCACACAGATTCTCTTAAAGAGAGAAGAGCTTTCTTTTATCAAAGAAACAAACCCTCCACAAGAGACCTTGCACTGCCAATGAAAGGATATTTATTGGCTGTGCTTCTACAGCAAAGTGCAGCCACCAGCCTCACCTCCTGCTCAGAGAGTCCATCGATGATCTCTGAAATCTCATGTTCACTTCTAGCAATGGTTGCTGAAAGGCCAGCCCCTCTTTGGCCAACTCTGGGATGAGCGGAAAACAGAAGGAAAAAGGATAAAGTGAGAATAAGCTTTATCTGCAAGTTTTGTACACCACAACAACCTTCAAAATTCCTTTATAATGCTGTTACCAGTCTCTCAAATCAGTTAGGACTGGTCCTTCTCAAGGAGAGTCAGAGCACAAACTCTGCTGTGTCCTGCTTGATTTTACAATGAATTTGCAAAGCTCAGCAGGAAGGGTACAAAAAATGGTGTTACCACCAATTCCACTGCAAAGTAGGTGCTTCAGAAAAATGAATTTGCTTCTGCTGAGCATGAGAAATGTTCATCAGTGGCACAGAAATTATCTCCTTAATTAGTACAACTGACACACCTTGAAAGAGCCTTTTTTTTTTTTTTAAGAAAACCACACTAAATTTGCCTTTTATAAATTTGGTCAAGTTACTAATACAGCACTGAGACTTGTTACAAAAGAAAATTTTCCACTTCTGAATTGATGGGGAGAGCTGTAATTTGGAAGAATTTTCCAGCTTGTGATCTTTACCCTTAGGAACATCATAATAATATACCACAGCATGTGGGTCAAAAGGCATTTCAGAGGTAAAAATCACTGCTAAATGGAGAGACAAAATACCTGAAAGATTTTACTGAATTAATCCATTTGCACAAAATCTGAGGGAAAAACCCTTAGTATTTACATGGCAATAGTATTACAGCACTGCTATAGACAAAGAGGCCATTACATTAGAGAATGTAAATATAATGTACAGAGATGACCCTGTCCCAAGCAGTTTGCAATTACAAAGACATGATACACTGTTAAAGTGAAAGCATCTCATGGATGAGTGCTGTTCCCATTCTAACAGTTTAGTTTCTTCTTTTCTTGATTCCACAAAATCTTGCAGCCTTTCACCATGTACTGCAAACTCTCTGCTTTCCCCATGTTTTATGAAAAGAGGTGATGTAGGCAGATGGTTACAAGAGAGGAGATGAAATCTTTATGGGGCTTGAACTCTCAGAGGTGTATTGAAATGATTTCGAACATCAGATAAACAGATTTCAACACAACTGAATCAAACTTGACCTAATTCTAATTTAAATCTTATCTCTCTACCTACAGTACTTCAAGGTGAACTCTCAAATGAACTGCACTTCAGTCCTTTTAAGACTCCTTGTAGTTTCCATCTAACAAACGTCTGATAGATTAAAATTAAATAATAGGGCCTTAATTGTCGCACCTTGAATATTTTAAAATGCAAAAACGACTGGAATGAAATTACCTGGCAAGTACAACAAAAGATCAGTCAAATCGTTAATTAAGAAGATAAATGGTTTTTGAGTGTGGGGGCTAATGAATACAGGGATCATGAAACACAGGAGTAACACAGACACCCAGTGACAGAAAAATCCCAGTATAAATTAGGGTGTGTGCCCAAAATGAACAGGCTCATGTGAAGCTGATGCTCCAATTGTCTTCAGAACTCCACAAACCCCTTTTGGAGCAGCTTAACTCTCCTCATCTCACTGACACCACAACCTAAGCAGCCTTTGCTAATTGGCCCTTTTGCTGTGTTCCTTTTGGAAAACACGGGGTTTGATGGCAGATCTGAAAAGGGAGATGGGAAAGGAACCATGGGGACATCACCACAGCGGCCTGGGAGGACACCAAGGGATGAGACTGGCACTGCTGGCACAGCTGGAGGGGAGGGACAGGAAAGGGGACATATGACAGTGCATAGATAAAGTCATGGAGATCCTTAGGATGGGAAGTGAAACTTGAGCTCAGTGCCATGGAAACACAGTGAATAAACAGAAGAACATTTCACTTTATGACACACTAAAATTCTTTTTAAAGCAAGACGGTGATGAACATAAAACTTAATCATTAAGATTAACCAATTTCATTATAAATAGTTTTAAAACTTAAGACTGAAGAGATATTTTGCAGGAATATTTTAAATCTGCAGCAATACCTTTGGAATCTTTCCTGCTGTTCTCTCTGCTTCCGGATCTCTGGGAATTGTTTCTCATAGTACTCCCGTGTTTTGCTCTCCTTGGCTTTCCTGCGTGGATTATTTTCTATCCTGTCTACTTTCTTCTCCCATGCCTCCATCAGCTGATCATAACGTTGACAGATTTTCTGTTCCTGTTAAATTCCAAAAGTAAAGCTTGAACTAAGCAAAATACACCAAGTGCTCAGTACATGTCACATGGGCAGGCTCCCAGAATGCACAGATTTTTCCTGCTCTAGTCCCTTCCATTCTGAAGATGACTTATACCAAATTTTCAGCACAGAGAAGGTGAGGAAGTGGGATATAAAAATGTAGATTTTGAATATTATACACTATTTCTTTGCTTTACGCACCCCAGTGGTATTTGGTAATTGTCATTACTGCCTTCCAGAAATATCCCACCTTCTGGTACCACTTCTTGTTTTAGCCTGAGGGCTTATTTTTCTAATCAATTCATTTGGGAATGCAAGACAAGGGTCCAGACAGAAAACCAGCCACATGGTCCTTTCAGAAAATCATGGTGCTCTTACCCGTTGTTTTCTTGCATGGTTCCTTCTTTTAAAGAATAGGATCAGCTTTTTCCTCATCACCTGGTTTCTGGGAAACAAAATTAGGGGGAAAAAGTGAACTACGTTAAGAATCAGGCACTTCAAAGCTACTCAAAACCCATCTCAATCCTAGAGGCCAGATTTTTATCATGAATAACAGTTTCAGGGTAAAAATAGGGAAAATTCCCAATGAAGTCAAGATACCTAAATCACCTAATATTGTATTTTTTCAGAGATGAGAGTCTTGAAGATGGCTGGAATAAGCAATTGAATCACAAAAGGTTCCAATTTCAAGGCAGGTGCTCTCCTTCACCACAAGAGAGATAATATGCTAAAATGAGAAAATTTGGTTTAAGCTATTATGCTTCAAGGGGGGGAAAGTCTTTGCAATTCAGCCCTAAAGTTAAGAGTTTTCCAATATATTATTCAAGAAGTAAGTATTTTGGAACTGCTATATGAATCTATTTGATGGAGTGGAGCAAGAATTACTTTTTTTTAAGAGAAGTTTTTAAAGGACTGCCAACTTAAGTTTAATTATTTCTTTTTATCTTTAAATGAGGATGGAAAGCCAGGGCTTCCCTCTGCCTTCAGCACATACAATGCACATCTTGCAGAGCTCTTTTACAACAAAGAAATCAGAAAGTTACATGGACTGGAAGCTTTTAATTACGGTTAAAACTCACACATCCTACTTGGAAATGACAGCAATGAAAAATGTGAGGGAACGTTTAAATCCAGATGCCCTGAGTGGGACAATGGCAGGTTATTAAAGCACTCACGTTTTGATGTTTTCATGGTAGACCTTGGTGTCTGATGGTTGGTTGTAAAGTGGCTGCAATTTTGGATGAGAAAGGAACACTTAGCACTTTGCAATGCAGGGAACTCTAAAAGTGCTTGCAACACATTTAACAATATTTTAGTATTCTGGCAACAGTGCACTTAATCTGAGATGCAGCAGAGCTGAAGGGACTACAAGATATTCAGCACAAAGCATAGATTTCATTACTTAAAATTAGATTGTAACTACTTATGTATTTAACAGTACTTCATTTCTTCATGCTTCAAACTGTTCTCTCAAACAGATTCAAATCTATTTTAAAAATCACACTTATGTGGCCAATGAACTCATTCAAGGCCCAACTCACCAGAGCATTTAAACACACATTTCTTCTACACAGAATCACAGAACTACAGCACAACAAATTTAGACCAACTGGCAACACAGAAAATAGAACCAAAGAAAAAAACCAGAATTCCACAACTTACCAATTCAACTTTTGGACCAAGACCTTCAAAAATCTTGTGAGCTTCTTCTGCTTTTTTCTGCAAATAAGATTTTTTTGGAATAGTCTGAGTAAATCCTCTGAAGTTCATGTCAAATGTGGATCTGAACTCTGTGTTCTCTGCTAAACCCCTGCCTGACCACGTGAGATCCTTCTTAACCTACTTCTGCAATGTTGCCTCAGCAAATAAAGAAACCTGTACTTGAATTGTGCAGTTACGACTCTGATCCCCAACTTCGGAAGCTGATAGAGCATCAAAGCAGAGACTGATCTCTGCAGTTCAAACCCAAAATTTAATAAGTAATACTGCAAATAATTACAAGGAGGAAGAAAGGTGTCCAATAAAATGAAGTATAATTAGCTTTGAAAAATGGAATGAAGGAACTAAAATTCTCCAATTGCCAAATCTGGGAGTGTGAATCCATGTGCACATAAACACACAAAGTGTGCCAAAGGTCCTTCATTCACACCAAGTGAAGACCACAAAATAATTCTGGCCCTTCCTTGCATGGAATGCTTGGGACACAGTTCTGCTGTACAAAATCTAATACTATTTTGCAGGGGTTTTTTACCTCCTCAAATTTAAAAAAAAAAAGTCTATTGTGATAGAAATTAGCTGTTCCTCTAAACTACAGAATAAAATTGGGAAATTAAACAAACATACCACTCTCACAGAAGATCACAATACTTTCAAAACCCTCAGATATCTGACTCCCTTATCTCAAACCACCATGGGAAAAAAAGGCAGGAAGCATTTTTGCTATTACTGTTGGCAATATTACTGAGCTCCTGGACTTTTCTCACCACTTAACACAAGCTCATAATTCACCAATATATTATTTCTTCATATCTGTTCATTTATCCAAATCTTAAGTGCCAGAAGTCAGAGTTTATAAAGAAGGCACAAAATCCTACAACATATGCAGGTTTTTTTCTCTTCAGCTCATTTAAAAGCAGAGTCTTCAGCCAAGTTTGTCAGCTCATGTGAGGAGTAGGGAATTCAAGATGAATTTCTGAGGCATTTTTCATATCACACACTTAAAAGGATATAGATGTGTGTGTTTATATATATCTGTAATTCATGCATCTCAGCACAAGGGTCTAAGGATGAGACCCACAGCTCAGACTGCTTACAAGAGAGAAGGAAGATTCCTGTGACCGAGAATAAAAAACTCATAAAAATGTCTTTCATTTAAAGAAGCAAACAAATAGCAAAGGAGGGCTGGGCAAATCAGTAAAAAGAAGCAAAATCTGCCCCATGGAAGTGAATGAAGACCTAATGAATGTCAGCACAGAGGGTCAGTGGGAGCCCCCTGGGTGAGGTGCAGGGGACACTCACCCGATTCTCATCGTAAATGATCTGGACAATGCTGCGGTGCTTCTGTTCCACGGGAGGAGGGGACACCGGCCTCTCGGGCTCGGGAGGCTTAGCAGCTTCTTCTTCAAGTTGTTGCTAAGAGACCAAAGAAAGAAAATCAGCCATCCATGTTCCCCCCAGCAGTAATTAGTCACCAGAGATAAAATACGCAGCTGATCAGTCAGCGCTGCCTCTTATTCCGCTTCGCACTGACAAGGAATGAATGAAGTGGTTTTAATGCCCACAGGGACAATAACAAGACTATTTTTTGTAGCCCAAATTACCTGTTTACAAGACTCAGCTGCCTTGAATCAGACTTATTTCAGCTTGACAGTTAGAGCCACTGTCGCTTTGTAATTCATCATTATTTAACTTTAAACAAAAGTATCAACTTTGGAGAACAGTTACATCAGAGCTGCCTTCTCACAGTGGAAACAAACCAGAGCTGCCTTTCTGCACTGTAGATGTTCAAATGTCACCATTACTGCTGTCTTATGGTTTCAAAAGGTACAAAAGTCCTTCTAGCACTCCACAGAGAACATCATTCTAAAGGTACTTCACAGCAAAAATAAACCACTCCACATGCATTAAAGTTCAAGATTGTTACAATACCAAGCAAGCAAAAAAAAATACCAAAAGCAAATAAACCACCTTGAAATCCTTTCCTAGCTCCTACACTGCTGGGATTGACTTTCACATCAAATAAATCTGGTTCAGTGACATCTTCATTTTTTAAGTATCCTTCACCCATGCCTGCCACAAACATACAGCAAAGAACTTCTGACACCAGGGATCCATCCTGCCTTACAGTCCTTGCTGTGCAAGAATTCCCTAAAATTTTAGCAGAACACCATAAGACATGGGCTCAATTATTTCAACAGCAATTTTGTAGATTTTTTTAAGGCAAATCACATACAAATGTGCACAATTGACCCTTCATAGATGAGATGCACAGTACTTGCTGATTTTGTGGAAAAGTGCACAGAGAGATAAGCATCATTAACACACAAACAGGTACTCAGTGACATCCTTTTTTGTTTTTCTGCTGGAGGTCACTTTACAGGTCATTAAAATTCAGACGTAATTAAATGCTCCCAGACCATAAAAACACACAGCTCCTTAGAGTTGTCTGTTTGTTATCCTGGACCTACAAGTTAACAAATCCTACAGTGTAACTCTCATTTCCTCCAGAGCTCCAACTAAAAAAAAGTAAAGTTGGCATTTTTTCTATCTGGATCTTTGAAAGTCAGAAAAGGAAAAGGAAACAAGGACTTTGTTTTTGTCAATGACTAACAGATGCCTCGATTGAAGGGTGGGTTTACTTGGCCACAACAGCTACTGGAAAAGCAACAACTTCTGCCAGCAAACACTTCCTTTGCTTCCAGTGGCTGAAGTGCAGTTCTCTGATGCAAAGCACAGTCACAACCATACAGAAAAAAGGTGATATTTCCTCTATTTCTCTGCTCTCTGTGTTTATTCACACCCCTCCTACTGCACTTTCCCCCAAGGCTGACCTTAGCTCCAGCTGTTAGGATCTCTTGCCCTTGGGAAAGCGGATGATTCAGGGACTTTTGTACAAGCTCTGGTTTTGGAGATGCATGCAAGGGATTCTCCCCTTGCACAGACTGCGAAAGCAGAAAGATGATCCTCCCCTCAGCCAGCAGGCAGCTCTGAAGCTGAAATTACAGTCACAGTGCCCTTGTTTCACAGCAGTTTCAAATATAAACGCATCTACTGCTGCTGTTCCTATGTGGCTTTCTCCTACTTTCAAAAATGTTTAAAACTACGCGACGTCCAACTTATTTAAAATAAAATCATACACACAACCTTTCCTTTTGAACTTCTTCATCTGGTTCATGCAACCAAAAAATCCACCACCACCAAATGAAGTTTTTCCACACCTCTTTCACTGGCAGAAAACAAGAGCAGAGTCTGCTGTGCTTACTTGCTTTTTCTTCAGTTTCAGGATTTGCTGTTCCACCTTCGCAATCTCGCGATCTACGCGGTCCATGCTCTGTATCAATTCTTCCTTTGACAGCTTGGAAGGTGAAGCATTTTGGTCCTCCCCACAAGGCTGACCAGAAATTGGAGAAGATGGTCCCTCATGCTTTCCTCCAAAAGCTGGGTCCTTCCATGGGGACAGGAGATGGGGGGAGATAGAGAGAAATCAGTCATAACATGGGAATGAGTGCTCAGTAACCAAACACCCAGAATTAAAACCAATTTCCAATTATCTATATTTCTGTTGACAAGTCAATTTAAGTTTTAATAATGCTCTAAATCTTTTAGAATTAACTGACAGCCTATTTATGACACTGTCATTTCAAAGTCCACCTTTTAAAAAACCACCATACTGCAATATTTACCTTGAAAGCAAAATAAGACCAAAACATCTCCCTTTTAAAAATACATCTTCATAAATGTAAACAGTAACTTTTATTTTTAAGGGAAGGGTTACTTGAGAGCCACTCCTCAATACACTGCACCTACACTGAGGAGGATATTCTTGAAGATAATCATGACCAGCCTGATAAAGCACATCAGGAGTTAGCTGTGGTTATAAATGTGAAGTTCTCTTGAATTTAGCTCTAATATTCAATAGCTACAATAGAAAATACCCACTCCAAACTAGATTGTCCTAGATTTAGCCAAAATGAGACAGTGACAAGTATAATTAGTGTTATGTAAATAAGCAGATTCATTTCAAATGCTTAAAAGGGAAAAGGGGGCGGAAGGAAGTACTTTGACTATTCAGTACCAATGGTAATTACAGGAAAAAATGGACTTGCATGCATTTGCCAGCAGCTTTCAATTGAAAAGCAGAAATATTTCATGCACTGTGCTATAATCGTTTTACAACTGAGGTTTGAGTGACTTAAGAGAGTAGTGGCAACTCAGAATTCCAGTCTATTTACTGTGTTTGAGTCAGACTATGTAAGAGAGTAACACTGACTCATGATCACAGCTTCTGATAACGTGTAAAAGTAACTTTTTGGGATTAAAGAAAGAACGTAAACAAACAAAAAAATTACCTAACAGAAAAAATTCGATTAGCTCACTGCAACACAGGAAATCAGACCTTCAGCACCGTAACAGAAAATGGCTTTACCTTCTTAATATCTGCAGATCTCAACCCTTCCTGCAGAGGATGTACTAAAGGCAAGACAGTGGCTGCACTGACACGCTGGAAATGGGAATCAGACACTTGCTCAAGACGTGGTCGCTTAGATTCCAGTGAATCATGATCTGTCTGAGATGGACCTGGATGAAACTGCTGTTCATATCCAGTTCTCCTTTCCTGAGGCCTACACAGAAGAGATCAACTATTAAAATAGACATTTTTGATACAAGAAAAATCCTCAACACTTTTCAGTTTTAAAGGAGATGCAATTTGGTGAAGCTCCTTCTAAACAGTAAAGCAGATAAATGTTTTTAAGTGTGATCTTCAAAAATACAACAGTTAAAATCCATTGGAAAAGAGAAAGTGAACTTGAATCTCAAATGAAAGGCACTCCTATCATTACATAATCTTAAAGAAACTCAGCACCGCTACAAGGATATTGTTCAAATCAAAGCTCTGATTCAAATTATAAACACATCAAAAATCCACGAGAAAAACACAGTAATATTCCACTGAAGATGGCCACAACAGCTCCATTATTTAATTTTTGCAGCCAAATAATTTTTAAACATACACAGAACGCTTGAGATGAGCCATGAGTCTGTTTGGAACTTGATCTCTACTAAAATGCTACTCTGTGACAGAAGCAATCATTGATTCAATCCTTGAGTCATTTAAAGACCCCTCCTTCTCAGAAAAATGCTCAACAGTTATCACTTGCTGCTTCACCCTGCAGTGCACAGGATGTCCATAAAAGACCCTCATATGCTTCAACATCTTCTTATGAAGTGCCACTGAAGAGATGACAGCAGCAGTTTCCTGCAGTTTGCCAGAACTACCAAAGAAGCTTCTACAAATTTACAGTCTGGGGGGTGATTTACTGCTGCTATAAACTCGATTTTGAGAACTCTAAAAGCTGCTGTGATTCTCAGCATTAAAACAGAGCCTTACTGACATTCTGCTGACACAAGATGAAGGCAATATGGAAGCACCAGATTTCACTATCATCAAGTTATTTCTGGGAATATCCTAATGAGATTTTAAGCCAGACCAGTATTTACATAACATTCATCATGAGTATTTGTTCAGAACCAGATCGGTCAGTTATAGCCAAAATAAACCTCCAGCAGTAATCCTGCATATAAAGTTGCTCCTAGCAGATATATTCACTAAGAGTCCAAGGCAAAAAAAAGCTTTTTACAAGCAATAAGTGCAAGAAAAGAAGAGGTTGTTACAGGCACTAACACTTACTTATGAGTGTACACCAGCAGCCTAATACACTAAAGAATTGAGTGCACAAATCATACTTCAATCTCGCCCTTAAACAGAAGCATGTTCCTGCTAATTTACTACAATCCAGTCAATATTATTCTGATCTGTAGTGGGATTTTAATCTCTAAATTTGACGTTCAGAGAACATTCAATGTTCTTCAAATGAATGCTTGACCCTGTGTGAAAACTTTCGTGTACCAGCAATGAGGATGCACATCGGCCATCCCTCAACATCCCCCGTGCAGGGACCCGTTTGGAAAGGAAGATAGTGGCAAACTGAAAGTAAACTCCAACATCGGATTCACCGCTGCTGTCCACTCTCCCTGTCCTCAGGTGACCCCAGAGCAGCTGCATGCACAAGACTGGTGCTCGCACCCTTCCAGCTCAGCCTCCTCACCTGTCAGAGCCTGGGTGGAACTCCGAGAGCAGGGAGGGCCTGCGCCGGAGCTGCTGCTGCTGCTGCTGCTGCTGCAGGAGCTGCGTTGCCTGACTGACTTCCAGGTGAGACGAGCGATAGTCGGGAACGGCAAATTCCTGAGGGAAACACCTCTCATGTTAATAGGAACAAGGGTAGAGACAGGATCAGCATTCTGAGATCGTGATCGTTTCCAAAGCTATTAAATACAGAGTAACAGCACATGAATAAAGTCTTACTCCAGCTCAAAAAAATAATGTTTGCAAATGGCAGTTCCGAGATTTAAATAAACTTTAAAGAGACTAAATATTTATACTAGGAATTCCACCTAATTTATTAACAACTTCCAACAAAACACAAATGAGTCAGCAGCAGATGAATAGCCTTTAAAAAATATCCTTTAAAACCAGTCTTGCACATCCAACTGCAGTGGTAAAATGAGAGCAACCTCAAGGCAATTTCTTTTGTTATCACCTCAAGACATTTTTATATCAGGCACTATTAATCAGGACTAAGAGTCACACAAGATGCATCTTCCAAATGATACAATTTACAATCAAAGTGAGGTACAAGGCTATTTCTTTGTATATCTGTGTCATCAACCACTTGCTTTTAAAAATTATATGCAGCTGGCACTAAACTGAAGAGAAGCTCTACAAGACATGTAATAGATCATTACCCATGAGATTCAGTTTTCATAAATTATCTAAAAATAAACACAGAGCAAGCCAAAAAGCTTCAATTTCTGAATTTCCACTTGCTAACATGGAAGTAGAGGAAAACATCCAAAGTATCTGCAGCAGGAGAAGAATTTCATTAAAATCAGGGAAATCTGAAGTGTTGTAAAGCCAACAGCTGGTCCTCCACATCCCGCCACACCACAGAGCACAGGATGGCAGAATAAATGCTTGGCAGAAACGAGCAAGTAGGATATCCTTAGAAATCCTTTACTCCCATTGTGGCCAGCAGAACTCAGCTGGCAGCACTGGTATGGCTGCTTCAGAAAAAAAAATCAGTGCAACAGAAGTTTTTACACATTCTCCACCTTGCACAGAATTGTGACAAGAATCACATTTAACTTCGAGAGATTCTAGCCCAATACTGCAACAGAAGTTTAGGAACAGAACCCCTACTGAATTTATTCAAACCATCAGAAACCAATGATAAAACCAGGACGTTTATACCAATAAAGGGCAAGGAGGGCAAAACAAGACAGAAGAAGCCACCCCACAAGTATTTAGCTAAGCACACCGGCAGCAGCTCTCCCCAGCGGGGCACACGGATGTGTTTTCAAACACCAACAGCTTGTGTTACCTTGGTTTAAAAACCAGAAAGAATCCCTGTTTGGCACGGCAAACACCTGACCTGCAGCCTGGCTAAGGCCGAGGCTCTCGGGTGGCCCCCTTACCTGCTGGTGGCGGGTGCTGGGGAAGGTGTACTGCACAGAGTGGGGCGGGTAGCGGCTCTGCTCCGTGCTGAAAGCTCCTTGGTTCGGAGGGTAGCCTGAACTTGACATTATCAGGGAAGGAGTCTCCACAAAGCTGTGAGATCAAGACCAGCGAGCAATCATGTTTCTAGGAAACCGCCTAAAGGGAAAAAGATCGCTGATAAGCACTGAAGTACCAGATGTACTCACAATACATTACAGCCATAGTCACCTAAGCAAAACAACCATTACCAGTAAAAGCTTTTTCCTGATGTATTTATTTAATAGGTTACTCCAGTCTGAAACATGTTAACGGGTCTTAAATGGGCTCAAAATGAGACGTGTCAGCATTGTCTACACAAAGATTTGAGGATTATATTGTCAGAATATATCCTTTTACCAGTTACCAGTCGAGTTAGGAGAATTTGACAAGAAAAGTAGGTCACTTTAAATAAATGTTAAAGAGGTTATAATAGTCTATAGCTGGATTCTGCATTTACAGTAAATTTCCTCAGCACAACATGAAGTTCACTTTCGTTCCTTCTACAAAGTTTTTGGATTCCATGAATTGTTGCTGAGTTTCAGACTCAGGTAGTCTTAGGGCTGCACTCAGTGTCACCTACAGTTCATTAAATCCCAGTGCATTAGTCAGGCCCTGAATGCCATCACCATCCAACAGCAGCTTAACTCAAGTAGTCAGTAAAAAAGGCACTCACAAAGCAGAAAACCAGCTCTGCTTCAAATGCCAGCATAGTTTGGCTCCTACAGGATGCCAGAAACTGAATCTACTACAAAGCCTTGAAACAATCCTGCTTAGCTGACAATCAATGACTACTTTGCTGCATTCTCCAGCTGCAGATGAAGAGTGAACACTGAACTGCAAACTGACTGGAGGAAGATTTAAAATACTGCAGAAATCCAGACAAGTTCCCTATCAAAGTCTGAGCATGCCTGAGGCTGGGTATAGTTCCAGCTGCTAAAGATCCAAATAAACTGATTAAATCCTGCTCCCCCATCAGCGTTTTGTGCAGGTAAATTACAGCTCTAAGCAAAAAAATGGGACATAAATATATTTTTAACAGAAAATATTTTTCTCTGATAGCTCAAAAGATGTAATCCTGGGAGCCTATGTATTAAATCCAGAATTCTATCAGATGTGGACCAAAGTCTCAACCTATTGCCTAGAGCCCAGCAGACATATCAGACCCTCAAATAAATTGCTGATCCCTCTCTCAATGGCTACCTTTCAAAGCACATTAATCCACAGCCTTTCACAAACATCATCTATAAAGTTATACTTCTGAACTGGATTTTCCATTATCAGTCAATAGACAAAATCAGCTCAGCAAAGAGTAAGCTGTACAAACAGATCCTAAAGTATATCTGGCATATTTCATCATTCCTGTCCTGGTCAGGGGAATTATCCTCCTTGACTCTCCATCAAACAAAGCTTTACATGTTGGACTACCAGAATAATGAGGCAAATTTACATTTACCTCTTAAAGCTGATTTTCAGCTATGAAAAATCAAAGAGAAAACCAACAGTTTCTCTTTCAAAGCAATACTACAGATCACTAGTAGTGTGCTTTATAGTACCTATACATCTATTATAGTACCTATAATTCATATCCAAGTGACAAGCTCTAACAGAATGCTTCACCATTAACATTTATTATACTTCATCACTCACACTGCATTCATTAGAGTACAGCTTTACCTACTATGTGATGGTCTAATGGGTCTGAGTCATATGATTTCCATTTAATCAAGGCACAGTGTCAGAAAGCCAGCAGGTTCAGCTGCACACATTGTGAGAGCAGAGAGCAGTCCCTGAGCACTCCAGTGCACCCCTAAACCCCAGCCACAGCCAAAGGAAAACCTCTGATTCTCCTTTCTTACATGGACTTTCACAGGAATTAAAGTTCTGGCACACAGCTGTCAGCTCAATCCAATGTTTACTGATGTGATAACTACTCCTGTCACAGGCTGGTGCACATTCATCATTAAATGAACTGGCTCCATGGTGTAAAGATGCTCAAACACTTTAAGGTTATGGAAGTACAAAGCTTAGTTTGATGAATTGCTGATGCCCCAACCTGTGCTCCCTCAGCAGCTTCATGTGCAGAGATCTGAAGAATCTGGGGATGCAGAGGAGATCAGGAGAGCAACCACTTGAAAAGCACACACAAATATAGGCCAACTACTGCATGATTCAAGGTCCTTTCTCATTTCTCTCTGTCAAGTTACATCTGCTCCTTATTTTCTCAATATTCAGTCAAACCCACAAGTTGATCATTAACCCAGGTGCTGGAAGTTCAAGCCACGCTCACTTTCTATGATGCTATAAAAGCTATTTCTCCATTCACAAGAACTGCAGTGGACAGAGCGTTAGGTTTGTGTTCATCTTGAAATCTTTCACAACCAACTGCAGTGAGAGTGTCTGAGCATCTCTCCAGATTGTGCACTGGACATGGAGAGATGAGAGAGAGAGCGTGGACCACAAGAATGAACATCCTGCATC
This sequence comes from Aleadryas rufinucha, assembly GCA_013397815.1. Classification (NCBI taxonomy): domain Eukaryota; kingdom Metazoa; phylum Chordata; class Aves; order Passeriformes; genus Aleadryas; species Aleadryas rufinucha. The sequence goes on along the minus strand of VZTH01019368.1, from coordinate 75,172 downwards.
CACCCAAAAATGTCAACCTAAACCCCCTCATAACCCACAAGTTTTACATAATACATAGGAAAACACTGAATCTGATGACTTTCCTACTGAAAAGTGCAAGTGTGATCATGTTCATAATGGAATTTTTTTAAAAAGGGAAATAAATGAAAGTCGCCAGCAGAGGAAGGCAACAAGGAGCATTAGAGACTATAATCATGGTCAATATGAGAGGTGAAAAGCACAGAGAGGGAAAAAAAGAAAACATGAAATTATCAGTGGTGGGGGACCATTCTTCCTCCTCCCTGAGGGAACTGGCAAAACAGCAGCAGAGATAAGGGGGTAACAGCAGAGGAAAACACGTGGTCACATATTGGCAATTACAAGGTGCAGAGGGAACTGAAGGATGGGGATCCTGCATGGGATCTCATTTATTTCAAGATAAAATCAACCCTGGAGTACAACATGTAAAATGACACTGAAGTACAACAGTCCCTCCCTCCAAGCCTCCTTTTCCTGTTACAGACACATCCACATGCCTGCACACTCTCCTGATTTGACCCCTCTACATGCTCTGCAGACCCCCCCTTATCTCCCAGGCTCCTAGAGCATGAACTTGTTTATCCTGTCTCCTGGGGGGGGGGNGGGGGGGGGGGATTTTTTCCCAATTTTTGCCAGTAGAATTACCACCAATATTCTGCTCCCTGTCTTACTAGCTTAATTCTGCAATTGTGGATGTAAGTGCTTGACTTCAACTCCTATTTCTCTGCAGGCAACCTTACGACCTGTCAGCCAAAAGCATCTGCCTCTCTCTCCTCAGCATCTGCTCACACGTTTGCAGCAGACACAGATTATTCTTCATCAATCCAGTTCCTGGGCAGTGAGGGCAGTGCCAGCTTCCTGCTGTAACCTCTCCAATTTCCATACGTCCAGATTATGTTTAAATACAGCCATCCTTTTGCATAAAACTGTAACTGTGTGTGCAGACTGTAAACAACCTCATCCGGGCTTCCCTCCCTGCTGTATCCTTTCATTAGTCATGACAAACCTCGTCTTGCTCTACCCAAAGCCAACCAGAATCCTCCTGTAAAGTTCCTCACTATTTATTAACTCTCTCTGATCCTTGCACTGCTTCCCCCTCCTCTGCCAGAACAGAGGCTGTTCATCTTCATTTTCAGCACCCCTGATACATTAAAACACCAGAAACCAGCTTCCAACTCTGCTCAGTCAATGACGGTAAGATTCTATTTTTCGGACAAGTATTTTCGTACCTTCTCATATTATTCTGCAAATTTCAGAGGTTAAATACATAAACATTTAAAAGAGCTGTTACAGACTTTGGAATTCTGCCTCATGTCTCACAAAGATAAAGTCGGGTCATGAATACTTTCATACAGCTGCCAAGCAGGCTGGCAAATTGTCTGTCTCACCAAATACTGACAATCAGAAGGGGCAGAAAGAAATATTTCTTGTTTTGCAGTTCAGAAGCCAGGAATTGTGCTCTAATGTCCCATTTCACTGACATTTCCAGACTCTACGGCAAAACAGATGGGGAAACCCAGTAGCATCAAATGGATAATACTAAAAAAAAATAAAAATTACAGGACACATAGGAGCAAAGAATCAAAAAAGAAGCAGTGAAGTGAAGATACCCAGAGGAGAAAAAGCAGTGACAAGAGTGATGGATTCAGGAACTGAAGAGATACTTGGCCTTGCCTTAATTTGAGCTTCTCAGGCAAGGAAATGATTTAACAATGTTTATTTCTAAAGGTATGATGATATTTCTGTCTTTGGCCAGCTCAAACTACAGAACAGATCCAATTCAGAATTCCCATAAAAGCTACTGTTCACACTTACATTCACCATATGCAGGGAATTTTGAGTAAGTTAGAAATAATTTGGAACTGAATATTATAATGGCAACAATCACGGCGTAATTTCAGCTTGATCTCCAGAACTCAGAACGCTTCAGAAGCACAAGTACAAACTATCTTCAGCAGACATGTGGGAAAATGAGTCACAGAAAGGTTAAAAAATCTATCAAAGACTCCCCAGGAAACAGTCAAAGTCTGAATCAGAAATAAGACTCGATTCTTGCAGCACTTTGAAGGCGCTGCCTGAGTGAAGCAGTTCTTCACTTGGAAAAACACAGCAGGTTAAAAAGTGGGACTATTTTTAGCAGAGCAGTTCCCCAAACTCCTTCACCACACAGACCTGACACCAGCTGTCCCAGGGCAGGGCAGTCACCTGCTCCATGGCCATGGAGCCACTCGCTGGAATATCCTGTCTCCAACTCTTACCTTCATGGATAAAAGACCAGTCTCCTGGGTAGACTCACTTTTCCTTCTGCTATCCAAAACAAGCTGACATTTCTGCATTTAGAGTAATTTTCGTGCCATCTTGAAGTGCTTAACCAACATTTGCTAATTAAATTTCACATCCTTTCGGGAATTTTCCTCATCTTGTTTTTGAGCAAACTAAGTGTGATATAAAGAGTGCAAAGAATGAGATTACAGTCTAACCCGAGTTGGGGGATTTTGTTTTTAAATCAGCAGCTTTAGTAAATTGAGCTCTGATGTAACTAACCCATGGCAGAGCAAGGGAGGCTCTGCCTTGCACAGGGGATCTACAATGAATCACAAAATTAATTCAGGGATATTTATTCAAAGTTTACTCTGGCGAGAAAATGAAGAGTGAAGGGAGTGTTTCAGCAGTTGGTTCGAAAGGCCTTATCCAAGGCATGATAACAATACTTGTGAATAATTATTTCTGTGATTTCACTTCATAAAAAGGTAATGAAACTACCTCATGGAAAAAACCAAAATCAAGCTGTATTTATGGACCAACCTATTAAACCACACTGACCAGATATCACGAATTACAGACCCTTCAAGACACAATGCTTCAACTCACATAAAACAAATCAAAATTACAAGCCAGGAGTCACATCAGTAAAACCCTTCAGTGTATTGCTAGCTTTGCAAAACAAATCTTCCCAGCAGTATTTGGTTTTACCAGGTAATCATTAACCTGTTCAAATACAAACAAAAACATCAACTTTGCATCCTGGGGATATGCCATACCCCAGAAAATACTAACCTGCCCATTCGTGACAGATTGCTAAAAATAGATTCATGGGTCCAACTTCCATATTAAAAGTTATTTATTCAAACTACTGGACACAGCACAAGGCTGAGTATCATCTCCCATCTGAAATCCCAGTGCTCAGAACATTAACAGTAGGGCTGCAAGCTCACACTGGCTTAGCAGTGTAGAAAGTCTTCATTAAAAAAGCACCAAACACTTCCAGAGCAGTCATTACTCCTTCAGTCACTCCTCAATGTCCACTCACCAGTTATTCACATGGTAAAATTCAGTGACAGAGAAAAGAAGTTGGGGTTCAAACTGATCTATGGCAACCCTGAAGCCTGACTACAAAATTCTGCAGAGTATTGTGGGATGGGGTGGTAAGTGCTCCTCAGGCATCACTACTATATCAATATATAGGACAATCCTAAAAGATAGAAGATTTTCATTCAAGAACCTACCAGTAGGTTGATGCCTGAGCAGATTTAAGATAATTCCATGCTTTAAAACTGAAGGATGTGTATTCCAGCTATAATATCCAAGCTTACAGATGTATGAAAATCTGCTGGGCATCCCCTCCAAAAGATGAAAAATTCTTTGCTTGCTACAAGCAAAAAAAAATGTTAAAAGGTCAACACTAAAATTAAAGACAACTTGAGTAATGGTCATTTAAATATGTCCCAGAGTACTGTGCTTCCCACTTCTGCAGGACACAGGCATCATCCTCAAAGCTCAGGGCCTCTTCCACACTTTCTCTCATCTTTTTTTCACTCAGTTTTATGCTGCAGAATACTCAAAAGCTTGTAGTCAAAGCACATGGACATATGCTATTGGAATGAATAGAAACAACGAATGTATTTTCTCCAAGTTGAGAACAACTAACTACTGAATTTTCCATGACAATTCCATATGTGCAAATGCCTTTTCTTCTTCTGTGACAGACAGAACCATAAATTCCCAAATACACCATAAATTCCCAAGAACTTTAATCTCACGCAGTTGCACTCCCTTTACTCACAAAGTTATTGATGGGAAAATCATTGTTTCTGTCCTTGCTAGAAAGAAAGTTACATTACTACCAATACTGAACAACATTCTCTCCATTAATTATTAATATAATAATTAATAAATCAAGCAATGGGAGTATTTGAAAAATAGATGCTAAGAAAAGCCCAAATAATCTGAATTCAACCCTTTTTACACCCTGAAATTTCCATTAGTGTACAACATAATGTTATTTCTAACATCCAAAGCAGTAACTCACAGTGCTGTTCAGTGCCTGACATATTCTCCATGACACATGGTAAACTTTAATTTAGCCAATTACAGACGTGACACAAGTTAAGGAGCATTACAGCTGTCAATTCAAGATGTCACACTGACTCTACATTAGGAAGACTTTTCCATCTCCATCAAGGGAGCCAAAAAATTAAAAGAGGTTTTTATATTTCATATTTTAATAGGAAAAGATTCCCCATTCACAGGTTATCAGCTACTTAAAGTACTTCAAGTAATAGTTTTTGGACACTAAATATTAAGTATTAAAGAGTCATTCAAAGCAATTTTTGTTGCCATTCCAAAGGTGAAAGTTGGTTGCATCCTTACACGTGTAATTTACATCCAAACTCTTGCCAGATCTCAGGATCACATTGTTATGCTTCATCTTTAAATAACAGTTTTTCTCTCTCTCTCCTGCTACAAATACAAATAGAATTTGTGCTCAAGCAAAACGGGGTTGATCAAATTCAGCTGACAAGATACTCTTCTCCTGGAAATTCTATTTTAATCCCTCCTGTAATTTATGATCTTAAAGAAAAGTTGCTAATACACAATCTCAGGACCCAGGCCACACACGACTTTGCTGTATGAGATGGGGGAACATAACAGGAAAAACGAAGATCACATTAACATCTTTGGAAGTTTCTGATCAATTACCCACTTGCCTCACCAAAAAAACAAAAATAGAGGGATGCTGAGCACATCCACTTTCAATAAGAGTCCACATTTCCAGCATCCACTCACCAGCTACCACATAACACCCTGAGATACAGAGAATCCCTGAGGGAGGAAAATCCTCCTGGATTTTCATGGAGGAACAGCTCTTACACCCTGCCATGGAGCTTATCCAGCTCTCTTCTGCCAAGGAGGGTCACAATAACACCAAAATCAGCCAAAAGAGGTAGGAGGAAGTCCTCCCTTCAGAAATGGAAATTAAGGATGTAGACATTTCCTTGACTAAAAATACCACAGAGCGATGACTTAAAACTGAGAAGGGTACAAACATTACAGGGTTTTCTGGTTTTAAAAGTATGTCATAGAAACAAAGATAGCTTATTTCCTAAAGACATTTTCCAAGGAACACCAGATTCCTGGTTGTCCCAATATGGCAAATAGCACACAGTTAATGCACACCACAAAAAAACTTCATGAGCCAAAGAACCCAAATGTCCAGAACTGAATGTCCAAAGCAAACCCTACAGAGCCCAAACAGTGCACACATAAGGACTCTCATTTCCAAGATTTTTTCTGAGGTGACTCCAGCAGTTCCCAAATCCCAGACATCTCCCTCACCACTTTTGAAGGGCCCTAGCCCTGCCACATTGGTAATTCAACTGGTTCTGAAACATCATCTGGAGCATTCAAACTTCACCCCAAAAACTGCAATGTGAAACAGAAACCAGCCCAAGCATCCTCCAGTGCACCCGTGTGCAGCAGGCAAGAGACTCAAGAGATGCTACACAAACCACAGTGATAAGAACTGCACAAAAACCTTCCTCAGCAACTCATCCTCACTCATGAGCATCCAACAACTCACTGAGGTTTGCTCTAATTCACCGTTTTTCTCACATTTCATCTATGACTTAGAAACAGCCATACCTCAAACTTCATATGCATCATACACTATGCACAAAATATTCTCTCAAAACAATTTTTCTTCTCCTTTTTTTGGACTGAAAGTGTAGACAGTTCAAGAACAGCTCCTGCACATGAATTTATTCCTCCACTGTTAATCCACCTGCAGGTAAAACTGCTTTTGACATCACCTAACATCCAAGAAATTCTGTGGTCACAGTTTTAAGTTTCCAGCATCTTCTTGTAGTTCATTGATTATCAAAAGTGGATCTGTAGTGACAGCTTTTAAAAACAGCTTTGGTTTGGAAAAGGAAATATAACTTGACTAATCCATACTGACTAAACCCACGAACTATGACGGATTGTAAAAGAAAACACTTATAAAGAAAGGGTCAGGGCAAACCAAGTATCAGCCTCATAATTCCCCTCAGCTGACTGGATTCAGATAAAATCAAGTCTCGATTTTAACTAGAAAATACAAAAAAGGCTAAAATAACATTTTTTTAACTGTATCTAAGAGCAATGCTTTGGTCCATTTTGATACTCCACAGGAAATGCACAAGGGCCTTCTGGAAACAAAGTTTATTGTTGCTGCATTTATGATTACATTTAAGATACTCTATTTCACAGGAGATGCAACAAGATATAAAGATATAACTCCAGTTGGGACTCACACAACAGCCTCCAAGTCACAGAAAAACGCAGAGAATGGAAGAGATCTTGGACTATGAATGGTATAAACAATCCTTTAGATCTGGAGTAAAAAAAATATAAACAACCCAGAACTTCAAGGTTCTATATATGTTTAAGTCTGATCTTTGAGACCATAGTGAAACACCAGCACCTACACAAATAATGGCTATAATGGAATAGGTAAGTGACATTTATTATGCCAGGTTCTGGAAATAACATTCCAAGAAAGCTAAACCATGAAGTTACAATGATTATACGGGAGAATTCCCACTTGGCAAACACCTCTTCTCTGCAAATCCAGCATTTCAGATAGAATTAGAACAAGAGTTGAAAAATGTGAACCTGATGAGACAAAACTCTATAGGATATATAGTATTTTTTGTTTTAAAGTAATTCATCTTTTTTTCCCCCAAAATACTATTAATGAGGTAAAGAGTGCAGCTGATCTGAAGTCATATACCTGCCTCGTTTGCTGAACAGCACTTGAACTTGTCATGAACTTCTCTGTTAACTCTCTAACACTGACAAACAGGACAGGAATCAGTCGGTTTTGCACCTGATTTATATTCACATTTGTCAGACGTGTTCCCTGAAACGTGAACGCATTTTAATCCCTTCAGGAGAGCATTTGCTTTCCCAGGCAGCCCCGGGCTCTGCCCAGGAAGCCCAGCAGAGGTTTCACGTGGAGTGTGTGCTCTGTGTCCCTCAGCCAGGGAATGCTCCGGGCTGTTTGCAGCTCGGATGGGACAAGAGCCCTCTGACACCGTGAGGACATAAAAGAGAATTACCCAAATGCCCTTTCCCTGCAGCACAAGGCACAAACAAGTGCACGACACCAGAGGAGTACTAAAAGAAACACCATATTAACATAGTTTAACATCATCCCTTTTCATTTATAGGTGTCCTTTTCCACAACATCTTTGTGACTGTATTTTCATTTTCAGTTTTACCCAAGAGCAGTCACTCGACATGCACAGAATTTTTAGGTCCTGGCCAGCAGTTTGTCCAGGTAATCTGTCTGCATAAAAAATTCATTTCTATATTTTCTACTGCTGGGAGTTACAAACAATAGGATTTTTCAGAGATGCCTGATGCATCTTTGTACCAAGAGAGTATCTCTTAATTTTGCAATAACCTTTGCAATCCTAAGCAGGTGAAGTTGCTGACTTCAAAACCACATAGACCAACACCTTCCTTGAGCCTGAAGAGAAAAAAGAAGGTCTATCAAATCAGTCTGGGAGGGACAACATTACAAGTGGTTTAGATGTGGAGCTGGGCAAGGACATCTTGGACATCTCTCTTAGGATACTGGGAAGAAACACAGCTCCAAGGTAAGACTGAGCCCCTCTGCCTCACCCAACTCAGAGCTGAGCCCCACAGGCCCAGGCTGTGATTTAACAGAGGGTGGGAGAGCACTGAAGGAGCATGGAAGGGAAAGGGAACCTCACAGAAGCTCATTACTTGATGGAGAATCACTGAAGGAGAGAGACACTGAAATGGAAGATACATTGAGCACTGTCCTGGCTAATTTAGAAGTATCACAAAGTAAATATTTACAGACAGCAGTCCTGCATAGGGCAGAATTTTTATCTGGACCAGTTACAGTAGGGAGGGAAGGTACCATGCTCAGTTAAAAGCCCAACATTGAAACACGGATTCAGATTTGACTAAAGAACATAAATGACTTGAAGAGTTCAAGCCTGGCATCCAGGAAACGTTGTTTGCATTCTGAAACCACTGTCTGGTTACAAGTCTGCTCTTAACATTGTTCTGTGTTGCACTGCACCTGCACGAGGAATAGACCCCTTCCAGCTTCAACAATTGTTAAAATCTTAAATGTAAGTCACTACACACACCAGAACTCTAAACAGTATTTTCAATCAGGCAAGAAAACCTTCATTAAAATCATTTTGTAGGCAAAAAGCCATATAGAGGAATAAAACATTTCACCAAAACTCTGGCTGAGAGCTTTGAAAGAGCATAAATTTCTTATTTATAAGAAATACTGTTCTCTACTACTGAAGATTTTTTTCGGTTGCTTTTATGCATGTAACAGCAGCTGAAGCAGAGGCAGCTTCCCTTCCCTGCGAGCATCTCTCATTCATGCTATAACCGAGAAATGAAATAACTCAGGAGATGCAGTCAGAGGAGCACAAGAACTGTGGAAAGGGACTTGAGGGGGGAATTGGAAAGGAGATTTAGGGTCTGTCCCTACTTCTACCACAGTTTTTAAGAGAGTTTTGTAGATCCTTTTAGATCACAATGGAAAACATGTCTGCTCCAAAAGAGCAACTAAAATGAGTGGTTATAGGAGACAAAGTGTATTCAAAACAAAGCAGCAGCAGCACAATGTAGCAAAATGAATATATTCTGATTCTGTGCATGTAATTTCAATCTGGAGAGTTACTTTTAATTGATGGGTGCAATGACTGACAAGCTATAGAGAAGCAACACTTGTGGAAGCAAGCACTGGTAACATCCTCTCCACACGTTAAAAAATACACATTATAACTCGTAGAAAGAAGACTCCAAAATGCTGCTCTTTCCCACGTTTCAGCAACAAGTTTAGATATTTTAGTGACCAACATTGAACATCATATTTCAAACAGACAAATTACCCTGCACATAAATCACCACAGAACTCTTTTTCCCTAGCAGCCCATACCATATCACAAAGAAAAGCGACGTAAAGAAAAAATTAACCACGCTTTCGCAAAAAAGGGTCACTGCAGTTGGCTTCTTTCCCCTGAACTTTTGAATCCCTGGGCTAAGCACGAAGGTCTTTCATCCCCCAGCACAAGACACCACATTTCTGCTAACTAGAAATCCACTTCAACTGTTGCAGACTTCCTTTCCAAATGTCAAGGTTGTTTAGTTAATCAGGAATAACAACATTCTGCGGAATAAAATTCCAGTGCAAAACTGCACCAGAGCTGCACGGTCCTCGTGTGCAGTGACATAACTACGTCCACTTCTTCAGGCACTCACACTGAAATGTAAGTCCATCCCACTCACCACCACAGTTTTTGTTATAATTGCCCTGTTTTCTATCCCTCAAATCATAGTGCCTAGGATAAAAATCCCCATCTGAGCTCAAACAGTTCATAACTATAGTGCTGTGCTGAAAATTAAGAAAAGAATACTGCCAAAAAAAGACTCGACATCCCCTTTGTACTAAGTTGTCTTAGGTTACACCAATATCTACAGCCATGAAAAGGTAACAGACTCGTTAAGACCACATCTGCGGAACACGGAGAAGCAGGTTTTGGACAACAGATTGTTCACAATATCTACTTGCTTACTTGAGCCTGTCTAACACTGACAGTTCATACATCCACCTCGAACCTTGCCTAACTGCAACCAACTTGACACACACAGGTTCTCTAAGTACAGAAAAATCAGCAAGCACGAAGTTCTTTACCATCAAGTCAGAATAATTCTAGCAAAAGCCACTTCCATTGTGCCCTGCAGCAGCCCGGAGATGACAGAAGCCGGGGATGTTTACAGGTCCCATATGAATAATTCAGCGTCAGCATCAGCAACAACTCCCCGGCACTGACAGCGGTCGCGATGCTCCCCCGACACGGAGCACATCCTCAGGAACTACCGCGCTCCTGGCCGAGCCTCCACGGGGATGATTCTGAAGAACTGANTGTTCTTCGCCCCCGCCCTGCTCGGCCTGCGCGGCGCCGGGGCCGCCCCCGCCGTGCTCTGCTGCTCCGCAGGTGAGCGGGGACCGCCCACGCGCACCCCCGGGGCACCGGGAGGCCGCCGCGACGGCTCCCCGCCTGTGTGGCCTCGCGCCGTGACCCTCGCGGCGTGGAAGGTCCCCGGCTGTGGGGAAANTTTTTTTTTTTTTTTTAACTTGCACTTCTCCTGCCCACAGCGCAAGGATGAACACCCAGCACGGAGATGCTCTGGGATTTCTGCAAAAACTTCCCAGCGAGGGCCACCTCTGCGTGCCCCGCCATCCCCCCGCGCACCCCCAGCGTCAATGGGGGGAAAGCCCCGNCCCCGGCTGTGGGGAAACTGAGGCGCGGCGCGGCCATCGCCCGCCCTTCCCCGCCCCTCGCCTCCCCTCTCCTTTGCAAGAGCGTGTCGTGACCGAGCAGAGGCGAATGTGTTCAAATGGAAAGTTGTAACACTGAGGCACTTTCAGAACGTGTGGCAGTTTTCAGTGGGCTGCGAAAGGCGCTGTTCAGCACAGCCTTTTGGCGTCTCCTTGTAACTCTGTCGCCTTGCAGAAGACTTGTTCGGATGATCCAGTTTTAATGTCGCGATACAGTCACTGTAAAACATCTAAAAATAGCGGCTGCATTACAATCCGATCGGGAACAATAGCCCGGAAGGGAACGCGAGGCCGTACTGTCCATCAGTTGACCTGGTGGCAGCATTGATGTGTCTTCATTTGCTGCAGACAAATGTTTGTTCTCCAGAATGTCCGGGGAGGTGCCTCAGCCTGTGGGGTCTGTGTCAGTGCTGCTTTAGCATCCCCTTAAATCACTTTTTCCTGAGTCACTGGTGTANGGGCGCGGCCGCCATGAGGCGAACGGGGCCCGGCCCGTGAGGGGCTCCCGGGGCTGCCGCGGACCGGCCGCGGGCTGGGAGCGCGGGGGACCCGCAGCGCCCCGCTGGCCCTCACCGGACCGATGGGAATTGACAATAACCCATAATGGGTCCGGGCCGCGGCCGTGCCGATGAACGCGGCCTCGAGAACCCTTCACGGGAGTATCTCCCGGAGCCCGTCCGGTCCCGCAGGGCGCTGCCCGCTCCGTCCGCGGTGCTTCCCGCGCTGGCCCTGAGGTCGGGCCCGTGCCTTGGCGACGAATGACTTCCGAAAATGTGAGAGAGGTTTAAATCTCGTTAAATATCTGTTCATTCCTCCCCCGGAATGAGGAGTGTGTAACTTGTTCCCTGCATTCTCAGGAGTTTCAAATCTGCAGGGCGTCGTACGTGCAAATGTGTAACTCAGGACCTGCTAAAATCACAAATTAATCTCTAATCGGGTTTACTGTGGGAAAGATATACCATTAGGCAAGATTAAATTACCTCATTGTCACAATTTCCATTAAATGGAGAAGTCGTGCCCACATTTGCAGAATGGATGCCCACACAGTTACTGGTTCAGACTAAAAAAGCTGGGGCTCACCCTGTGGCAAACAGGATCACTCAGAAAACACGTGTTGTACTAAGGGTTGTGTTATTACAGTAGTTAAAAGTGCCACGGCACATCTCCAGGCTGCTGTTTGCAGTCTCTAATCCCAACACAAGCCAATGACTCTCACTTGCAAACACTTGGAAGTTAAAGGTGTCCAAAGAAGAGCCAGGGAAGACCAGGCAGGTGTACACCTGGTGAGGTCTGAGCTGCTCCTCTGAACTCTTCTAAACTTTTCACCATTTATGCTTTAACCCACCCAACTCCCACACTCCACCATTGCTCTCTACACTTGTCTTCCATATTGCTTTGCTTTCCATTCTGTTTGTCTGGAAAAGCGAAGTATCCGAGCCGTCGTGCATCTGATTGACTGTTTCATGTTTATTTTAACGCTTCCTGTCTCCTTCTGCTCTGCAGCTTTCTCCAGTGGCTGACTTCACTTCTAAACCATATCCAAAAGTTTCTCCCCTTGCAGCCACGCTCGGGATAGCCCACATAACTGAACGTAAGCTCCTCCTGCCCTGCTTTTGAGCTTCCCCTTAACCCACAGCTCTTCCACAGCAGCACAGCACGGATAAAAGGTACCGCACGCTGAAAAGCTCAACTTTTGTTCACTGTTAATCACTACTGAGGTACCAGCAGGGTCAGGGCAATACGGCCCAGGAGAACGGCCCGCGTTCAATGCACGCTCTCGGCTGGGACCCTGCCAGGGCGGCCCTCTGGGGCAGCAGTACCGGGGCACGTTTCCCGCGAAGCCCTGGAGCGGCAGAAGCGGGGCCCGCTTCCCGGGAACCCCGGAGCGGCACGGCCTAGCCCAATCTCTCCGGGAGCGGCACAGCCCGAGCCCCGTTTCCGCGGCAGCGGCCGAGCGGCCCCGCCCCGAGGCGGGGACGGGAGGGGAGGGCCGTGGGGGCGGGGGTGGGACTCTTCCGTACCCCGGAACCTTCCTGCCGCGGCCCGCGTTTCCTGCCGGCGCGGCGGCGGCGGCGCGGG
>VZTH01019368.1:44308-62241 GCA_013397815.1 Aleadryas rufinucha | reverse complement strand
CTTGCAGAAGACTTGTTCGGATGATCCAGTTTTAATGTCGCGATACATTCACTGTAAAACATCTAAAAATAGCGGCTGCATTACAATCCGATCGGGAACAATAGCCCGGAAGGGAACGCGAGGCCGTGCTGTCCATCAGTTGACCTGGTGGCAGCATTGATGTGTCTTCATTTGCTGCAGACAAATGTTTGTTCTCCAGAATGTCCGGGGAGGTGCCTCAGCCTGTGGGGTCTGTGTCAGTGCTGCTTTAGCTTCCCCTTAAATCACTTTTTCCTGAGTCACTGGTGTAATTTAAGCTTGTTTGTTTATTTTTTTCGTGCCTGACAGGAACATGGAAATCAGAGTATCCCTTTGTAACAGCCTCTTACATGTTTTAGGACTGTTATCTGCCTCTTCTGCCTTATCTTCTCCAGACTAAACAACCTGATTACTTGCAATCTTCCCTCACAGATCATGTTTTCTAAAGCTCTAATCATTCTCATCACTCTCCTTTGGACTCTTCCTTTGGTTCACGTCATTTTTTGAAGGGCAGTGCTCACAAACTGGAAGCAGCACTCCTGCTGAGGCCTTGCTGGGGCTGAATAGAGTGGAAAGATTCTTACAGGCTCCACTGTTTGCGCAGAACAAGAACTTCTCACAGCACGTGACACTTTTGTGTTGTTGTCATGATCTGCTGAAGCCCCAGATTGTTCTGCAGAACTGACACCTGATCAGTTATTCCATTGTTCAGGGGTTTTGTGCATAAGAAACAACCTCATATGAACTGATTTTTCAGACCATGTTGCTGTACCAGAATTCTCACACTGAGAGCTGTTTACCTTTGGGAGAGAGCCCTCTGTGCCTTTGGCAGCTCCAGCCAGTTCGCTGCCAACTTTTCTGTCACGTCCAAAGCTTTCTGTCCTGACACCATCTAGGTGAGAAGACAGGGATTAAACTGTTGCTGAAGTCCCGTGGTGTGGTGGTTCACTGATGGCTCTGCACCTCCCAGTCAAGATTTCCTGCAGAGCTTTCATTGTCTCTGCTGGGGGACAGAGCCCTGTGGATCCCCTTTGGCTTTTTCACAGCTATGGGGAGATTACTGAAGTGCAACTCTGCCCTTTCAGTTTTGGGGACTAATACACTGCTGCTGGTAGGGAGCTTTCCAAAGAAGTGTTGTGTTTCTGTTTATTTTGTTGAGTTTTCTCTTTACTCCCGATTCAGTGACGTGACACCTTCAGTGTGTTTGATGTTTCCTTCTAGGTACTCTCTCTCTTGTAAGGAAATGAGCAGCCCATGTAGGGGAGAGCACCTTTATGAGCTAAGAGATCTTTATTTTAAAAGCCTCTTATTAGTCTTGTGGGTGATTCAGATGGTTCATCCCCTCATTGTTTGAGTGATTGATGATGACAAGTGAGTTGATCAAAGACACTGCAAATTGTTACCACTGAGACAAAATCACTACTTAAAAACCGTTGTACTTGCAGTTTTCAGTTATCAATCAATTTGACTTAGAAATGAGTTAGAATTACAGCACTGGGAAAAAGAAATCAGTCTTTGACACATGGAATAATCTTAGATTGAATTAATAACTCAGTCTAAATGTGCTTTACTCTCTGTAGTAGCTGTCTCTATTGTGAGTGCTCCATGGATGAGGTCCAGCAGCATCAGCTATTCAGCTGGTTTTGCTCTCAATGGCTGCCCATTTTTCCTTGTAAGCATTTACACATTCCTGATGTCCTGACACATTTCTGCAGCTGTGGAACCGTTCCTTTGAGTTCAGCAGAAGTCAGGTATTTTGGGAGCAGTGGTACTGCTTGGATAAAGCAGCACCTGCAGTCAGCTGTGACACTGCATTGCAGCAAAAGCTGTTACCTTACAACAGTGAGTAAAAACCAGTCTGAAATGAGCCCTCCTGTACTCATTCAGTCATTCTAGACAAGGTGCACACTTCAGTTAATTCTGCTGGAGCTGGAACTTGCAATCCAAGGTTCATCCCACAGTCAGTCACTGTCAGTCTCCCAAAGTCATTCACTCACAGGCTGTGGGAAGAGGCTTTTTTTTTTTTTCTAGTTACTCTTTCCCTCTTTGAAAATTTTACAAAGCTTGCTGGTGATGGCTCAGATTGCAGCACTGCTCCAGAGAAATGTTAGATTTGGATGACTCACACCCACAACAATAAAAAGTTCTAGTGTAATTCAAGACAGCTGACTACAGACTTGAATCACACATTAATACCCAACTGTATTTTTTTCATTTTATTGCTTCAAAGTTAAAATTGAGTTGCAAGTATTGCCCTGCATAGAGCAACATTCTGGAAGGGGCATCAGAGCTCTGGCAGGGACTTTGCATGGCTGATGCCAAGGAAAAATAAGGGAATGTCAGGGCAAGATGAGAAGAAAATAATTCAGTGAAGAAGGAGGCAATGTTTTAAGATAATGAATCCCATTTCCCTATTTGTTGTTGATCTCTGTTAGAACTTTTCCCAACTGCCTTTATCTTGGTTAGGTTTTCTGTCTTTTGGTTCTGTAAGTTTTTGCAATCTTGCCATATCAGTTCTGCCTGAATTTCCTCTGTGAATGGAACGAGGAAGAGGATACTGGACTGTTTGGACCCCTTGATCTGAACCTAAACTAAGTTAGATGGTGTTGCTGTGTTTGCTATTTTCAGGAAATTATTACAATCAAGGAGAGATTCGTAAGAAAGAGCTGGAACAGAGTTGTTGTGTCCTGGGGATTCCTGCTTCTGATGTCACAGTCATTGATCACAGGTAAGTGGTTTTCAGTTCCAGCAGAGTTCCATTGCAGTTTTAGGTGGGGGTGAAGTTCACTTTGACATTCAGGAGAGCTGACTGTGTCAGCTTTGAGATGCCTTGAGGAATCTCAGGAGAAACAATGTTAGATATTTTTGTTAATTCTTCTCATAAATCTAACTAATGCAAAAGACAATTGTTTTGCATTATGGGGATCACAACTCCTAGGTGAAGCTCTGTTCATACAGCATGTAGAATAATGATAACCACACTTGCTGGGATCTGGCGCGGTGTGTCTGGGCAGCATGATCACATTTTGTTGTATAGAAACTTGTTGCAGTGTTAGACAGTTACAAATTCTCTGAATTGCCTGGGGCAGGTTTGTCTGTAGGTGGTCTTTGCAGGGTTAGAGTGGAATTCTATGATATTTATAATCTGCTTTAGTCCTGGCTGAAGACAAAAGTGAATTGCAGTACTAAAGACAGTCCACAATAACATGACAGTAAGATTCTTGAAAACTGAGCCATGCAAGATTTGTTTTTCTAAGGTGTGGTGTTGTTTTCTTTAGCTGTGTGTAGCTGCAGAGGTAGGTGACAGAGCTGACATTTCTCTGTGCAGGAACTCTCTTCTGGGAGGGTGATTTAACACTTTGAATCAGTGAAGCTTGGAACTAATATTGTAAAGGCCTCTCAAATTGCCCAATCACTGTCTGTGTATAAGATCTGAATGAGACACTGATTGCTAGGAAACATGATACAAGTGGTTGTTTCACTTGTAAACAGCTATCACACAGCCCATAAAGAATATTTCTGTTTATGAAGAAATAATAGCAACATATTGATTTAAAGCCACTCCAGCTAGAAGAGTCAGAGTTGAAAAAAACTCTGGCTCCAGGCAGGCCCTTTTCCCATGAACATATTTTCCCTTGAGCTAAGGCAACAGAAACCACAGTCCAGAATATGAATCTTTTTGAGTTCTTTGCTTTTTTTAGCTTTAGGTTTCTCTCCAAGTTCTCAGCTCACTGAGGAAAACAGCATAGGAGTTGTTTTTCCTCTGGAATGAAAAGAGATGTTTCCGTTCATTTCTCATGAACTGGCTTTGGATAACTGCAAGTTTTGTAGTACAAGCATATGACAATGCCCAAAACATTCTGGGAGGAATAAGGAAAAAGCTGCTAAGCTTTGCTAAGCATAAAGTCTGCTCAATGAACCATCTTTGGAAGTTAACAGAGCCCAGAAGCCATTTGGCCTTTTATCCTGTAAAGCAATGTGAGATTGGTTAGGGAGTGATGCAAGTTCTGATGCTGCTCAGTCACCCCCCACACACAGAGCCCAGAGAGCTGCTTTTGCAAGTAAATCTTTGGTTTGCTCTGGTAGGAAGGTGAAGGCCATTTCACAGAAATCTCTTGGATGATGCCTCTTTCTTACCTTGTTATTATTGCACACATTTCTGTATTGATCTGTGATGTCCCCCTGTGAAGGCACTGCCTGAAATGACAGCTCCATCCCATTGCCCAGAGCTGGGCTGGAATGTACATCATTGTTCCAAGAAACACCTTTAGATTTGAGGTCTTTATCTCTGAGTTAGATTGCTGTGAGATAACCATCAAATCCTTCAACTTTGTTGTGCATTCAGGGAGTAAATGAAGTGAAGTTCTTGATGAATTTTGCTCCGAGCTTGTTTGCACAGTGAAGTTAAGTGTGTTTACAGTGCATTATTTACTGTGCCATAACTCACCATGTGGATGCTCTTTATGAAAAACATCTGTGGATCAGGTGTTAGCAAACTGGTAGAGGATTGGGATTAATTTCTAGACCACACTGAATTTTTAGTGTAGCTAATTTTTAGATACTGTTTTTCAGAGGTTTAGACAAAACACTAGGACTCAGGGTTTTTGAAACTTACTTGAAGTTCTTGGATTCCCTAAAGTCAGTAGTTTTCCTGTGTCTCTTAAGACTTATGTAATTTACAGATGATACAAAAATATTTGCTGGTATGGCATTGTGTGGAACTTGCTAAAGTAATACATTATTTACCACTAGATTTCAATGTAAATTCCTGCCTACAGAGTACAGCTCAGGAGGCTGTTCCTCCTTAGCATTCTGTCTTCTGTAGGCACAGTTTAAGATCAGAGCCCTTTGGCTCTTTTGTTCCCTGCTGAACTCTTCAGAAGATAATTTGCCATCAATGTAAAGAAGGAACACATTGCTCTGGGAGAGCTGCTGGCCTACTGCCCATCTAGCATTGCTTACACAAACACTGCATGCTTTACATTAGCCAAGCTGCAGCTTTGTGTTTTGGTAAGGAAAGCCCAAAGGATTGCAAGGTCTGGATCTGCTCCAGCCATTGTAGTGTGCAGCTGAGTCATGCTGCTTCCTCTTTCTTTGTGTGATCTACAAGTGAGTGAGTAGAATTTTCAAGATGTAAAAGGGGAAATAGATTTGCAAAGCCAGGTGATTGACTTGCTCTGTCATCTCACTGGGCAGGCAGGTGTAAAATCAACGTGACATTTGGAATTGTGTGTGAACTTGTGAAGAGAAAGCTTCAGTCAGCCTATGATGAAATCTGAGCTAAACACCAAATCCTTATTAAGCAGTGCCTTGCCTTAAACAATGACTCTCTCAAGTGTATCCAGGATTCCCAGCAGGACCAGTTCAGTCTCTATCACACAACTGCTTTGCCCTGATCCTTCAGGAGCTGTGTTTGATGTTGCCATTGTGTTCATTATCTCAGTTAAAGACACCTCAAATCTGCACAAATATGGCCCCAAACTGTACCCACATTTCAGCCCTAGAGATCTGATGTGCCCACAAATCTCTGCAGAAGAGCTCTTTGCTGTATGGGACATGTCCAGGAGTGGGAAGGGCAGGAATGTCTGGGCATGCAGACATGTTCCAGACTAGTTTAGATTTGAGCTCTGGACTCTTCCAGCTTGTGACTAGTACAGGTCAGGCACCAGATCTGCAGAGGTGTGCCCTGAGCTGCCCTGTCATTACCACAGCTCCCACACTACACCAGCCAGCTGGGTTTTAGGGGAGAAAAGTCCACAATCCACGTTTGTTACCATTCCCACACAAGGCCTAACACTCGGAGCAGCCCAGCTCAGAACTGGGGCTTATATTGTTCAAAGTTAATTTCTGGACTGTCACAATTATTCCTGCTGCTGGATAAAGGAGGAGTAGCAAGAGAGTGAGATCTGAAACTCATGTAAGATGAAAGTCACTTCATTAATTATATAAATGTTAATGTAAACTCTGTGCTTTTGGTATGTTTTTATCATGTTATGTGCTTCAACAGTAGATTTTTGTGTAAGTTAAGCTCCCACTTACAGTGGGCACATCTGCCAGTGCTCTGGCTGTCTGTTAGTCTGAAACATTGCACATAAACAGAGGATGATTTCTGAGCTGCTTTCACTTTCTGAGGAGAAGCAGATAAAAGGAAGCCCAAATTATTCTTTTTTTTCTAATGTGTGTTTTGGGTTCATGGAAAGATAAATATCAGATGTTTTACTGCAGATTCTGAAGCTTTTGTGCACAGTTGTTCTGGACAGAAAGTAAAACTGACTATTTGCATCTTTAATATGACAGAAAATATTTGGCCCAAGTTTGCACTGCAAAGAAAATAATAGCTGGAATCTGTGTAAACTGGAAAATTTTCCTTTCACAGTCCGACGCTTACGGCAAACAATGTTACATCTCTTTCCAAGTTTCCATGGAAATTGCACTCCCCTTGCTTTTTTGTTATTATTATTTCACTGAAGTCCAAAAGGGCTCTGATCAGACACTGCACAGGAGAGAGGACATCTGCCCATGCACACTCACAGGCTATCTTTATGAGGCTGCAGAGAGGCTCTAAATCTTTTTTTTACGTTTTTTATGTAATAATTCTGTGCTGTTGGACTCATTTTTTCCTCCTATAAGATAAATAGGCTTTATTGCACTTCCTCATATTTAACTTCTAACGAACTTCCTTCCATGACCTCTCCATGACAGAGAAATGAGTCTGTAAGGTCATGGGAAAAATATATCCTTAAGTAAATAGTGTGTGTGTCTGGTTGTGATGATCACAAAGATATAAAAACACTCAGGCCCTTCAGAGAACGAAATATATCACTGGAAATCTGAGCCTTTTTATTAGAATTCAGAAACACAGTCATTAAGTCCCTCCCATTGATCCAGTTTGGATTTGCTGTCCTTGGGTTTATTGATGAGAATGTGGATGCCGAGTGCACGGAGCTGTGGGGTTCTTAAAAAATATATTTATCTTACTTATGATGTGTTTCTATCACAAAGGTGATATTATTCCCTAATATTTCTTCTTTCCCGTTCTCATATTTCATATTTTGGGATCGGTATTTAATAGTTTTAATTCTGCTGAAGTAATTGTGGTAATGAGTTGCATTTTGTCTTCCTAAGTTCCCTGTGGTATCACAGTTTGACATTTTATTTTATTGCTAATTCTAAAAAGCTGATCCATGTGCTGATTAAAATTGCTGCCACGCTTTATTCTGGAAGAGCTGCATATTTCAGGAGTGAGTGATGGGATTTCCTTAATCTTCCTTATCCCAGCAATGCTGGAAAGGCCTGTATTTTTTTTGCAGAATTTTCTTTAATTAAGAACGACATCTGTGGGACCAGCAATCTTCCATGTAAATTGATCACATGCTCAGTGTGTATTGCAGGGGATCAGCCTACATCCCCTGGATGAGCCAAACACACTCAAAATCATCCTGAACACTAACAAGCTGCACCCTGACAGGAAGGCACTTTGTCAGTCAGGTGGGGATCTTGATATTTATCAATCTGTAGCCAGACTTCATTTCTGTTTAGTGTAATTCTGGAAATGCAAATTGTTTTCTTTCTGAGAAGACAATAAAATATTTGGCCACCTATTTTTATTTACATTTCTAAATAGATCATTTTTTCAAAATGCTTTCCCACATGGCAGCTCCTGCTGACATTTTAGGACCTCAGAACACTCTATGAAAAGGATTATATCAAAGTCTGCCTTCAGGCATCTGCTTTTATAAGTGTTGCTCTATGCAATAATTTAAGAGGAAATTCTTGTGGGGATTGAGCTGTCTCACAGCCCTCCAGGAAAGCTGCTTTCTGAAACAAAGCCTTGTGTTGCACTAAGTTGGGTTTAGCTATTTTGTCCTAAGTTAGATACTTTTATCAGTAAGGAAATCTGCCCTTTTGCTTCCCAGGGGCTGCCATGAACCAGGTCCTTCCTCAGCTTTCCAGCAAAATGAACTTCCTTGGTGTCCACCAAGGGGAAGGGTCTGTGGTGAAAGGGAAAAAGATCTTTTAGTGCCAGAGGGCCACGTCCCCTGGCGTCCCTCAGCAGGGCAATGAGCAGTGGTACTTTTGAAAACACTCAAGGATTCTCCCTCAGATGTCAACAGAGACCTGTCACAGCACATCAGGGATTGATTGAGGGGAAGAGCCTGGCCAGAGAAGCCGAGGGCTCAGAATAAATGCAGGGGGAAATGAAGGAGTACAGCTAGAGGACAAAATGGTTTATGGAAATCAAATCAAAATACTGTGCATTGAAATTTATACTTTTAATGCTCAAGATGATTTTAGCAGAATAAAAACTATGAAATACTGATCTCAAAACATGAAAGATGAGAATAGGGATCCCAGCCATCCCCTGAGGCTGATGAAAGTTTGATTTGACTTAAAAACCATCAGCATTGCTAAGCTTATGGTAAGAAAAGAAATAAAGCTGTGCATAGTGGCTGTGTTTCAGGAGTCTGGGGCTGAAGATAGGGACATGCAGGAGAACAGGAAAATCCATTACAAACATTTTTTTTCTTTTGTTCTTTCTTAGTTCATTCAGAACTGCCTTTTACTATTCTTTCATGAATGATTTTTGAAAGTCCTCCACATACATTAAAGACAGGCATCGTCTTCAGAGCAAAGAAAGCTCCAAGGAGCCATCCTGGATTTGCAGATGGTTCTTGTCCCAGCTTGCTGTCTCCTGGGAACAGAGATTTCCTGGCTGGGAGCCATTCTGTCACTAGAACACTTGTGTCCAAGCAGAAGGAAGTGTCTTTGGGTTTGCTGGTTTCCTGTTAAAACATTTTGAGTGGACTTTCTTCATGGTTCCAGGAAGCTATAGAAAGATACAGTCTTTAGATTAAAGCCATTTTCAACAGTTATACCCAGGAGTCCCCTTTTAAACACAGCAACCTACAACAGCCTCTTTATTTTGCTGGTTACACATGGAACAATTCAGTGTGTTTTGCCAACACTGACCCCGAGGAACTAATGGGGAATGACAGGCGTTTTCCCTGAAGGTTCCCTGCTTTGATAGCCCAGCAACATCTCTGTTAGTCCCTCATTTGAACCTGCAGCTGTTAATTATAGGCAGACCCAGGTCCTCGTTCAGAGAAATGCTTAACTCTTACCCTTAAAGAGTAACAATTATATCAAATAGTCACAGCAAGTTAATCAAAAAGGAGGAACAAACAGGAAAAAATCTAGCAGGGATTCTGCTTAAGCTTTTGAATCTCTGCATTCCTCCGAGCTTACTCAGGGAAAATATATTCCTGTTTCTGCTGGGAATGCTCTTAAAAGCCTTCTCACAATAATGGATCGGGCGTTAACGCCTTGATCACAAGAACTGTGTGGTTTCTTTGTGCATTCTCATAATCTTATTCTAATTGTAGCTACACTGAAAATGTGAGTGCCTCAGTTAAAGTAAAGCTGTGAGATCTGAGGCTGTGACATGCTTGGAAACATCATCCTTTGCATCTGCAATGGACTTGCATTTTCTGCAGGTAATTACTGTACTGGAAAGCAGAGGAGGGGATTTGCAGTGTCTCTTGGGCAAACTGCTCTTTGGGATCCAATCTAAAGAATTTCAGTTACATCAGTTCCAGTGGGGGTTGGCCACTGACTTCAGCACGCCCAGGAATTGTCACTGAAACAGTCAACAAGAGAAGACAAAGTCTTGTTTAAAAAAAAAAAATGTTGGTGTGGGGAAAGTTGGAAAGGGAACTGTACAATGGGTGTTGTGTAAAATGTGTTTTCTCTTAATAACCTTCCAGTTCAGATTGGCTCTGTTTACATACAAATCAAAAGCTGGTTTGTCTCCCTGCCAGCACAGCAAAGCTCAGTCTGGGCTCTGAGTATCCAGCTGTGTCTTTTGCCTCTGACATCCTCCCAGTAATAAAAGTTGTGTGGCTGGGATTTGGCTGGGATTGCAGATGATGTGTGAGCCAGAACTGAGTTCAGCCTTCTCTTGCTCTGCAAGACAATGGAAGTTAAAGCTTGTTTGTGTCAATAAAAGAACCATATACAACTCCTAACCCCTCAGGGACCAGATATGATGAATAAGATGCTCTTTTTCCATCATCACGTTTCTAACCCTGACCAATGTTAGTAGTAAGTCTGTGGGAACTCAGACTTTTGTCTTCCTCATTTCCAAAGTGGAGCAGAAGCTTTTGTGGAGTTCACCTGTGAAGATGCAGCATCCAGAGAACAGATATAGTTACAACAACCTTTGCAGTGTTCCCTCATCCAGGTTTTTTGTTCTTCACTTCAAACTCCCTGGAGGGTACAGTATATTAAGTTCTGTCTTTGCTCTGTAAGCCTTAACAGCTTCCCTGCAGACTGACAAAGTGACAGAGACAGGAACCCCTTCTCAGGTGAAGTGGCATTGCTGACATGCCTTGTAGTTGTCACTTCCCTGTTCCCTTCTTTTCTCAGATGCTGTTGTAGGAAACTCTGGAGTCGTTCCAGGTCCTGGGTACTGTCTGGATGTAGGCAAAGCTCTCTCAGTTCATACAGGAGCAACAAATGATTAAATTATTCAGTGCAGGGTCTTTCTTACAACAACTGAAAGCTCTGGCTGCAGTCAGCAGTTCCACTTGCAGGCTGCACATTGGTCGCCTCATTGTAAAAAACCCATTTGTAAAGCTCTATAGCAGTTGTTAATCTCCACTCTTCTGTTAATAAAACCCTCTTTGACACATGACTGAAAACTCCTCCAGTTGACAGCATCAGTGTGAGCCAGCGAAGGTGCTCTCAGCAGTCTGGAATCTGAGGCTCCCCAAGTGCTCCTACCTGATTGCAGTGGGTTCTGCTCTGCAGCAGCAGCATGATCCAGAGCTGCCTTTGGAAGCATCCTACAGCCAAAGAATTCCCATTTGTATTTTCTTGGCTGAGTTTGTTGTGACATGCCCTGTTATTTTTGCATTCTGGGTCCGTTCTGAAGCTCCCCCAGGCATCCCTTCAAATGAAACATTGCATCACTGAGGAAGTGAAGCCATTACAAGTGAACTCTTTCGCCAGACACTTGGAGCAAACACAATCAGCTCTCGTCTTCCAGAAATGGACTTGCAAGTTGACATTGCAAAATTTGGGAAGAACAATGGTCCTTTCTTGAGTGGTTTGATGCAGATTTTAAAAAAGCCAAGCTGTGCTGTTGTTTTTTTGCCACATCATGAATGAAGGTTTTATATTTGCATAGAAGAAATGTTACCAAACAAAGCACTTAGAGCACGGAGCTTCAAAATCCTTTGGAAGGAAGAGAAATTTTAAGTTCTCTGCTGAACTCTGCTAAGGTCTCTGGCCTTCTCTTACTTTCATCCTGCAATAACCCTCCCTTTTTGCAGAGCTGTGGGGATGGAGCAGTTGCTGTTTTCATGCTATTCTCATGGTGTGAGATGCCGTAGGAGTGCTGAGGATCATTATTAGAATTTTCCTTGCTAGTTAAAGGGTTAATTTTGAGATCTGATTTAGATTTGGCACAGGAGGAGGGGAGACAGAGGATTTTGTTCTGCAGGAAACTAGGTCAGCAGGTTTTTATTATCGTGCTCGACAGCCCAATGTGGTTTGCATTTAGGAATGAACTCGGCTGACATCGTGGATGGTCGGTCTCCCCTTCCCAGGATGCAGCCTCAGACAGGGCTCCATACATTTTGGCTTTCCCAAATGGAATGCAAGGGAATGCTCAGCTGAAGAAGCTCAGGCCATTGTGAGTTTGTCAGTTATCTTTTCAGAGCTGTCTGTCAGGAGTGCTCAGGAACACAGAATGAGGTCCAAGATGTTTTGGAGAGGAAGAGCAATAGGGCTGGAATATTTTCAGTCACTGAAGTGCATCGGAACCACAGAGGTCTCCATTGCTTTTACACCCCATGGACTGATGATTGTTCCTACAGCCTGTGGCATTGTTTGGTTTTTGTTTGGATCTGATCTCGGTCCTGCCAATGTAAATTTGGAATAATTCCCTCGCTTTCTGTGAAGATCCTGCTGTGGGTGGCTGAGATCACTGTGTGGTCCTGCAGATAACCTTTAGGTGGGGAGTTTTCCATTACAACTTTTAGATCATCCTGGCTGATGAAAGATTTGAATAATCCAGAATCTTTGTCACATCTTCCAGCTTTCTTGGCTGTGTTTCCTGTTGTGTATTTTCTTCCCTGGCAACTGAGAATACCTGCCTGTTCTTTACCTCTGCCTGTTGAAGACCAAATTGTGGCAGACATCATCTGTTTTGGACAATTCAGGCTGCCTTTCTTTACAGATTATTTTGACTTCACTGAATGATGAAAATCCAAGTAGTTATAACTTTAAAAAGTATTCTACATTGTTTTGATTGTAAGGATCAGATGAGGGTGGTGGAGCTTAAAAAGATTTAAGGTGAATCGTAAAAAGACATTACCAAAAAGATTGGTAATGCCTAGGAAAATTTCTGAGTAATAGGATTTAAGATTGAGCATCTATTTCCAGTTTTATGCTCTTGTTGTTTTACAGACTTTAACGTGAGTTAATGGTTTTTCAGCGTAATAAAACCATCTAATTCTGTCCCATCCTACTCTTTATTCAGTTCTGGCATCAAGAAACCCAGACATTTTTGCAAACCAAGTTTGGCTTTTAAGGCTGAACAAGGAAAATACAGGCAATACTGAGAAGAGCAGACAGCAGTAGGTTGCCAGCAGTTCCTGGAAATAATGGAGTTTCACAACCATTGCTGCAGATTGGACATTTAAGGAGGAAAAAAAATCCTTGTGGCTTGCATGGATAGAAAAATGAGAATGCAAAGTCTGTTGAGAAAGTTTATTATGGTAAAAATTCAAATGCCATTCTTGGGTTTAAACCAAAGAGCAGCATATCAAATGCCTCAGAATGATGACAGCATAGAAATAACAGGTCAGAAAATTGCATGTGGTCTCTCCTGGATTGCATCTAATGCTGTGGTAGGCTCTACATTTTAATTGCCCAATTCTGAACCTCTATAAAACAGTTTCAGCTGCAAGAAACGTGCTCACAGAATGATCTTTTGAAATGTGAACCTGTTAGAGAGGGATGAAGAAAGGAGGTGTTTCTGCAATACCCTTGTGCTCTTCCCTTGCTGTGACTGAGAGCCAAGAAAACGCCAGCGTGTGTCAGGATGAGAGGCAGTGACAGGACTTGTAGCAGGCAGACACGTCCACACAATAAACAGCAGAGCTGAGGCAGCATTCTCACAATTGCCTCCTGCATAATGAAACAGAGCAGTTGTGGCAGAGTCTCCACAGCTTCATTCAGAGTTGGCAAATTATTTCATTCAAATTCGCGGCAACTCGGGGAATGTCATTGTGCTGCTGGAAGACTTGGGTTGTGTTTCCTATTCCTAAATTGAACTAAGTTCAATTGAGCTCTCAGCTCAAGAAATAAGAGATGAAAAGACTCTCTCTCTCCTGCAGTGGCTCTCCAGAATGTATATTATATCTCTTGAGGCTGTCAGCCGTGTGAAGCTTTCAGGATGTGACTCATAGGATAAATAAGTTTGGTCATTCTTGCTGTGAATAGAAAAAGGTAAAATCTTGTATTTTTATAAAAGCTTTTTCTTCCCTACATGAATTCAGAAAACATCCCAAGTCGTTAACATGCTGGAGCTGTCACTGAAAATCCAGTAGCTTCAGGGTTGAACAGAGCTGTTAATAGAGCTCAGTGATGCCATGTGTGTGAAACGTGTGCTGCTGAATATTTGTGCTCTTTCAAATGGATGAACTCGAGTTCCCAGACTGCAAACGAGGGTGGTAATGCAGAGGAGCAGCTCATGTGTGTCAGCAGAGGAGCAGATGCTGGCAGGAGACCGGGGGATAAACAGATGCCGAGTGATGCTGGTGCTCGGAATGAGCCGTTTGTGCCCGTTTGGGAGCTCTGCTGCAGAGAGGATGCAGCCTGCAGATTTAAGTAGGTTATGATGTTCTCCCCTATGGCTGGGGCTGGAGGCCCGGCCAGTTAACTGCAGAGTGTCACTTTGTGGTACAAACATCCAAAAATCATCTTTCAGAGAGCAGTGGCTTCCTATGGGTGCATTCCTTTTTTGTTTGTCAGTGTAACCCTATCTTTACCAATTAGAGTAACTATTCAATGGTTAGAATATGATCTCTGAGCTATGAGCACAGATCCTGTTTATCCCTTTTTGTGGGATAAAATATATTTAGCCTTGCTGGATTTGTAGTTATTATTCCTTCTTCGTGTTTTACGTGGTAATTAACCCTCTCCTTTGATAGTTGTTTACAGCTGGGAACAGGCTGACAAGAATGGTGCTCTTTGTTCTGCAGAAAGCAGGGAGCTGTGCCAGGTATCCTGTATCTGCTTCCCAAACTCAGCTAACCTTCTCCTGGGGCAATCCCAGTACCAGGAGAGAGGGAACAGCAGTATTCCTAACATGGCTGCTCACTGCCAATCTTTTGCAGAGAATGGGAATCAGCTGAATAATTTTATTGACAACTTATTGCAGGCAAAAGGTGCCAGGCTGGAAGCAGTGGTGGCTGGCACAGGCCCCTCACAGTAACTCTCACACCAGGGTGTGTTTGTGTTCTTCATCATTCCTGCAAGTTGATTGCTTGTATCTGCAAGAAGATTACTGCCCAGTGCAATACAACTTCTGGCCTCTTCCCTTGGATGCCAATAAGAAGATTAATTAGAACAGGGCTAAAAATGTATTAGTATTTAGGGGAGATATATTTTTACTGTGCTGCCTCATCTCTTATTCCACCCCAATCCATTGCACGTTGTGCTCAGAGTCCTCATGCAGCTTCTGCTGTTTAGTGCCCTCTGTACCTACAGAGAGGTAAGGAAAGACTTTTTGTCTCCATCCTCATCCATCCTTGTTCCAGGAGGATGTGTGAGTTCTGGCAAGAGCAATCTGGAGCCAGCACAGGATGTTTGATACAGGACACACTCAACACCCCCTCCTACAGTGGCTCGCTCTGGGGCCACCGCACAGCTCACAGGTGCTCTTTGCTTCCACAGCAGCTCTAAGACTGAAGTCATTTCCAGCCAGGCTTGGCAGTTGGACTTTCCCAGTGATCTGTATAAACCAGAAGTGTCTTGGGAGGTTTCCCAGTTGCACCATCCTGCTTCTGGTGTTTACAGCTACAGTAACTAACTTCTGACATTTACGCCCAGCTGGTGCTTTGATTGCTGAGCTCGGTGCCTGTTTGCACATGGGGCCTTCTGATAAGGCAGGCATTTGACCTTTCTATTCTTAACCCATTAACATTTAGAAGAGTTGCTCTCCTCACCTCTGAGGCTGTGTTCCTCCCCCTCCCCCCAATACCCCTGTTCCTGCCAGATAAGATTACTCCTGGGTTATATATTGATCTGAAAGCAGAGTGCCAAATGCAGCCCACAGCAGTTCAAGGGCAAACACTGAACGCGTACGAGTGAGTCCCTGTGCTCAGCTCAGTCGTGGGAAGGAGGTGACCAGAGGCTCTTTTTGCCCTCTCAGCAGAACCTGGGGACCAGCACAGGGGTCTCAGTTCTTTGTTGTACCACTGCAATGACCACTGTGGCTGCAGTGGGACCAGCCCAGTTTGGTGATGCTGCACCTTTGTGTTCTTCCCTCTTCTCCCTCTGCCTGTGAACAGATGAGTGGGTTGAAGTGATCCTTACACAGGATTATCACACATTTGCTTGAGGCAGTGTATTCAGGAATCTGAACGTGCAGATGAGAGCCAAGAGTCCTTTGTTTTGAGCCGAGCCCAGCCCAAGGAATGCTGCACTGTGTCACTTCACCTGTGCATATGTATTCCCAGGTTTTGGATATCAGACAGGAGTGAGGAGCTGTTATTGCCTCTTCAGGTGGTGTTTGAGAGTCTCTTGTTCCAGTTCAATATCTTGGTGTAAAATACTTGGGAAACTGCTACCAGAATGATGAAAGAAGTGGGAAACAGGCCTAATAATGGATGTGGAAAGTGCTTGAGCTATTTGCTTTATCCATGGGATGACTCGATGGTCACACAGGAGGACCAACACGGGGAGGAGATTTGGTGGATGGGGTTCGTTGAGCTGTTACACACATTTTGTATGACAATAATGAACATGGTAGTCCTGCTGGCTTTAAAAGTCTATGACACTGATAATAACTACAATCAGTCACAAGAATTAATTAGCTGACAAGTCTGATTTTTCCCTGTAAAACCAAAAGCCACTGGAGCAGCACAGATCAAAATTTATTGCAATTATTAATATTTTATCATGTTAAATTAAATGGTTTAAAATAAAACATTGTGATTTAATGTGCATTTATGACCATCTGTGCTAAGAACTAAGCTCCATATAGTCTTGACATGATAACTTACATGAAATTAAAGAGGCAGGCACTGTGCTTTTTCCTGCCACTGTTTAAGAGAAAGTAAAACCAGAGAATGGATGGAGTCCTCTCACTTAGCACCAGACTATTTTAGAGTGGGAGACTCCTTTTGAGTTGTCTTATCAGACACTCAGTAATTCAGAGTTGAGAAGCTCATTCAAAACTGAAGGAGGAAATCCTTTTTCATCTTGTGGTCTGTGAATAAAAATAGATGTGAAAGTCTGTTCTACTAATTTTTTAGATGCCTGAACAGCATGTGTGATCCAAACCCAACTGCTTTATCTCCTTAACTACGGTTAATATTATCTTTGTTTACTGCATGTGTTAGTTTTTAATACTGTGTTTTGATAAGCTTTTCCATTATTTCTAGAAACTCTGATATAATTTACCCAGTTGTTAGGAAACAATTATAAAACACTCTTATGATTTGGAGCTCCAGCTTCCATCTCAACTCAAAATTGCGCAAACCATGACTAAAAGTTCATTTAGTGAGGAGAAATGCATCATTCTCTGCCTGTTAATACAACAAACTGGAGAAATTAAATTTCATCCTTAGATGGAGAGTTGATTTAGAAAGAACTAAATCACTTATTTAAAATGGGTGAGTTGAAACCCTCCTGTTCTGGGCTGCAGGAAGAGGTGGGAGGGAATTTTGGCTTGGCCCTCACCACAGCCTGGTTTGAGTTCTGTGTGTGGCACCGTCGCTGTTGTGGTGTCACAAACACTCCCTGGCCCTTGGAGCAGCTGAACTGAGAGGGACAAGGCTGAGAATGCTCCTGCCAGTGCTTTGAGTCCTGTTTTACAGGGCTGTTTTCCTTTTTTTTTTTTTTTTCCTATTTCAAATGTTCCATGAAGTAAATTTTTTATCAGTGACTCAGAGCAAAAGAAAATTTCAGATTTTTATGATAAGATATTAGATGTCTGGGCAAGCCTTCAACTGAAAATGGTTCCTTGGCTTATCCAGCATACTGTACTTGCTGAGATGGGAGTGTGTGAGCCTCTAGTTATGATTAAAACACCAAAAGCATGAACGTAGGAAGCACTAAAGCATTATGTAGGAGAAGATTCATCATTTTTGTGACTTTGTTTAAAGAAAGCCCAGATGTGGGAGCAGATACCTACTGAATCAATCATTTTCTAAGCCACAGATGACCAGAAAATTAATTAAAAAGAAAGAATATGAAGAGGTATTAGAAAAATAAACATGCAGAATTTGATGTTTAAACAATATTGCCCCGACTTGTTTGGCCTTAAAGTGATCTGCATTACCAGTAATTTATTTGGGGCTGTTTAACCCCCAGGATGTACATTCAGGAGATTGTTCCATGGTTTCAGTGACTGGATAACTCCAGTTTGCTCCTGCTGCAGAGTTTGTGTCAGGAAACAGAATTTCTGCCATTGGCTGCAGCTCTGCCAGGGTTTTCCTGAGGGTGTGGGGAGGATGAGGTGTGGGATGGATGAGGGTGTGGGATGGATGGGATGTGGGATGGGTGAAGGTGTGGGATGGATGAAGGTGTGGGGTGGGTGAAGGTGTGGGATGGATGAGGGTGTGGGATGGGTGAAGGTGTGGGATGGGTGAAGATGTGGGGTGGGTGAAGGTGTGGGATGG